>OZ020531.1:26053570-26653570 GCA_963971445.1 Ornithomya chloropus
AAAGCATTATTGACGAAGCTAAACTAACGTTGACAAGTGGGGATTGTGCAAGATACGTTCAACATACTACAACGTTTTATGAAAGAGCAATTAATTTAGGGGATATGCCAGTTGGAATGTAAAGATCCAATTTTCTAATTTTTTACTTAAATTAAGTGTTTTTAATATAACGTAAGAGAATCATTTATAAAGTTTTTATTTATGTATGTATATATGAATTTTAAGTTGGAGAATTTTTACTTTTATATTAATTTTTTACTACATACGAATAAAATATATGGAATAAAATATTTAAGTTTGAAGCATAAAAATTGGTTTATCTTATTTACTAAAAACCCAATTTTCAATATTAATTTTAATTTTCCTAACTTACAATTTTAATTTTAAAATTTTTCAATTTTAAAATTCATTCTCTCAATTTCAATTTGCATTTTCCCAATTTCAAATGTTAAATTACCAATTTCAATTTTTATTTTCTCAATTACAATTTGGAAGTTCCCAATTTCAATTTTGATTTTCTCAATATCAATTTTTATTTTCTCAATATCAATTTTTATTTTCCCAATTTCAATTTGGAAGTTCCTAATTTCAAATGTAAAATTACCAATTTCAATTTTTATTTTCTCAATTTCAATTGAGATAAATTTTAAAATTTTAATTTCTTAATTCCCAATTTCAATTTTATTTTTTTCAATTACAATTTGGTTTCGTTTTCTCAATTTCAATTTTGATTTTCTCAATTTCAATTTGGTTTTCTCAATTTCAAACTTCACTTTCTCAATTTCAATTTGGATAAAACCTAAATTTCTCAATTTCAATTTGGTTTTCTCAATTTGAACTTGGAAGTTCCCAATTTCAACTTGGTTTTCTCAATTTCAATTTGGTTTTCTCAATTTCAATTTCGAAGTTCCCAATTTCAATTTGGTTTTCTCAATTTCAATTTGGTTTTCTCAATTTGAATTTGGAAGTTCTCAATTTCAATTTGGTTTTCTCAATTTGAACTTGGAAGTTCTCAATTATAATTTGGAAGTTCTCAATTATAATTTGGAAGTTCTTAATTTCAATTTGGTTTTCTTAATTTCAATTTGGTTTTCTCAATTTCAATTTGGTTTTCTCAATTTGAACTTGGAAGTTCTCAATTATAATTTGGAAGTTCTCAATTATAATTTGGAAGTTCTTAATTTCAATTTGGTTTTCTCAATTTCAATTTGGTTTTCTCAATTTGAATTTGGAAGTTCTCAATTTCAATTTGGTTTTCTCAATTTGAACTTGGAAGTTCTCAATTATAATTTGGAAGTTCTTAATTTCAATTTGGTTTTCTCAATTTCAATTTGGTTTTATCAATTTCAATTTGGTTTTCTCAATTTCAATTTGGTTTTCTCAATTTCAATTTGGTTTTCTCAATTTCAATTTGGTTTTCTCAATTTAAAACTTCAGTTTCCCAATTTCAATTTGCAAGTTCTCAATTATAATTTGGAAGTTCTCAATTTAACCTTAAAATGGTGTAGAGCTGGCGTCGATAAATATGTGGAATTGAATGTCATCGGCGTACGGCAGCATGGGTGTATAGCATCTGGGAACAGAAAATTTTTCAACGTTACGGAATTGCTTCCACCATGCATTCCACTGAATGAATAGTTGATACGGCAAAGGCTCGTTCCACTTAAGTTGCATTTTCCAGCTGGCATGCATCAAGAGTTTAGTAAAACTTGTAAAATTTCTCTTTTGGCCGGTGGACAAAGGCATTCAATGACATCCCGATGGATTTTTAGGAACTCTAGGTGGAATTCCAATGTGTCGCGTGCTTTATTCCAGAAGAGACCCAGCACCTTGTCAGTTTTGGATTGGCTATTCATATTAATCATGTTAAGGTTGACCTCGTTGTTGCTATTTTATTGTGCTTCAAGCCAGGCAGAGTTAGATACAAAATTTCGCAAAACAAAACCACCATTACGATTTATCACGATAGCTTCTTTCGTTACGTTTAGGGCTTTATTTTCATCATCGAAACTTATTACCGACATCGACATAGGTATTTTCAATAACAGCTTTGGACCCTTTTGCCATAGACTCTGTAGGTTTTAATTGGCATATCGGCCTGGCTATTTCGCCATAAGAATCGTTGTGAATTCTGATCATTCTCACGTATATGGACCTGCAAGAACATTTTCTCTATATCGCCAGCCTATAAAACGCCTATAAAACCCAAACGAAATTTAAACAGTATGAGCAGCAATTATGCACATTCTGGACCTTTTAGCAAAGCCGAATTCAGAGATACACCATTCACGCATGCAGCAGCATTGTAAACAATACGCAATTTATTGGGCTTGTTTGGGTTAGTAACACCAAAGTTAGGGAGCCTCTTATTTGATTGTTATCTGAAGACGCCAATTTGGCGTACCCGTTCTCTATGTACATGTTCATTTCTTTTCTATAGTATTTAGCATAATTTTCGTCACGAGACATTTTATTCTTATCCTTCAACAAACGTTGCTTAGCCAAATCGTAACTAAGCGGCACGGTAACTTCATCACTGCGCCACAACAGACCTGTTTCATACCGTGATCCTTGTTTAATAGTCGTCTCTTCACGCAGCTGCTTAGCGCGGCGGTTTTCATCAGATTCAAGAACGACAGTAGTTTTACGAACACCAAAATTTTCCAAACTGAAATATTCTTCCATCATTTTGTCAATTGCATTTACACGGTTTGCCTCTCGAATGTGTAAAACCGTTGGAATTGATTTAGATTTGTCGCTCATAGGCCCAAAGGCAATCCAACTTCGTTTTGGCCGCTATTTGTTCGTGAACATTACCTTTCAATACTTTTGTATACACACTGAGGTGGCAATTGTCTAATCCGAGCAAAATGAGAGGTCTCACGTTTTCATAATTTTTAATTGGCAAGTGTCGTATATGCGCATTGTCGGTTTTGGAAAACGACTGGTTTGGCGAATTAAGCTCTTTAATCACATACACATTTCTCAAATTATGGGCATCGGCATATTGATGAACATTCGTCTAACATTGCGAACGTGGACAGTTTTCCATTTGGCCGAGCTAAAACAATTGGCACGATTGTGAAAAGCTGTATCGATGAGTCATTTATGCGGCAATTTAACAGTTAATCGGGCTTTTTTTGTTGACATTTAAAGTTGCATTTTGGTGAAGTAATGCTTTGTGCCTTTTGCGACATCCTTCTTTACTAGAATTTTGCTTTTTACGGCAATTATTAAGATCGTGCCCTTTCTACAGGCAACCAAAACAAAGATGGTTCTCTTTTACATGTTTCCACCTATCATCAATTGTCAGAGACAGAAAATCTGTGCACTTTCGTATATTATGTTCGCCACCACAATACGAACACTTTACTTTTCCTTGCGTGGAGACGACCTCGTTGTTCACCAAGACTCTGTTTTGTTTAACATTTCGATTTCCCTTTTGAGCAGCACCAGTACTTGAACTAATGGTCATTACGGATTTTACCAAAATTTTCGGGCGGCCGAAATTAAATCTCAATTCATCTAATGCTTTTGGCACCTGGCTTTCCCTTGAATGCATTTGTTCAAACGTATTAGATTTTGCCTGTTGCTGTATGCAAACTCCGCAGTCGTATATAGGATGCATAGAAAATTGGCCACTCTTGGGGTTTTCCATCATATGTAGGCAGTGGATGAAGGTTGTAGTTGAAGTTGACATTACCCTGGGCAACACCTTGGGCAGGGGCTGCGTGTTGAAGAGATGCGGTATGACAAGCATGCTGAGGAGGAATGTCTGTATATAGCTGATGGGGCGGTATCATTTTGTATGCATGATGGGGTGACATGGCTGCATATGCTTTTTGAGGCGGCACGGTTGAACGTGCTGGCTGAGGCGGCATCGTTGCATACGACGGCTGAGGTTATTCTCGTAGGGGCGGAATAGTTTAGCATGTTGGCTGAGGCTGCATCGTTGCATACGACAGTTAAGGGTTCCTCGCTGCGTATGCGGGCTGAGGATGTATTGGTGTATATGCTTGCTGTTGAGAGGTTGGCAATTGGCACATTTTGGCTTCTTCAAGTTGACTCGTGGCTTCGTTGTCATTTTTCTTTGGCTGTTCCTTTTCCATTTCACCGTAAGTCAGGTTCGACTGCTGATTCCCTTGGTTGAATCCAGACACATTTGGGCGGTAATTGTATCAATTCGTGTCTTCGTGTCTCCTTGATATCTTTAATGCTTTTTTGCAGTGTACTTACTACAGACAAAATTGTCGAAAGCTGTGATGAAATTGACAATACTTCTTGTGAATTCGGCGAAAGTACACGAGTAGCTATAACTGTCGTGTCTGACTCCTCCGCGCCAGAGTCACCGGGTTCTACCTCAACAGTATTGACTGTCATGCCTGATTCCTCTTCACTGGAATCTTTAGATTGGGATCTAGTTATCGGCGGCATCATATATTATTATTTCACGTGATTGCCCGACTTTAGAGTTTACTTTCACCAAATGAAAACAAATATTAAAATAAAAGGCGATTGTTAGAATTGAACAATTGTATTGAATATTAGAAACAAATAAATGACCAAATTAATATCAATACAATGTGATTTTAAAAAATGGCTGTTCAATTTAATTCTAGTTTCATTTGATTTTACTTTCACTCTCGAATGACGACGCGTTTTTTCTTCTCCTTTGTTTCTATTCTTACATGGTTGAATTTTATTTTACAAACCACCAAAGAAAAGGACATTATCATCATTAAGTATATCATTAACACAAATAATATACATATGTATTTGGTTTGTTTGCGTTTAGTATCACTGGTAAAAATAAGTCTATGTTGCATTCTTTTTTATAAGTTAAACAAAAGCACGCATATTAAAGTAATAAAAATACATGTGCGGTATTTACCAATAAATTCATATTTGTATAGTTTTCATTTTTTGGAAAAAACTTTTGTTCTCAATTTTTCGATATGTTCTATCCATATAAATATATGTAAAGTGGTTAAAAACTTATTTAACTTTGCAACTTATCACGCACTTTTATAAATTCGAAATGCTTTCTCGCTTAATAAAAACAACTTTAGCAAGAATAGCGGTCATACCGTTACGCTAAGTAAAAATATCAACTAAAGTTGTGAGGATAGTGAAAGAATTAGTAGTTTTGACAATTCACATATCTGAATGAATTGAACTAGTTAACATACGATATATAAGTGGCCTTCAGAAGCTGAGTGGGTTAAGGCTTTGTCTTAGTAAACTCTTCACGCTGTAGGACACGGGTTCAAATCCCGCTGAGGAAAAAGGTTTAAGAGTTTTTTCGGCTGGAATTTGAACTCAGATTAAGTCATAATATAACTTTATTAAAGCTCACAAAAAATACCATATGTATACGGTGAGCTTTTACCCCACTTTGACGCAGCGTTTCCTCAGTTGTTGAATCGCCAAGACCGTCAAAATAATCAATCAATCAATCAATACGATATATAATTATACCCTGCACCACTCTGTGGAAAAAGGTATATTAAGTTTGTGCGGATGTTTGTAATTCCTATAAGGCATATGCTACACCATCTTCAATTATACCGATCGATTCAGAATCAAAATCATGTCTGTCTGTCCTGTAGGATTTGGCAGCAAAATAAAATAAATAAATAAAACAATAAAAAAGAAAATAAAAATAAATATATATATATAAAACTACTTTATAGTTTTGTAATAAAAAAAAAAAATTATACAGTAGTCATTGCTTTTCTTTTTCTTTGTTTTCAACACATCATAGATTTTTTGTTCATTAGTTGAAAAAAAAAATTTGAAGAAAAAAGTTAAGAAAAAAAATCGTGATATTAAATTATTTATATATTGTAGGGTATCTACATTTTTGATTTTTATATCAGAAACGAATTCAATTTTTTTTCTTGACATTTTTCTAAAAAAAGATTGTCAATCAGTTCTAATGTTTTTAATAAAAATAATAATTAAAAATGTTTTAATCAAAATAAATTTTTGTTATAATAAAAATATAAAAACAACAGTGCACTTCATTCAATATAAAAACAACGGTGCTCGAAGGCCATTCATTTGGCGATCTTGGTAACACCAATAGTACGACACACTATTATTGGACTTCGCATATCAACACCTAGTGGTGCAGACACTCCCGAGACTTTCCGTTTGCCTAATGCAAAATTGATTCAGGTAAAACGTCAAGGCACTTTACCGCTATCATCCTCCAACACGAATAACAACATATGGCAACAACAAACACAGCGTCCTTTAAATCAATCCATTAATCCAATACGTCAAGTAAATGCAACACAGCATTTCAACTTTTCGTCACCAACAAATATGCAACAATAACAACAAAAACAACAATAACAGCAACAATTACAGCAATAATAATAACAACAACAAGTATAAATCAAGAACGGGTTAAACAACGGAGGAATGTCCATTAATAACAATTGATAAGAAGAATATACATATGTTTACATACATAAAAAAAATATATGTCATAATAAGTGTATTGACATATATATTATTGGTACTTTATTTGTTGAATTCAAGAGAGAGATAAAATAAGACAATAGCATAACATAAGTATATATGTATAAAGAATAAATGCAATTATATACAAGGTTGTATAAAAATGTGCAATGCGCCAGGTTGTATTCCAACATATATATATATATATATATATAAGGATATCTTTCTTTCATAAGAAAAATCAAAAAGGACATAAAATTTTTCATTGATAAATAAAAAAACAAATTTCAAAATTTTCAAAAAAAAAAAAAAAAAATTTCATCAAAAACAAATAATAAAAACAAAGTTCTAAAAAAAAAAAAGAGAAACTTCAAAATTTTTCATCATTGTAAATTCTCTCTCCGGGATAAAAATGGCATTACAACATACACCTCCACATACTTCAACAAATAGAACTTTCACCAATAACAGCATAATAGATCTCATGTTAGAAAACATGGCACAAGAACTTACACAACCTAACACTCATATTAATATAAATAACAATAATAACATTAATGATGCACACTTACATACAAATATACATACAAACCCAGGAAACAATACAATTAATACTGAAATTTGTGCTACATCTGTTAAACTTGCCCCTTTCTGGACTGATTTTCCTGACGCTTGGTTCATACAAACCAAAGGACAATTTAATTATAAAGGTATTACACAAGACACAACTAAGTACGAATATGTACTTACTTCTCTACCGCAAGAAACAATTAAGACTGTTCTTGATTTTATCCGAGATCCTCCGGCAACAGATAAATATTCTTCTTTTAAAAAAATTCTCATTGAAAGGCACTCCCTTAGTGAGAATTCTCGATTAGATAAAGTTTTGTCCGAATCAGATATGGGAGATCGCAAACCATCCGAGTTTTATCGACATCTCTTAATCCTTTCTGGATCAAATTTTAGTCCTGATGTGCTTAAACGTCTATGGCTTAAAAAATTACCTAAGAGTTTAACCGTTGCTCTTACTGGCTCAAACATTACAAATATAAATGAGTTAGTGAAATTAGCTGATAATATTTGGGAAGTGAGTAATCAGCCAGAAGTACATACCATCAGTTCTTACTTCAATGACACAAATAATTTGGCAATTCAGTCATTACTTAAGACTCAAACGTTACTTTGTAAGAATATCAACAAATTAACGCTTGAAGTAACGAGTCTTAAGTCATAGATGAATCAGCGCAAGTCTAGACCTTTTTCTCGATTTAGATCACGCTCACGCAGCAGATCTAATTCACGAAATAATGGCCTTTGTTGGTATCACCACAGATACCAAAACAAAGCCCAAAAATGTATTCAACCCTGTAATTTCAAAAATTCGTCAACAAACTAAATAAGTTCATTGTTGCGGCGACTAACAATGGAAGTTTTGAATATTCATCACGTCGCATATTTACTTTTGATAAGGACAACGGTCTAAAATTTTTGATTGATAGTGGTGCAGAAATATCCGTTTTACCTGCTTCCGCACCAAAAACGTTCGTCCGACATAACATTAACTGCTGCTAATGGCTCACCTATACCAACGTACGGCAAGAAACTATTAAATGTTAATTTGAATCTTCGCCGTGAATTTTCTTTTATTTTTCTAATTGCCGACATTTCAAGGCCGATTATAGGTGCTAACTTCCTCAGCAAATATGGACTACTAATTGACATTAAACGCAAGCGATTAGTAGATCCCTTAACCAATTTATCCGTTGATGCCATTATGGCTTATTGTAAACTAAAGTTACCCAAATTATTCCTCATAGAAAATAAATATTTCGAACTATTGAAGAAATATCCAAGTTTGACCTCTGAACCAGATTACACCAAACCGGTCAAACACAATACTGTACACAGACTAGCAACTGAAGGAGTCTTTCCGTTCTCAAAACCGAGACGACTAGATCCTATCAAATATAAAGTCGCCAAGACAGAATTCGATTTTTTAGTCAAATCAGGTATTTGTAGGCCATCCAATTCTTCTGTGGCTTCACCTCCTCATTTAGTAGCCAAAAAGGACCCTAATGAATGGCGTCCTTGTGGCGATTTTCGACGTTTGAATTGTATCACTATTCCTGATCGCTATCCTTTGCCTCACATTCATGATTTTAGTATAAATCTACGGAACAAATCTATATTTTCCAAATTAGATTTAGTAAAAGCTTACCACCAAATCCCCATGGCTGAAGCCGACATGTACAAAACAGCCGTTACAACTCCATTTGGCATGTTCGAATTTGTTAGAATGCCATTTGGGTTAAGAAACTCGGCACAAACTTTTCAAAGGTTTGTGAATGAAGTATTTAGTGGTTTAGATTTTATTTTTGTATACAATGACCATGTTTTTATTGCAAGTGAATCGGAATCTGAACATTTAAAACATTTAAAAATCGTTTTTGATAGACTTGAGGAATATGGTTTAAATATTAATCCATCTAAATGTACTTTCGGCACTACATCTATTGACTTTTTAGGACACAATATTTCAAAAGATGGCATTCGACCTTCTAAAGACAAAGTATCTGCCATAGAAGACTTTGAGCGTCCTAAGTCCGTCGAACAAGCTCAAAAATTTGTTGGAATGATTAATTATTATCATCGATACGTTTCAAAATTAGCAGAGTTGACATGCTCGATACATTCTATAATTAATAAGGCTCTTAAAACTAAAGGCAAAGCTTTAATTTGGGATGATGAATCCATCAAATCGTTTGAGCGTATTAAAGGCAATTTTGCCTCAAAGGTTCTGTTGAATCATTTCAATAGTGAAGCAAAATTGTCTTTAACTGTAGACGCTTCAAACATTGCATTTGGGGGCGTTCTCCAACAATGCTCGAATGGTTCGACGGAACCATTAGCATTCTTTTCAAAAAAGCTTTCTCGGTCTGAAATTAAATATAGTACGTTCGATCGAGAACTTTTAGCTATTTATTTATGTATCAAACATTTTAAATATATACTTGAAGGAAGACAGTTTACAGTCTTTACGGATCATAAACCATTAACAATGGCATTTAATTTTAAAACAGAGAGAAGCCCAAGACAAATTCGACATCTAGAATATATCTCTCAATTTACTAATGACATACGGTACATACGAGGAGGCGCAAACATTGTGGCAGATACCTTTTCTAGAGCTTTTGAAATTGACGTACTGCACTGTACTGATTTATATATAAAAGTTCTATATAAGGAATAAGAAAATGACGCCGAATTAAAAAATTCCCTTTAATTTAAAACTTTACAAAATTCCTGTATTTAAATTTGAAATTGTCTGCGAAATGTCAGGGGCATGTCCAAGACCATGTACCTATGTACCTCCCAGTCTGAGGAAAATTATATTTGAAAAAATACATGGTATATCACACCCTGGTACAAAATCTACAAGGAGACTCATTAGCACAAGATATTTTTGGCCTGGTATGAGTAAAGAACTTAATACCTAGTCCATTCAATGTTTACAATGCCAAAAATCTAAAATCGACCGTTATACCAAAACACCTGTTTCTCCAATTCCTATACCCAAGGGCAGATTTGAATACATCCATATAGATTTGGTAGGTCCTTTACCTCCTTCCAAAGGTCACCGCTACCTTTTAACTATCATTGATAGATTTACTAGATGGCCCGAAGTTTATCCATTAAGGGATATTAATTCAAATACTATAAGTCAAACATTTTTCAAAAATTATAGGGATATAATCTTCGCTTCGGTGTTCCATTAGAGGTAACTAGCGATCAGGTGTTATTCTCTGAGTTGTCCTGTTGCATAGGATTGTCACTTACCCATATCATCCGCAATCAAAGGGAATGATTGAGCGTTTCCATAGACAAGGTCTCTCTCACGGCTAAAAATGATCCAAACAAATGGTTTGATGAATTACCCATTGTGCTCCTTGGTTTGAGTTCAATTCATAAAGAAGATATTTCGGCCACTCCTGCTGAAATGATTTACGGACAGAATTTACGTCTGCCAGCTGAGCTCTTAATTCAAGGATCTAGTGCCAGTTGCTCAGAGGTTTTGGATAATCTCAAAGAACATTTTAAAAATGTCCGATCGTCCATCAGTCATCATAATAATCCTATTACTGGGATATTTATTCCGAAGCAATTGAAAGATTACAAGTTCGTCTTTGTCCGTTGCATAAATAAAAGAAATCTTCAGCAACCTTTCGACGGTCTATTTCAAGTCGTCGAAAAAGAGCCCAAATTTTTCAAAATCCTGATTGATGGTATAATTAAAACAATTTTTATTGATAGACTTAAACCAGCCATTATTGAAACACCTAGCACCAACACAAACATCACCACTAAAACTAACAAGAAACGTGTAACATTTAATTTATTAGGCTTAAATCTCTCGTAGGGAGAGTGATGTAGGGTATCTACATTTTTGATTTTTATGTCAGAAACGAATTCAATTTTTTTTCTTGACATTTTTCTAAAAAAAGATTGTCAATCAGTTCTAATGTTTTTAATAAAAATAATAATTAAAAATGTTTTAATAAAAATAAATTTTTGTTATAATAAAAATATAAAAACAACGGTGCTCTTCATATATATTAAATAAAACAATAATATAACACTCCTTTTCTGATGATTCAATTCATTTTAGATGGGTAACCTTTTTATATACACTTTACTTTTTTTTTTTTTGTTCGGTTGCTTAGTGTCTCAGCGAACAGAGGAAAACACGTGCAAAAGTTAAATCACTACATATATATTTTCAATTGACAAATAGTGATATATTTATTTAAATTGAATAAAATAAATTTGTTATATTACTACAATTGGTGACCCCGACGTGATCCATTTTTTTTTGCACGCAACTTTTCACGTTTCTACAAGTAAAAATGCCTGACGAACAACATCACATCTCGTTTAATCCTGACGACATTAAAATTGAGGCAACTACTTCTCTGAGGTTCAATCCACCTAATATGAACGATACTAACATCGAGTGATATTTTTTATCCCTGGACTTTTGGTTCGCTGCATCCAGTATTGCAAACGATGTGAAAAAATACAACATCGTCATGGCACAAGTTCCTCCTAATAAACTAATGGAGCTACAGTCAATAATTGACCAAACACCTCAGCAAAACAAATATGAATACATTAAGATTAAATTAATTTCATACTTTGCTGACAGTCAACAACGTCGACTTCAAAAAGTATTATCAGATATGCCATTAGGTGATAAAAAACTAAGCCAATTATTTAACGAGATGAAACGTGTGGCGGGCACTACATTATCAGAAAACATTTTGCTTGATTTATGGGTTTCGCGTTTAGCACCTTATGTGCAGGCAGCAGTTATTGTATCTAAAGGCGGTGCACCTGATAAAGTAGCTATTGCTGATGTAATAATTGATTCAATTGGATTACGCAATATAAACGTAATACGTGGAGGTGCTGACGCTAATTCAGACAACAACATAATCCAACAACTACAACGTGAGATAGAACAACTTACTAAAAAGGTAGAATCTCTTTCTTTGCGCAGTTCCCGTTCAAGAAGTCGGTCCCTATCCAAACGTATTTACATTGAAAAATAATCGAGAAACAACAATCCCAACGTACTGCTGGTACTAAAAAATATTTAAAGAGAATGCTCGTAAATGCAAGCCACCATGTGCATTTAAACCACAATGACACAATGTACAACAATCAACTTTAACTACTCGTAACGATCAAGATATTAAAATTTTCCGCCTAATTATTAATGATTCCACATCCGCTAGGCAGTTTTTAATTGACACAGGCGCCGACGTGTCGGTAATATCTAAAAATTTATATTCATCAAAAGTGAAATCTACATCATTAAAGTTATATGCTGCAAATGGTACAGAAATAACAGTGTTTGGTGAAGTATTGGTAAAAGTGGACCTCGGCCTAAAAAGAGAATTTCTGTGGACCTTTTTAATAGCAGATGTCACCACCAGCATAATTGGTGCAGATTTTTTAAAACATCATAACTTGCGGGTCGACATAAAAAATAAACGTCTTATCGACAACGCAACATTAGTTTGCTCACCAGCTTCGTTTCACCACAGTTCAGTCTCTCATTACATGCATTTGATAAAACGTTACCATATTCAAATATCCTAGCAGAATTTCCTAATATTACCAATACGCACAAACAAGGTACTGCCATTAATTCAACAGTTATGCATTTCATTGACACACATGGAGCACTTGTTTATGCTCGCCCTAGGCGATTATCACCAAGCAAATTGGCGGCAGCTAAGGAGGAATTTGAAAATTTAATTAGGCATTTGTAGACCCTCTCGCAGTCCCTTACGCATGGTAGAGAAGGCCGATGGTTCTTGGCGCCCCTGCGGAGATTATCGTGCCCTCAATGCCATTACAGTACCAGATCGGTACTCTACACCGTATTTGCAAGATTTTTGTACCATTTTGCATAACTGCAAAGTTTTTTCGAAAATTGATCTACAACGCGCTTTTCACCAAGTTCCAGTTAATCCGAATGATATCCCAAAAATAGCCATTATTACGCCGTTTGGCCTTTTTGAATTTGTATACATGACGTTCGGCCTAAGGAATGCCGTGCAGACGTTTCAACGATTGATACATGAAGTTGTTAGAGGTCTAGATTTTGTTTTCCCTTATTTGGATGATTTATGTGTTGCGTCCAATACAGAAGAGGAGCATCAAGAACATTTAAGACAAGTTTTTCATCGTTTGTCTAAGCATAACTTAACAATCAACACAAATAAATGCGAATTTGGAAAAAGCAGACTTTCATTTTTAGGGCACCAAATATCATCTGATGGAATTAAACCTTTGCGTAAACGAGTGGAAGCACTACAGCACTCTGCCGAAAAATGTCAGTGAACTAAAACGTTTTTTGGCAATGTTGAATTTTTACAGGAGGTTCATCCCAAATACCTCTCCTTGCCATGTGCCCTGGTAATAAGAAAAATGATCGTACAGTTCTCAATTGGTCTGACGATACGAAATCAGCATTTGAGAATTGTAAGAGTCAGCTTACCGACGCTACAATGTTGTGGCACACTAGTAAAGATGCTGAAATATCGCTTTGGGTAGACGCCTCGAACTCCGCAGCGGGTGGAGCTTTGCATCAAATGGTTAATAGTCACTTAAAACCTTTAAGTTTTTTTTCTAAAAAATTCGACAAAACACAACTTCGGTATAGTACTTATGACAGAGAACTCACAGCAATGTATTTAGCCGTTCGTCATTTCCGATATTTGCTTGAAGGGAGAAAATGCCATATTTACACAGATCACAAATCACTAATTCACGCATTTAATCAGAAATTGGAAAAAGCTACGGACCGTCAAGCCAGATATCTTGATTTTATTTCGCAAATAACTACCGACATACGTTATGTAATCGGAAAAGATAATGTAACAGCTGATATTATGTCACGTATTTCTCAAGTAAGTGTTCAAAGCATACATTATGATGCCATTGCTGAAGATCAACAGACTGATGAAGAATTACTCGTTTTTTTAAACCAAAGAGACACAAATTCATTACAGCTTAAACTTTTTAAATTGCCTGGTAGCACACAGAAAATATATTGCGACTGCTCAACTAATACAGTCAGACCGTTTATTAGATAGAGCGATGGCACCGTACCATAAAGACAGCAATATTATGCCATAAAAGCGACAATTGGACTCAGCATTTACCTTTAATTTTATTGGGATTGCGAACAATTTACAAAGAAGATCTTAATGCATCTCCCGCTGAATTGGTGTACGGTACGACTTTGCGAATTCCAGGTGAATTTTTTGTTGATAATGACAAACACCCTAGTGAAAGCGACACTGTTATTCAGCTACGGAAATGTATGCGAAACTTATAACCTACAGAAACATCTTGGCATGTTAATATCTTTTGTTCATCCATGTTTAAAGACATGTGAAAACGTTTTCATCAGAGATGATTCAATTGGCCGCTCTCTTTCAATGCCGTACGAAGGACCATTCAAAGTTTTAAACAGATCCGAAAAATATTTTACAGTAGAAGTTAATGAAAAACCAGTCAACGTTTCTATCGATAGACTGAAACCTGCTTTCATAGAAAAAAACAAAGAGTATCTTAAACAAAAAGAAGTACAAGTACACAACTATGAACATGTTTCCAAACCAGTAGCTACTACGAACAGCGGCCCTCACATCTTAATTCCAAAACGCTATTCCTGATTTTCATCAAAAGGGGGGTAGTGTGGCAACACTCCTTTTCTGATGAATCAAGTCATTTCAGATGGGTAACCTTTTTTTACACACTTTACTTTTTTCTCTTCGTGTTCGGTTGCTTGGTGTCTCAACGAACGGAGGAAAACACGTGCAAAAGTTAAATCACTACATATATATTTTCTATTGATAAATAGTGTTATATTTATTTAAATTAAATAAAATAAATTTGTTATATTACTACATATATATATAAATATTTATGTAAATATTTTTAAAAAGGGTAATAATTTATAAATAATTTTGTAAATGAAGGTGCTTAATAATATCTTATTTTAGGGTTTGTTTTTTATTGAACCCCTTTTTCTTCTACCTTTTCTCTTGATTGTGTTTGATTTCAACTGAATTTGTTGTACTACAACATTTGATGACCACTAATGAATAATTAATCATTGATGCGATAATTTTGGAGGCTGTTGTAAAAATTAAAGAAATGGTTTGGTTGTTAATGCATCACCTGAATAAATAATATAATTTTTGGATGCAGTTGTACATATCATTGAAACGGCGTTTTTGAGGTTAAGGCATCACAAGACCAAATAAGGAAAATTTGATACATTGAATATATTTCAATATTTTGACAATTAATTATACTGTTAAGACATTTTTTTATATCTAGTTATAATACAGCACTGCATTTCCGGAGGAAGCGCTTTCGCCGTGGATGCACAGGTAATTTACAACCTTACATTTTGGTTTTATTGAAAATTAATTATAATTACTCTTAGAGAATTAAAACATGAATAATTAAAGTTTATTTTTTGCTATTGATTTTGACGAGGCTTGACAAGAGTTTTATAATGCAGAAGGGTGTTAATATGTTTCTTTTTTTTCGGGGTATTAGCACGCATACATTATAATATCTGTTTGCGATAAATTTTAGTAGACGAAGCACCCCAATGGCCGACGAGCTAAGCCGGAACTTTAACTGCGTGCTATCTACAATTTATTATAACATCTAAAAGTAAATCGCTACATCTAAATTTGTGCGAAAGCTACAGATCACATTTTTTGAGATATTTTGATTAAATTTGGTACAAGCACATGTATTGGCCCAAAGGGGAACCCTTTTGAAAATGGACCGGATTTGACCATTTTTAGAACCCCTTCCCATATGAGGTCCTGTTATTTTTTGAGATATTTCGATGAAATTTGATACGAGGAAAAGAATTGACGCAAAAATAAACTCTTTTGAAAATGGACCGAATTGGACCATTTTTAGAACCCCTCCCCATATAATTTTTTTTTTGATATCATAATCAAAAAATAAAAAAAAAATCCGACTTATGTATCATTTTGAAATTTTTGAAAATACAAGTAGGTATAGAAAAATAATATTTTTCATTTTTCAGAGAAACAAGTGACAATATTATAGTCGGTCAAGCCCGACCATTAAATACCCTACACCACTTGATGTATTATTCATGTACATTAAAAAAAAAAACTAAGTGTTTTATTGTTGTTTTAATTGATTTATGTTTATTTATATTTTATTTAATTCTTCAGAAGATTTTAATATCACGTATTTAACAACAATAAAACTAAATCTAGGTTATAATAACTAAAAATACGTTTATAAAATTATTTAGTTATTCTTTTTACATATACACATATACCATCATGATGACTATGAATTGTTTCATACGTATTCACATAAATGTTGCAAGTGTTAATGTTTGAAAGGCACCAATCTATATGCGTATTGCTCTTTGTAGTACCACATTCTATTATTGATCTAAAGTTATTAGATGCTATCCATCGTTCTGTATTTAAAGATATATTCCTTCTGCATGTGTTGAAATCTCCTAAAATGATTGTTTTTATATTTGCATTCTCTGCAATAATGTTTTCTAATTGTGTGCTTAATTCTCTCAAAGAAAATCTACTGTTTCTATACAATGCCACAATAGTAATGTCATCACATTTAAATGTTACCCTTTCAAACGTCGCATGCTCTGAAATAATCTCTATCTTGAAGCTATGAGCAACCTTTTGTAATAGGTCATTTTTGACAAATATTGTAATTCCACGCTTAGACCTCTCACCATTTTTGTCACTATCCAACCTTATATAATACGAAGATGTGTAGCCTGGAATGTTATAAATTTCGTGACTTAAAGTCCAACTTTCAACAGAGCATAATATATCACATTGAAGTAATAATTTATCTTGTCGCACCTCATCAATATGGGCATGAAAGCTTTGTACATTTTGATAAAAATTTTTTAAAGAATTTGCGTTGTTATCCAAGTAGTCAAAGTTTGTTAATAATTTTTTATCCGTTCCAAGATTATTCAATTCTATCTGAACCGCATCTGTGTCCAAAAATTGTCTAGGAGCTGTAAACTTCCCTATCAAATATAATCCAGCGGCTTGGGTAGCTCTACTGCAAGCGACATAGAGTGATGACCTATTCATTCGCGGTTTCAAATGTACAGCAACAGATTGATATGTGGCACCTTGGCTTTTATGTATTGTTATACCTTCTGCAGGTACAACTGGAAATTGTCGTCTGTCAATTGTAACTTGATTATTTCTTTTATATTGAAATGACCTTACAACTTTCTCCAGTGGTGTTCTCCAGTGGTGTCCAGTGCTCGAATGGTTGGACAGAACCATTAGCATTCTTTTCAAAAAATCTTTCTCCGTCTGAAATTAAATATAGTACGTTCGATCGAGAACTTTTAGCTATTTATTTATGTATCAAGTTTTAAGTACATACTTGAAGGAAGACAGTTTACAGTCTTTACGGATCATAAACCATTAACAATGGCATTAAATTCTAAAACAGAGAGAAGCCCAAGACAAATTCGACATCTAGAATATATCTCTCAATTTACTAATGACATACGGTACATACGAGGAGGCGCAAACATTGTGGCAGATACCTTTTCTAGAGCTTTTGAAATTGACGTACTGCACTGTACTGATTTATATATAAAAGTTCTATATAAGGAATAAGAAAATGACGCCGAATTAAAAAATTCCCTTTAATTTAAAACTTTACAAAATTCCTGTATTTAAATTTGAAATTGTCTGCGAAATGTCAGGGGCATGTCCAAGACCATGTACCTATGTACCTCCCAGTCTGAGGAAAATTATATTTGAAAAAATACATGGTATATCACACCCTGGTACAAAATCTACAAGGAGACTCATTAGCACAAGATATTTTTGGCCTGGTATGAGTAAAGAACTTAATACCTAGTCCATTCAATGTTTACAATGCCAAAAATCTAAAATCGACCGTTATACCAAAACACCTGTTTCTCCAATTCCTATACCCAAGGGCAGACTTGAACACATCCATATAGATTTGGTAGGTCCTTTACCTCCTTCCAAAGGTCACCGCTACCTTTTAACTATCATTGATAGATTTACTAGATGGCCCGAAGTTTATCCATTAAGGGATATTAATTCAAATACTATAAGTCAAACATTTTTCAAAAATTATAGGGATATAATCTTCGCTTCGGTGTTCCATTAGAGGTAACTAGCGATCAGGTGTTATTCTCTGAGTTGTCCTGTTGCATAGGATTGTCACTTACCCATATCATCCGCAATCAAAGGGAATGATTGAGCGTTTCCATAGACAAGGTCTCTCTCATTTTAAAAATGTCCGATCGTCCATCAGTCACCATAATAATCCTATTACTGGGATATTTATTCCGAAGCAATTGAAAGATTACAAGTTCGTCTTTGTCCGTTGCATAAATAAAAGAAATCTTCAGCAACCTTTCGACGGTCTATTTCAAGTCGTCGAAAAAGAGCCCAAATTTTTCAAAATCCTGATTAATGGTATAATTAAAACAATTTTTATTGATAGACTTAAACCAGCCATTATTGAAACACCTAGCACCAACACAAACATCACCACTAAAACTAACAAGAAACGTGTAACATTTAATTTATTAGGCTTAAATCTCTCGGAGGGAGAGTGATGTAGGGTATCTACATTTTTGATTTTTATGTCAGAAACGAATTCAATTTTTTTTCTTGACATTTTTCTAAAAAAAGATTGTCAATCAGTTCTAATGTTTTTAATAAAAATAATAATTAAAAATGTTTTAATAAAAATAAATTTTTGTTATAATAAAAATATAAAAACAACGGTGCTCTTCATATATATTAAATAAAACAATAATATAACACCCCTTTTCTGATGATTCAATTCATTTTAGATGGGTAACCTTTTTATATACACTTTACTTTTTTTTTTTTTTGTTCGGTTGCTTAGTGTCTCAACGAACAGAGGAAAACACGTGCAAAAGTTAAATCACTACATATATATTTTCAATTGACAAATAGTGATATATTTATTTAAATTGAATAAAATAAATTTGTTATATTACTACAATTGGTGACCCCGACGTGATCCATTTTTTTTTGCACGCAACTTTTCACGTTTCTACAAGTAAAAATGCCTGACGAACAACATCACATCTCGTTTAATCCTGACGACATTAAAATTGAGGCAACTACTTCTCTGAGGTTCAATCCACCTAATATGAACGATACTAACATCGAGTGATATTTTTTATCCCTGGACTTTTGGTTCGCTGCATCCAGTATTGCAAACGATGTGAAAAAATACAACATCGTCATGGCACAAGTTCCTCCTAATAAACTAATGGAGCTACAGTCAATAATTGACCAAACACCTCAGCAAAACAAATATGAATACATTAAGATTAAATTAATTTCATACTTTGCTGACAGTCAACAACGTCGACTTCAAAAAGTATTATCAGATAAGCCATTAGGTGATAAAAAACTAAGCCAATTATTTAACGAGATGAAACGTGTGGCGGGCACTACATTATCAGAAAACATTTTGCTTGATTTATGGGTTTCGCGTTTAGCACCTTATGTGTAGGCAGCAGTTATTGTATCTAAAGGCGGTGCACCTGATAAAGTAGCTATTGCTGATGTAATAATTGATTCAATTGGATTACGCAATATAAACGTAATACGTAGAGGTGCTGACGCTAATTCAGACAACAACATAATCCAACAACTACAACGTGAGATAAAACAACTTACTAAAAAGGTAGAATCTCTTTCTTTGCGCAGTTCCCGTTCAAGAAGTCGGTCCCTATCCAAACGTATTTACATTGAAAAATAATCGAAAAACAACAATCCCAACGTACTGCTGGTACTAAAAAATATTTAAAGAGAATGCTCGTAAATGCAAGCCACCATGTGCATTTAAACCACAATGACACAATGTACAACAATCAACTTTAACTACTCGTAACGATCAAGATATTAAAATTTTCCGCCTAATTATTAATGATTCCACATCCGCTAGGCAGTTTTTAATTGACACAGGCGCCGACGTGTCGGTAATATCTAAAAATTTATATTCATCAAAAGTGAAATCTACATCATTAAAGTTATATGCTGCAAATGGTACAGAAATAACAGTGTTTGGTGAAGTATTGGTAAAAGTGGACCTCGGCCTAAAAAGAGAATTTCTGTGGACCTTTTTAATAGCAGATGTCACCACCAGCATAATTGGTGCAGATTTTTTAAAACATCATAACTTGCGGGTCGACATAAAAAATAAACGTCTTATCGACAACGCAACATTAGTTTGCTCACCAGCTTCGTTTCACCACAGTTCAGTCTCTCATTACATGCATTTGATAAAACGTTACCATATTCAAATATCCTAGCAGAATTTCCTAATATTACCAATACGCACAAACAAGGTACTGCCATTAATTCAACAGTTATGCATTTCATTGACACACATGGAGCACTTGTTTATGCTCGCCCTAGGCGATTATCACCAAGCAAATTGGCGGCAGCTAAGGAGGAATTTGAAAATTTAATTAGGCATTTGTAGACCCTCTCGCAGTCCCTTACGCATGGTAGAGAAGGCCGATGGTTCTTGGCGCCCCTGCGGAGATTATCGTGCCCTCAATGCCATTACAGTACCAGATCGGTACTCTACACCGTATTTGCAAGATTTTTGTACCATTTTGCATAACTGCAAAGTTTTTTCGAAAATTGATCTACAACGCGCTTTTCACCAAGTTCCAGTTAATCCGAATGATATCCCAAAAACAGCCATTATTACGCCGTTTGGCCTTTTTGAATTTGTATACATGACGTTCGGCCTAAGGAATGCCGTGCAGACGTTTCAACGATTGATACATGAAGTTGTTAGAAATCTAGATTTTATTTTCCCTTATTTGGATGATTTATGTGTTGCGTCCAATACAGAAGAGGAGCATCAAGAACATTTAAGACAAGTTTTTCATCGTTTGTCTAAGCATAACTTAACAATCAACACAAATAAATGCGAATTTGGAAAAAGCAGACTTTCATTTTTAGGGCACCAAATATCATCTGATGGAAATAAACCTTTGCGTAAACGAGTGGAAGCACTACAGCACTCTGCCGAAAAATGTCAGTGAACTAAAACGTTTTTTGGCAATGTTGAATTTTTACAGGAGGTTCATCCCAAATACCTCTCCTTGCCATGTGCCCTGGTAATAAGAAAAATGATCGCACAGTTCTCAATTGGTCTGACGATACGAAATCAGCATTTGAGAATTGTAAGAGTCAGCTTACCGACGCTACAATGTTGTGGCACACTAGTAAAGATGCTGAAATATCGCTTTGGGTAGACGCCTCGAACTCCGCAGCGGGTGGAGCTTTGCATCAAATGGTTAATAGTCACTTAAAACCTTTAAGTTTTTTTTCTAAAAAATTCGACAAAACACAACTTCGGTATAGTACTTATGACAGAGAACTCACAGCAATGTATTTAGCCGTTCGTCATTTCCGATATTTGCTTGAAGGGAGAAAATGCCATATTTACACAGATCACAAATCACTAATTCACGCATTTAATCAGAAATTGGAAAAAGCTACGGACCGTCAAGCCAGATATCTTGATTTTATTTCGCAAATAACTACCGACATACGTTATGTAATCGGAAAAGATAATGTAACAGCTGATATTATGTCACGTATTTCTCAAGTAAGTGTTCAAAGCATACATTATGATGCCATTGCTGAAGATCAACAGACTGATGAAGAATTACTCGTTTTTTTAAACCAAAGAGACACAAATTCATTACAGCTTAAACTTTTTAAATTGCCTGGTAGCACACAGAAAATATATTGCGACTGCTCAACTAATACAGTCAGACCGTTTATTAGATAGAGCGATGGCACCGTACCATAAAGACAGCAATATTATGCCATAAAAGCGACAATTGGACTCAGCATTTACCTTTAATTTTATTGGGATTGCGAACAATTTACAAAGAAGATCTTAATGCATCTCCCGCTGAATTGGTGTACGGTACGACTTTGCGAATTCCAGGTGAATTTTTTGTTGATAATGACAAACACCCTAGTGAAAGCGACACTGTTATTCAGCTACGGAAATGTATGCGAAACTTATAACCTACAGAAACATCTTGGCATGTTAATATCTTTTGTTCATCCATGTTTAAAGACATGTGAAAACGTTTTCATCAGAGATGATTCAATTGGCCGCTCTCTTTCAATGCCGTACGAAGGACCATTCAAAGTTTTAAACAGATCCGAAAAATATTTTACAGTAGAAGTTAATGAAAAACCAGTCAACGTTTCTATCGATAGACTGAAACCTGCTTTCATAGAAAAAAACAAAGAGTATCTTAAACAAAAAGAAGTACAAGTACACAACTATGAACATGTTTCCAAACCAGTAGCTACTACGAACAGCGGCCCTCACATCTTAATTCCAAAACGCTATTCCTGATTTTCATCAAAAGGGGGGTAGTGTGGCAACACTCCTTTTCTGATGAATCAAGTCATTTCAGATGGGTAACCTTTTTTTACACACTTTACTTTTTTCTCTTCGTGTTCGGTTGCTTGGTGTCTCAACGAACGGAGGAAAACACGTGCAAAAGTTAAATCACTACATATATATTTTCTATTGATAAATAGTGTTATATTTATTTAAATTAAATAAAATAAATTTGTTATATTACTACATATATATATAAATATTTATGTAAATATTTTTAAAAAGGGTAATAATTTATAAATAATTTTGTAAATGAAGGTGCTTAATAATATCTTATTTTAGGGTTTGTTTTTTATTGAACCCCTTTTTCTTCTACCTTTTCTCTTGCTTGTGTTTGATTTCAACTGAATTTGTTGTACTACAACATTTGATGACCACTAATGAATAATTAATCATTGATGCGATAATTTTGGAGGCTGTTGTAAAAATTAAAGAAATGGTTTGGTTGTTAATGCATCACCTGAATAAATAATATAATTTTTGGATGCAGTTGTACATATCATTGAAACGGCGTTTTTGAGGTTAAGGCATCACAAGACCAAATAAGGAAAATTTGATACATTGAATATATTTCAATATTTTGACAATTAATTATACTGTTAAGACATTTTTTTATATCTAGTTATAATACAGCACTGCATTTCCGGAGGAAGCGCTTTCGCCGTGGATGCACAGGTAATTTACAACCTTACATTTTGGTTTTATTGAAAATTAATTATAATTACTCTTAGAGAATTAAAACATGAATAATTAAAGTTTATTTTTTGCTATTGATTTTGACGAGGCTTGACAAGAGTTTTATAATGCAGAAGGGTGTTAATATGTTTCTTTTTTTTCGGGGTATTAGCACGCATACATTATAATATCTGTTTGCGATAAATTTTAGTAGACGAAGCACCCCAATGGCCGACGAGCTAAGCCGGAACTTTAACTGCGTGCTATCTACAATTTATTATAACATCTAAAAGTAAATCGCTACATCTAAATTTGTGCGAAAGCTACAGATCACATTTTTTGAGATATTTTGATTAAATTTGGTACAAGCACATGTATTGGCCCAAAGGGGAACCCTTTTGAAAATGGACCGGATTTGACCATTTTTAGAACCCCTTCCCATATGAGGTCCTGTTATTTTTTGAGATATTTCGATGAAATTTGATACGAGGAAAAGAATTGACGCAAAAATAAACTCTTTTGAAAATGGACCGAATTGGACCATTTTTAGAACCCCTCCCCATATAATTTTTTTTTTGATATCATAATCAAAAAATAAAAAAAAAATCCGACTTATGTATCATTTTGAAATTTTTGAAAATACAAGTAGGTATAGAAAAATAATATTTTTCATTTTTCAGAGAAACAAGTGACAATATTATAGTCGGTCAAGCCCGACCATTAAATACCCTACACCACTTGATGTATTATTCATGTACATTAAAAAAAAAACTAAGTGTTTTATTGTTGTTTTAATTGATTTATGTTTATTTATATTTTATTTAATTCTTCAGAAGATTTTAATATCACGTATTTAACAACAATAAAACTAAATCTAGGTTATAATAACTAAAAATACGTTTATAAAATTATTTAGTTATTCTTTTTACATATACACATATACCATCATGATGACTATGAATTGTTTCATACGTATTCACATAAATGTTGCAAGTGTTAATGTTTGAAAGGCACCAATCTATATGCGTATTGCTCTTTGTAGTACCACATTCTATTATTGATCTAAAGTTATTAGATGCTATCCATCGTTCTGTATTTAAAGATATATTCCTTCTGCATGTGTTGAAATCTCCTAAAATGATTGTTTTTATATTTGCATTCTCTGCAATAATGTTTTCTAATTGTGTGCTTAATTCTCTCAAAGAAAATCTACTGTTTCTATACAATGCCACAATAGTAATGTCATCACATTTAAATGTTACCCTTTCAAACGTCGCATGCTCTGAAATAATCTCTATCTTGAAGCTATGAGCAACCTTTTGTAATAGGTCATTTTTGACAAATATTGTAATTCCACGCTTAGACCTCTCACCATTTTTGTCACTATCCAACCTTATATAATACGAAGATGTGTAGCCTGGAATGTTATAAATTTCGTGACTTAAAGTCCAACTTTCAACAGAGCATAATATATCACATTGAAGTAATAATTTATCTTGTCGCACCTCATCAATATGGGCATGAAAGCTTTGTACATTTTGATAAAAATTTTTTAAAGAATTTGCGTTGTTATCCAAGTAGTCAAAGTTTGTTAATAATTTTTTATCCGTTCCAAGATTATTCAATTCTATCTGAACCGCATCTGTGTCCAAAAATTGTCTAGGAGCTGTAAACTTCCCTATCAAATATAATCCAGCGGCTTGGGTAGCTCTACTGCAAGCGACATAGAGTGATGACCTATTCATTCGCGGTTTCAAATGTACAGCAACAGATTGATATGTGGCACCTTGGCTTTTTGTATTGTTATACCTTCTGCAGGTACAACTGGAAATTGTCGTCTGTCAATTGTAACTTGATTATTTCTTTTATATTGAAATGACCTTACAACTTTCTCCAGTGGTGTTCTCCAGTGGTGTCCAGTGCTCGAATGGTTGGACAGAACCATTAGCATTCTTTTCAAAAAATCTTTCTCCGTCTGAAATTAAATATAGTACGTTCGATCGAGAACTTTTAGCTATTTATTTATGTATCAAGTTTTAAGTACATACTTGAAGGAAGACAGTTTACAGTCTTTACGGATCATAAACCATTAACAATGGCATTAAATTCTAAAACAGAGAGAAGCC
The DNA here is from genome assembly GCA_963971445.1 of Ornithomya chloropus. NCBI lineage: Eukaryota > Metazoa > Arthropoda > Insecta > Diptera > Hippoboscidae > Ornithomya > Ornithomya chloropus. The sequence continues at coordinate 26,078,953 of OZ020531.1, forward strand.
CAAGACAAATTCGACATCTAGAATATATCTCTCAATTTACTAATGACATACGGTACATACGAGGAGGCGCAAACATTGTGGCAGATACCTTTTCTAGAGCTTTTGAAATTGACGTACTGCACTGTACTGATTTATATATAAAAGTTCTATATAAGGAATAAGAAAATGACGCCGAATTAAAAAATTCCCTTTAATTTAAAACTTTACAAAATTCCTGTATTTAAATTTGAAATTGTCTGCGAAATGTCAGGGGCATGTCCAAGACCATGTACCTATGTACCTCCCAGTCTGAGGAAAATTATATTTGAAAAAATACATGGTATATCACACCCTGGTACAAAATCTACAAGGAGACTCATTAGCACAAGATATTTTTGGCCTGGTATGAGTAAAGAACTTAATACCTAGTCCATTCAATGTTTACAATGCCAAAAATCTAAAATCGACCGTTATACCAAAACACCTGTTTCTCCAATTCCTATACCCAAGGGCAGACTTGAACACATCCATATAGATTTGGTAGGTCCTTTACCTCCTTCCAAAGGTCACCGCTACCTTTTAACTATCATTGATAGATTTACTAGATGGCCCGAAGTTTATCCATTAAGGGATATTAATTCAAATACTATAAGTCAAACATTTTTCAAAAATTATAGGGATATAATCTTCGCTTCGGTGTTCCATTAGAGGTAACTAGCGATCAGGTGTTATTCTCTGAGTTGTCCTGTTGCATAGGATTGTCACTTACCCATATCATCCGCAATCAAAGGGAATGATTGAGCGTTTCCATAGACAAGGTCTCTCTCATTTTAAAAATGTCCGATCGTCCATCAGTCATCATAATAATCCTATTACTGGGATATTTATTCCGAAGCAATTGAAAGATTACAAGTTCGTCTTTGTCCGTTGCATAAATAAAAGAAATCTTCAGCAACCTTTCGACGGTCTATTTCAAGTCGTCGAAAAAGAGCCCAAATTTTTCAAAATCCTGATTAATGGTATAATTAAAACAATTTTTATTGATAGACTTAAACCAGCCATTATTGAAACACCTAGCACCAACACAAACATCACCACTAAAACTAACAAGAAACGTGTAACATTTAATTTATTAGGCTTAAATCTCTCGGAGGGAGAGTGATGTAGGGTATCTACATTTTTGATTTTTATGTCAGAAACGAATTCAATTTTTTTTCTTGACATTTTTCTAAAAAAAGATTGTCAATCAGTTCTAATGTTTTTAATAAAAATAATAATTAAAAATGTTTTAATAAAAATAAATTTTTGTTATAATAAAAATATAAAAACAACGGTGCTCTTCATATATATTAAATAAAACAATAATATAACACCCCTTTTCTGATGATTCAATTCATTTTAGATGGGTAACCTTTTTATATACACTTTACTTTTTTTTTTTTTTGTTCGGTTGCTTAGTGTCTCAACGAACAGAGGAAAACACGTGCAAAAGTTAAATCACTACATATATATTTTCAATTGACAAATAGTGATATATTTATTTAAATTGAATAAAATAAATTTGTTATATTACTACAATTGGTGACCCCGACGTGATCCATTTTTTTTTGCACGCAACTTTTCACGTTTCTACAAGTAAAAATGCCTGACGAACAACATCACATCTCGTTTAATCCTGACGACATTAAAATTGAGGCAACTACTTCTCTGAGGTTCAATCCACCTAATATGAACGATACTAACATCGAGTGATATTTTTTATCCCTGGACTTTTGGTTCGCTGCATCCAGTATTGCAAACGATGTGAAAAAATACAACATCGTCATGGCACAAGTTCCTCCTAATAAACTAATGGAGCTACAGTCAATAATTGACCAAACACCTCAGCAAAACAAATATGAATACATTAAGATTAAATTAATTTCATACTTTGCTGACAGTCAACAACGTCGACTTCAAAAAGTATTATCAGATAAGCCATTAGGTGATAAAAAACTAAGCCAATTATTTAACGAGATGAAACGTGTGGCGGGCACTACATTATCAGAAAACATTTTGCTTGATTTATGGGTTTCGCGTTTAGCACCTTATGTGTAGGCAGCAGTTATTGTATCTAAAGGCGGTGCACCTGATAAAGTAGCTATTGCTGATGTAATAATTGATTCAATTGGATTACGCAATATAAACGTAATACGTAGAGGTGCTGACGCTAATTCAGACAACAACATAATCCAACAACTACAACGTGAGATAAAACAACTTACTAAAAAGGTAGAATCTCTTTCTTTGCGCAGTTCCCGTTCAAGAAGTCGGTCCCTATCCAAACGTATTTACATTGAAAAATAATCGAGAAACAACAATCCCAACGTACTGCTGGTACTAAAAAATATTTAAAGAGAATGCTCGTAAATGCAAGCCACCATGTGCATTTAAACCACAATGACACAATGTACAACAATCAACTTTAACTACTCGTAACGATCAAGATATTAAAATTTTCCGCCTAATTATTAATGATTCCACATCCGCTAGGCAGTTTTTAATTGACACAGGCGCCGACGTGTCGGTAATATCTAAAAATTTATATTCATCAAAAGTGAAATCTACATCATTAAAGTTATATGCTGCAAATGGTACAGAAATAACAGTGTTTGGTGAAGTATTGGTAAAAGTGGACCTCGGCCTAAAAAGAGAATTTCTGTGGACCTTTTTAATAGCAGATGTCACCACCAGCATAATTGGTGCAGATTTTTTAAAACATCATAACTTGCGGGTCGACATAAAAAATAAACGTCTTATCGACAACGCAACATTAGTTTGCTCACCAGCTTCGTTTCACCACAGTTCAGTCTCTCATTACATGCATTTGATAAAACGTTACCATATTCAAATATCCTAGCAGAATTTCCTAATATTACCAATACGCACAAACAAGGTACTGCCATTAATTCAACAGTTATGCATTTCATTGACACACATGGAGCACTTGTTTATGCTCGCCCTAGGCGATTATCACCAAGCAAATTGGCGGCAGCTAAGGAGGAATTTGAAAATTTAATTAGGCATTTGTAGACCCTCTCGCAGTCCCTTACGCATGGTAGAGAAGGCCGATGGTTCTTGGCGCCCCTGCGGAGATTATCGTGCCCTCAATGCCATTACAGTACCAGATCGGTACTCTACACCGTATTTGCAAGATTTTTGTACCATTTTGCATAACTGCAAAGTTTTTTCGAAAATTGATCTACAACGCGCTTTTCACCAAGTTCCAGTTAATCCGAATGATATCCCAAAAACAGCCATTATTACGCCGTTTGGCCTTTTTGAATTTGTATACATGACGTTCGGCCTAAGGAATGCCGTGCAGACGTTTCAACGATTGATACATGAAGTTGTTAGAAATCTAGATTTTATTTTCCCTTATTTGGATGATTTATGTGTTGCGTCCAATACAGAAGAGGAGCATCAAGAACATTTAAGACAAGTTTTTCATCGTTTGTCTAAGCATAACTTAACAATCAACACAAATAAATGCGAATTTGGAAAAAGCAGACTTTCATTTTTAGGGCACCAAATATCATCTGATGGAAATAAACCTTTGCGTAAACGAGTGGAAGCACTACAGCACTCTGCCGAAAAATGTCAGTGAACTAAAACGTTTTTTGGCAATGTTGAATTTTTACAGGAGGTTCATCCCAAATACCTCTCCTTGCCATGTGCCCTGGTAATAAGAAAAATGATCGTACTGTTCTCAATTGGTCTGACGATACGAAATCAGCATTTGAGAATTGTAAGAGTCAGCTTACCGACGCTACAATGTTGTGGCACACTAGTAAAGATGCTGAAATATCGCTTTGGGTAGACGCCTCGAACTCCGCAGCGGGTGGAGCTTTGCATCAAATGGTTAATAGTCACTTAAAACCTTTAAGTTTTTTTTCTAAAAAATTCGACAAAACACAACTTCGGTATAGTACTTATGACAGAGAACCCACAGCAATGTATTTAGCCGTTCGTCATTTCCGATATTTGCTTGAAGGGAGAAAATGCCATATTTACACAGATCACAAATCACTAATTCACGCATTTAATCAGAAATTGGAAAAAGCTACGGACCGTCAAGCCAGATATCTTGATTTTATTTCGCAAATAACTACCGACATACGTTATGTAATCGGAAAAGATAATGTAACAGCTGATATTATGTCACGTATTTCTCAAGTAAGTGTTCAAAGCATACATTATGATGCCATTGCTGAAGATCAACAGACTGATGAAGAATTACTCGTTTTTTTAAACCAAAGAGACACAAATTCATTACAGCTTAAACTTTTTAAATTGCCTGGTAGCACACAGAAAATATATTGCGACTGCTCAACTAATACAGTCAGACCGTTTATTAGATAGAGCGATGGCACCGTACCATAAAGACAGCAATATTATGCCATAAAAGCGACAATTGGACTCAGCATTTACCTTTAATTTTATTGGGATTGCGAACAATTTACAAAGAAGATCTTAATGCATCTCCCGCTGAATTGGTGTACGGTACGACTTTGCGAATTCCAGGTGAATTTTTTGTTGATAATGACAAACACCCTAGTGAAAGCGACACTGTTATTCAGCTACGGAAATGTATGCGAAACTTATAACCTACAGAAACATCTTGGCATGTTAATATCTTTTGTTCATCCATGTTTAAAGACATGTGAAAACGTTTTCATCAGAGATGATTCAATTGGCCGCTCTCTTTCAATGCCGTACGAAGGACCATTCAAAGTTTTAAACAGATCCGAAAAATATTTTACAGTAGAAGTTAATGAAAAACCAGTCAACGTTTCTATCGATAGACTGAAACCTGCTTTCATAGAAAAAAACAAAGAGTATCTTAAACAAAAAGAAGTACAAGTACACAACTATGAACATGTTTCCAAACCAGTAGCTACTACGAACAGCGGCCCTCACATCTTAATTCCAAAACGCTATTCCTGATTTTCATCAAAAGGGGGGTAGTGTGGCAACACTCCTTTTCTGATGAATCAAGTCATTTCAGATGGGTAACCTTTTTTTACACACTTTACTTTTTTCTCTTCGTGTTCGGTTGCTTGGTGTCTCAACGAACGGAGGAAAACACGTGCAAAAGTTAAATCACTACATATATATTTTCTATTGATAAATAGTGTTATATTTATTTAAATTAAATAAAATAAATTTGTTATATTACTACATATATATATAAATATTTATGTAAATATTTTTAAAAAGGGTAATAATTTATAAATAATTTTGTAAATGAAGGTGCTTAATAATATCTTATTTTAGGGTTTGTTTTTTATTGAACCCCTTTTTCTTCTACCTTTTCTCTTGCTTGTGTTTGATTTCAACTGAATTTGTTGTACTACAACATTTGATGACCACTAATGAATAATTAATCATTGATGCGATAATTTTGGAGGCTGTTGTAAAAATTAAAGAAATGGTTTGGTTGTTAATGCATCACCTGAATAAATAATATAATTTTTGGATGCAGTTGTACATATCATTGAAACGGCGTTTTTGAGGTTAAGGCATCACAAGACCAAATAAGGAAAATTTGATACATTGAATATATTTCAATATTTTGACAATTAATTTTACTGTTAAGACATTTTTTTATATCTAGTTATAATACAGCACTGCATTTCCGGAGGAAGCGCTTTCGCCGTGGATGCACAGGTAATTTACAACCTTACATTTTGGTTTTATTGAAAATTAATTATAATTACTCTTAGAGAATTAAAACATGAATAATTAAAGTTTATTTTTTGCTATTGATTTTGACGAGGCTTGACAAGAGTTTTATAATGCAGAAGGGTGTTAATATGTTTCTTTTTTTTCGGGGTATTAGCTCGCATACATTATAATATCTGTTTGCGATAAATTTTAGTAGACGAAGCACCCCAATGGCCGACGAGCTAAGCCGGAACTTTAACTGCGTGCTATCTACAATTTATTATAACATCTAAAAGTAAATCGCTACATCTAAATTTGTGCGAAAGCTACAGATCACATTTTTTGAGATATTTTGATGAAATTTGGTACAAGCACAAGTATTGGCCCAAAGGGGAACCCTATTGAAAATGGACTGGATTTGACCATTTTTAGAAACCCTCCCCATATGGGGTCCTGTTATTTTTTGAGATATTTCGATGAAATTTAGTACGGTGACGTGTATTAGCCCAAAGGGGAACCCTTTAGATAATGGACCAGATTGGACCATTTTTAGAACCCTTCCCGATATGAGGTTCTATTATTTTTTGAGATATTTCGATTAAATTTGGTACAAGCACATGTATTGGCCCAAAGGGGAACCCTATTGAAAATGGACCGGATTTGACCATTTTTAGAACCCCTTCCCATATGGGGTCCTGTTATTTTTTGAGATATTTCGATGAAATTTGGTACGGTGACGTGTATTAGCCCAAAGGGGAACCCTTTAGATAATGGACCAGATTGGACCATTTTTAGAACCCTTCCCGATATGAGGTTCTAATTTTTTTTGAGATATTTCGATTAAATTTGGTACAAGCACATGTATTGGCCCAAAGGGGAACCCTATTGAAAATGGACCGGATTTGACCATTTTTAGAACCCCTTCCCATATGAGGTCCTGTTATTTTTTGAGATATTTCGATGAAATTTGATACGAGGAAAAGAATTGACGCAAAAATAAACTCTTTTGAAAATGGACCGAATTGGACCATTTTTAGAACCCCTCCTTATATAATTTTTTTTTTTGGTATCATAATCAAAAAATAAAAAAAAAATCCGACTTATGTATCATTTTGAAATTTTTGAAAATACAAGTAGGTATAGAAAAATAATATTTTTCATTTTTCAGAGAAACAAGTGACAATATTATAGTCGGTCAAGCCCGACCATTAAATACCCTACACCACTTGATGTATTATTTATGTACATTAAAAAAAAACTAAGTGTTTTATTGTTGTTTTAACTGATTTATGTTTATTTATATTTTATTTAATTCTTCAGAAGATTTTAATATCACATATTTAACAATAATAAAACTAAATCTAGGTTATAATAACTAAAAATACGTTTATAAAATTATTTAGTTATTCTTTTTACATATACACATATAGCATCATGATGACTATGAATTGTTTCATACGTATTCACATAAATGTTGCAAGTGTTAATGTTTGAAAGGCACCAATCTATATGCGTATTGCTCTTTGTAGTACCACATTCTATTATTGATCTAAAGTTATTAGATGCTATCCATCGTTCTGTATTTAAAGATATATTCCTTCTGCATGTGTTGAAATCTCCTAAAATGATTGTTTTTATATTTGCATTCTCTGCAATAATGTTTTCTAATTGTGTGCTTAATTCTCTCAAAGAAAATCTACTGTTTCTATACAATGCCACAATAGTAATGTCATCACATTTAAATGTTACCCTTTCAAACGTCGCATGCTCTGAAATAATCTCTATCTTGAAGCTATGAGCAACCTTTTGTAATAGGTCATTTTTGACAAATATTGTAATTCCACGCTTAGACCTCTCTCCATTTTTGTCACTATCCAACCTTATATAATACGAAGATGTGTAGCCTGGAATGTTATAAATTTCGTGACTTAAAGTCCAACTTTCAACAGAGCATAATATATCACATTGAAGTAATAATTTATCTTGTCGCACATCATCAATATGGGCATGAAAGCTTTGTACATTTTGATAAAAATTTTTTAAAGAATTTGCGTTGTTATCCAAATAGTCAAAGTTTGTTAATAATTTTTTATCCGTTCCAAGATTATTCAATTCTATCTGAACCGCATCTGTGTCCAAAAATTGTCTAGGAGCTGTAAACTTCCCTATCAAATATAATCCAGCGGCTTGGGTAGCTCTACTGCAAGCGACATAGAGTGATGACCTATTCATTCGCGGTTTCAAATGTACAGCAACAGATTGATATGTGGCACCTTGGCTTTTATGTATTGTTATACCTTCTGCAGGTACAACTGGAAATTGTCGTCTGTCAATTGTAACTTGATTATTTCTTTTATATTGAAATGACCTTACAACTTTCTCCAGTGGTGTTCTCCAGTGGTGTCCAGTGCTCGAATGGTTGGACAGAACCATTAGCATTCTTTTCAAAAAATCTTTCTCCGTCTGAAATTAAATATAGTACGTTCGATCGAGAACTTTTAGCTATTTATTTATGTATCAAGTTTTAAGTACATACTTGAAGGAAGACAGTTTATAGTCTTTACGGATCATAAACCATTAACAATGGCATTAAATTCTAAAACAGAGAGAAGCCCAAGACAAATTCGACATCTAGAATATATCTCTCAATTTACTAATGACATACGGTACATACGAGGAGGCGCAAACATTGTGGCAGATACCTTTTCTAGAGCTTTTGAAATTGACGTACTGCACTGTACTGATTTATACATAAAAGTTCTATATAAGGAATAAGAAAATGACGCCGAATTAAAAAATTCCCTTTAAGTTAAAACTTTACAAAATTCCTGTATTTAATTTTGAAATTGTCTGCGAAATGTCAGGGGCATGTCCAAGACCATGTACCTATGTAGCTCCCAGTCTGAGGAAAATTATATTTGAAAAAATACATGGTATATCACACCCTGGTACAAAATCTACAAGGAGACTCATTAGCACAAGATATTTTTGGCCTGGTATGAGTAAAGAACTTAATACCTAGTCCATTCAATGTTTACAATGCCAAAAATCTAAAATCGACCGTTATACCAAAACACCTGTTTCTCCAATTCCTATACCCAAGGGCAGATTTGAACACATCCATATAGATTTGGTAGGTCCTTTACCTCCTTCCAAAGGTCACCGCTACCTTTTAACTATCATTGATAGATTTACTAGATGGCCCGAAGTTTATCCATTAAGGGATATTAATTCAAATACTATAAGTCAAACATTTTTCAAAAATTATAGGGATATAATCTTCGCTTCGGTGTTCCATTAGAGGTAACTAGCGATCAGGTGTTATTCTCTGAGTTGTCCTGTTGCATAGGATTGTCACTTACCCATATCATCCGCAATCAAAGGGAATGATTGAGCGTTTCCATAGACAAGGTCTCTCTCATTTTAAAAATGTCCGATCGTCCATCAGTCATCATAATAATCCTATTACTGGGATATTTATTCCGAAGCAATTGAAAGATTACAAGTTCGTCTTTGTCCGTTGCATAAATAAAAGAAATCTTCAGCAACCTTTCGACGGTCTATTTCAAGTCGTCGAAAAAGAGCCCAAATTTTTCAAAATCCTGATTGATGGTATAATTAAAACAATTTTTATTGATAGACTTAAACCAGCCATTATTGAAACACCTAGCACCAACACAAACATCACCACTAAAACTAACAAGAAACGTGTAACATTTAATTTATTAGGCTTAAATCTCTCGGAGGGAGAGTGATGTAGGGTATCTACATTTTTGATTTTTATGTCAGAAACGAATTCAATTTTTTTTCTTGACATTTTTCTAAAAAAAGATTGTCAATCAGTTCTAATGTTTTTAATAAAAATAATAATTAAAAATGTTTTAATAAAAATAAATTTTTGTTATAATAAAAATATAAAAACAACGGTGCTCTTCATATATATTAAATAAAACAATAATATAACACTCCTTTTCTGATGATTCAATTCATTTTAGATGGGTAACCTTTTTATATACACTTTACTTTTTTTTTTTTTGTTCGGTTGCTTAGTGTCTCAGCGAACAGAGGAAAACACGTGCAAAAGTTAAATCACTACATATATATTTTCAATTGACAAATAGTGATATATTTATTTAAATTGAATAAAATAAATTTGTTATATTACTACAATTGGTGACCCCGACGTGATCCATTTTTTTTTGCACGCAACTTTTCACGTTTCTACAAGTAAAAATGCCTGACGAACAACATCACATCTCGTTTAATCCTGACGACATTAAAATTGAGGCAACTACTTCTCTGAGGTTCAATCCACCTAATATGAACGATACTAACATCGAGTGATATTTTTTATCCCTGGACTTTTGGTTCGCTGCATCCAGTATTGCAAACGATGTGAAAAAATACAACATCGTCATGGCACAAGTTCCTCCTAATAAACTAATGGAGCTACAGTCAATAATTGACCAAACACCTCAGCAAAACAAATATGAATACATTAAGATTAAATTAATTTCATACTTTGCTGACAGTCAACAACGTCGACTTCAAAAAGTATTATCAGATAAGCCATTAGGTGATAAAAAACTAAGCCAATTATTTAACGAGATGAAACGTGTGGCGGGCACTACATTATCAGAAAACATTTTGCTTGATTTATGGGTTTCGCGTTTAGCACCTTATGTGTAGGCAGCAGTTATTGTATCTAAAGGCGGTGCACCTGATAAAGTAGCTATTGCTGATGTAATAATTGATTCAATTGGATTACGCAATATAAACGTAATACGTAGAAGTGCTGACGCTAATTCAGACAACAACATAATCCAACAACTACAACGTGAGATAAAACAACTTACTAAAAAGGTAGAATCTCTTTCTTTGCGCAGTTCCCGTTCAAGAAGTCGGTCCCTATCCAAACGTATTTACATTGAAAAATAATCGAGAAACAACAATCCCAACGTACTGCTGGTACTAAAAAATATTTAAAGAGAATGCTCGTAAATGCAAGCCACCATGTGCATTTAAACCACAATGACACAATGTACAACAATCAACTTTAACTACTCGTAACGATCAAGATATTAAAATTTTCCGCCTAATTATTAATGATTCCACATCCGCTAGGCAGTTTTTAATTGACACAGGCGCCGACGTGTCGGTAATATCTAAAAATTTATATTCATCAAAAGTGAAATCTACATCATTAAAGTTATATGCTGCAAATGGTACAGAAATAACAGTGTTTGGTGAAGTATTGGTAAAAGTGGACCTCGGCCTAAAAAGAGAATTTCTGTGGACCTTTTTAATAGCAGATGTCACCACCAGCATAATTGGTGCAGATTTTTTAAAACATCATAACTTGCGGGTCGACATAAAAAATAAACGTCTTATCGACAACGCAACATTAGTTTGCTCACCAGCTTCGTTTCACCACAGTTCAGTCTCTCATTACATGCATTTGATAAAACGTTACCATATTCAAATATCCTAGCAGAATTTCCTAATATTACCAATACGCACAAACAAGGTACTGCCATTAATTCAACAGTTATGCATTTCATTGACACACATGGAGCACTTGTTTATGCTCGCCCTAGGCGATTATCACCAAGCAAATTGGCGGCAGCTAAGGAGGAATTTGAAAATTTAATTAGGCATTTGTAGACCCTCTCGCAGTCCCTTACGCATGGTAGAGAAGGCCGATGGTTCTTGGCGCCCCTGCGGAGATTATCGTGCCCTCAATGCCATTACAGTACCAGATCGGTACTCTACACCGTATTTGCAAGATTTTTGTACCATTTTGCATAACTGCAAAGTTTTTTCGAAAATTGATCTACAACGCGCTTTTCACCAAGTTCCAGTTAATCCGAATGATATCCCAAAAACAGCCATTATTACGCCGTTTGGCCTTTTTGAATTTGTATACATGACGTTCGGCCTAAGGAATGCCGTGCAGACGTTTCAACGATTGATACATGAAGTTGTTAGAAATCTAGATTTTATTTTCCCTTATTTGGATGATTTATGTGTTGCGTCCAATACAGAAGAGGAGCATCAAGAACATTTAAGACAAGTTTTTCATCGTTTGTCTAAGCATAACTTAACAATCAACACAAATAAATGCGAATTTGGAAAAAGCAGACTTTCATTTTTAGGGCACCAAATATCATCTGATGGAAATAAACCTTTGCGTAAACGAGTGGAAGCACTACAGCACTCTGCCGAAAAATGTCAGTGAACTAAAACGTTTTTTGGCAATGTTGAATTTTTACAGGAGGTTCATCCCAAATACCTCTCCTTGCCATGTGCCCTGGTAATAAGAAAAATGATCGTACAGTTCTCAATTGGTCTGACGATACGAAATCAGCATTTGAGAATTGTAAGAGTCAGCTTACCGACGCTACAATGTTGTGGCACACTAGTAAAGATGCTGAAATATCGCTTTGGGTAGACGCCTCGAACTCCGCAGCGGGTGGAGCTTTGCATCAAATGGTTAATAGTCACTTAAAACCTTTAAGTTTTTTTTCTAAAAAATTCGACAAAACACAACTTCGGTATAGTACTTATGACAGAGAACTCACAGCAATGTATTTAGCCGTTCGTCATTTCCGATATTTGCTTGAAGGGAGAAAATGCCATATTTACACAGATCACAAATCACTAATTCACGCATTTAATCAGAAATTGGAAAAAGCTACGGACCGTCAAGCCAGATATCTTGATTTTATTTCGCAAATAACTACCGACATACGTTATGTAATCGGAAAAGATAATGTAACAGCTGATATTATGTCACGTATTTCTCAAGTAAGTGTTCAAAGCATACATTATGATGCCATTGCTGAAGATCAACAGACTGATGAAGAATTACTCGTTTTTTTAAACCAAAGAGACACAAATTCATTACAGCTTAAACTTTTTAAATTGCCTGGTAGCACACAGAAAATATATTGCGACTGCTCAACTAATACAGTCAGACCGTTTATTAGATAGAGCGATGGCACCGTACCATAAAGACAGCAATATTATGCCATAAAAGCGACAATTGGACTCAGCATTTACCTTTAATTTTATTGGGATTGCGAACAATTTACAAAGAAGATCTTAATGCATCTCCCGCTGAATTGGTGTACGGTACGACTTTGCGAATTCCAGGTGAATTTTTTGTTGATAATGACAAACACCCTAGTGAAAGCGACACTGTTATTCAGCTACGGAAATGTATGCGAAACTTATAACCTACAGAAACATCTTGGCATGTTAATATCTTTTGTTCATCCATGTTTAAAGACATGTGAAAACGTTTTCATCAGAGATGATTCAATTGGCCGCTCTCTTTCAATGCCGTACGAAGGACCATTCAAAGTTTTAAACAGATCCGAAAAATATTTTACAGTAGAAGTTAATGAAAAACCAGTCAACGTTTCTATCGATAGACTGAAACCTGCTTTCATAGAAAAAAACAAAGAGTATCTTAAACAAAAAGAAGTACAAGTACACAACTATGAACATGTTTCCAAACCAGTAGCTACTACGAACAGCGGCCCTCACATCTTAATTCCAAAACGCTATTCCTGATTTTCATCAAAAGGGGGGTAGTGTGGCAACACTCCTTTTCTGATGAATCAAGTCATTTCAGATGGGTAACCTTTTTTTACACACTTTACTTTTTTCTCTTCGTGTTCGGTTGCTTGGTGTCTCAACGAACGGAGGAAAACACGTGCAAAAGTTAAATCACTACATATATATTTTCTATTGATAAATAGTGTTATATTTATTTAAATTAAATAAAATAAATTTGTTATATTACTACATATATATATAAATATTTATGTAAATATTTTTAAAAAGGGTAATAATTTATAAATAATTTTGTAAATGAAGGTGCTTAATAATATCTTATTTTAGGGTTTGTTTTTTATTGAACCCCTTTTTCTTCTACCTTTTCTCTTGCTTGTGTTTGATTTCAACTGAATTTGTTGTACTACAACATTTGATGACCACTAATGAATAATTAATCATTGATGCGATAATTTTGGAGGCTGTTGTAAAAATTAAAGAAATGGTTTGGTTGTTAATGCATCACCTGAATAAATAATATAATTTTTGGATGCAGTTGTACATATCATTGAAACGGCGTTTTTGAGGTTAAGGCATCACAAGACCAAATAAGGAAAATTTGATACATTGAATATATTTCAATATTTTGACAATTAATTTTACTGTTAAGACATTTTTTTATATCTAGTTATAATACAGCACTGCATTTCCGGAGGAAGCGCTTTCGCCGTGGATGCACAGGTAATTTACAACCTTACATTTTGGTTTTATTGAAAATTAATTATAATTACTCTTAGAGAATTAAAACATGAATAATTAAAGTTTATTTTTTGCTATTGATTTTGACGAGGCTTGACAAGAGTTTTATAATGCAGAAGGGTGTTAATATGTTTCTTTTTTTTCGGGGTATTAGCTCGCATACATTATAATATCTGTTTGCGATAAATTTTAGTAGACGAAGCACCCCAATGGCCGACGAGCTAAGCCGGAACTTTAACTGCGTGCTATCTACAATTTATTATAACATCTAAAAGTAAATCGCTACATCTAAATTTGTGCGAAAGCTACAGATCACATTTTTTGAGATATTTTGATTAAATTTGGTACAAGCACAAGTATTGGCCCAAAGGGGAACCCTATTGAAAATGGACTGGATTTGACCATTTTTAGAAACCCTCCCCATATGGGGTCCTGTTATTTTTTGAGATATTTCGATGAAATTTAGTACGGTGACGTGTATTAGCCCAAAGGGGAACCCTTTAGATAATGGACCAGATTGGACCATTTTTAGAACCCTTCCCGATATGAGGTTCTATTATTTTTTGAGATATTTCGATTAAATTTGGTACAAGCACATGTATTGGCCCAAAGGGGAACCCTATTGAAAATGGACCGGATTTGACCATTTTTAGAACCCCTTCCCATATGGGGTCCTGTTATTTTTTGAGATATTTCGATGAAATTTGGTACGGTGACGTGTATTAGCCCAAAGGGGAACCCTTTAGATAATGGACCAGATTGGACCATTTTTAGAACCCTTCCCGATATGAGGTTCTAATTTTTTTTGAGATATTTCGATTAAATTTGGTACAAGCACATGTATTGGCCCAAAGGGGAACCCTATTGAAAATGGACCGGATTTGACCATTTTTAGAACCCCTTCCCATATGAGGTCCTGTTATTTTTTGAGATATTTCGATGAAATTTGATACGAGGAAAAGAATTGACGCAAAAATAAACTCTTTTGAAAATGGACCGAATTGGACCATTTTTAGAACCCCTCCCCATATAATTTTTTTTTTTGGTATCATAATCAAAAAATAAAAAAAAAATCCGACTTATGTATCATTTTGAAATTTTTGAAAATACAAGTAGGTATAGAAAAATAATATTTTTCATTTTTCAGAGAAACAAGTGACAATATTATAGTCGGTCAAGCCCGACCATTAAATACCCTACACCACTTGATGTATTAGTCATGTACATTAAAAAAAAAAGTGTTTTATTGTTGTTTTAATTGATTTATGTTTATTTATATTTTATTTAATTCTTCAGAAGATTTTAATATCACATATTTAACAACAATAAAACTAAATCTAGGATATAATAACTAAAAATACGTTTATAAAATTATTTAGTTATTCTTTTTACATATACACATATAGCATCATGATGACTATGAATTGTTTCATACGTATTCACATAAATGTTGCAAGTGTTAATGTTTGAAAGGCACCAATCTATATGCGTATTGCTTTTTGTAGTACCACATTCTATTATTGATCTAAAGTTATTAGATGCTATCCATCGTTCTGTATTTAAAGATATATTCCTTCTGCATGTGTTGAAATCTTCTAAAATGATTGTTTTTATATTTGCATTCTCTGCAATAATGTTTTCTAATTGTGTGCTTAATTCTCTCAAAGAAAATCTACTGTTTCTATACAATGCCACAATAGTAATGTCATCACATTTAAATGTTACCCTTTCAAACGTCGCATGCTCTGAAATAATCTCTATCTTGAAGCTATGAGCAACCTTTTGTAATAGGTCATTTTTGACAAATATTGTAATTCCACGCTTAGACCTCTCTCCATTTTTGTCACTATCCAACCTTATATAATACGAAGATGTGTAGCCTGGAATGTTATAAATTTCGTGACTTAAAGTCCAACTTTCAACAGAGCATAATATATCACATTGAAGTAATAATTTATCTTGTCGCACATCATCAATATGGGCATGAAAGCTTTGTACATTTTGATAAAAATTTTTTAAAGAATTTGCGTTGTTATCCAAGTAGTCAAAGTTTGTTAATAATTTTTTATCCGTTCCAAGATTATTCAATTCTATCTGAACCGCATCTGTGTCCAAAAATTGTCTAGGAGCTGTAAACTTCCCTATCAAATATAATCCAGCGGCTTGGGTAGCTCTACTGCAAGCGACATAGAGTGATGACCTATTCATTCGCGGTTTCAAATGTACAGCAACAGATTGATATGTGGCACCTTGGCTTTTATGTATTGTTATACCTTCTGCAGGTACTGGAAATTGTCGTCTGTCAATTGTAACTTGATTATTTCTTTTATATTGAAATGACCTTACAACTTTCTCCAGTGGTGTCCAAAGTGGATCTGATACATGTCTTTTTTGTGATCTTGTTAAAGCTCCTACAGATTTATCGGCAAATTTTATCCATAAAGTAAGCGGTTTCCGTTCGATATCCAAATCTATTGCCATTAATTGTCCTGTAGCTCCATTCACCAATCCATCGCTTGTGTTTATGTTTACCGTTACCATATACTTAGCAGTTGTTTTTAAAATTATACTTTGGGGAAGTCCTTGACATTCTGATGTTTTAAAATTCTTCGCGGCTTCCAATATCCGCATTTTATTATCATGTGTAAGTCCCGTTGATTTTACCGAATCAGCCGCATTGGAAATAAATTGCTTAGTAGGAATTTCTCCCAATTTCTGTCGATTAAATATACCCATCTCCTCATTAGTTAAAAATAAATGAATAACATCTGTTGGGACTTCCAATTCATTGCATTCTCTAGACGTTATTATTTGTATATCTTCTGGTGTCATTTGACCATTAGACATATTATTTAATGCTCTAGCGAAAGATCTCTTCTCTTCTCTTTGACGCATTATTTTCTCTAATTCGAAATATTTAAATCTATCCTATATGAAGGTTCCGTATATAGTGCTGTAAGCATCATTTGTAGGGGGACAAAATATCCATTTATCTCCTACGGGTGGAAGTTGCCTCAAATCTCCGAATACTATTACTGAAATACCTCCAAATGGCTCTGTACTTTTGAAGATTTGTTTTAACCTGGAGTCTAGTTCAGAAAACATTTTTGCTCCTACCATTGATATTTCATCAATAATTAAGAGTTTCAAGCTCATTAGTTTTGTATACAATGAATTCACGGTATCATGATTTAAAGGCCTTATTTCCGACGCTGATTGATTTACTGGAAGTGAAAACATCGAATGTAAGGTGGCACCACCGATACCAAAAGCTGCTTTTCCTGTTGGCGCGCAAAGCAAAACTTTAATCAAATTCGGATTAGTTCCGGGTGTATAATTTAATCTATAATTAATTGATTGATAAAGTGTTGCAATTAGCCTGCTTTTACCAACTCCGGCTCCTCCACCTACGTATTCATGAAACACACTCCCACATTTTATGTTATGGATAACATGCGTTAAATATAATTTCTGTTTATAGTTTAACGTTCTAATCATACCCAGCAAATCTAATTGAGATATTAAAGGTGGAAGTTTTATTAGTCGTATTGTTTCTTCTGACGAACCTTCATTTGTATCTCGTGCATCCAAGTTAAGTATGTTGACGTTCGGGTTAACTTCTGGAATTCCTAAAACTCTATACTCCTCGTCTAAATCAGCATTTTCATTTTGTTGATTATTTGTGTTTTCACGTGTTTCTTCTTCACGAAGTTCGTCAAGTGCATCCTCAATCTCTCGTTGTTCAAAAGTATCATATTTTCTTCTGTTCAAATCAATTATTTCTGCATTAATATTGTAAGTGGCTTCGTTGTAATTTTGAACCAAATCTTCTTCTTCATTTCTCCATGGAAAGTACAACATAACAAGCTCTCTAAAGTAATCTGCTCTATGAGTATTTATGTTGTATCTCCTGCATCTTATAATATGTGGTTTAACTTTTCTTTTAATGAAACCACTCTTGTCCTTTAGTGGAAGAAATCTACCCGACAAAGTATCTATTTCATCACTGTGACTTTCCTCGTAATTTTCGCTCGCCCTAACGTTACGATTTGTTCTAGAGTATTTATAGTTTGCTGCAAAATCGGCTAAGCACATATCATTTAATTCGTCCGGTCTTTGTAAGTAATGGTCAAGAAGACCTTTTGCGTATATATCCGTTGACTCGAATGGTAAAACTTGAACTTGTTCTCTCGAACGCAACATAAGTACTCTCTCCTCAGGTTTACAAGTGCTTATATAAATTTCTGAATGACTTCCCTCTGAGAGGTGCATTCCCAAATAACAATACGCAGCTTCTTGAGCGGAAATTTCAGCACCCGAAATAAATTTATGCCTAATGTGTTGCAGTTTCTGTTTAACGGTATAATTTCCCTTGTGAATTTCTTCCATAGCATCTCGTAGAATCCGTGATATGCCACGATTGGATTTGTTTATATAATTGACAATATAGCTGCAGCAAGCGTAGGCATCTAAAATAAACTGTATATCCATATTGGCTCGATGAAGAGATAAAATCTTCTTATTAAACGCATTAATCATCCTATCTTGAAATTTTCTACGCAAGAAAATTTGTGGTTTCTTCATACCTGCTCTAATAGACAGCTTATATTCTTCATAGGTCATGTTTACATGTTCGTTCCTTAAAAAGGACTCAAAATTATTTAGGTTATTAATTTCCATTTCACACAAATTCGCATTTAATAATGATTTGTTTTGGTCAAATTTTCCCTTAAAATGAGCCTTACCCTCAAAATTCTCTGGGAGTGGCGTAAGAATTTCTGTTTGTGGAAAAGGAGGATATGGCATACCATAACGGCAGAGTTTCGTACGTTTATAATCACGTAAACATGAACGGTTATGACTATGCGTTTGATATGGCATATATTCCCTTATTTCTTCATTGTTTGCGTCGGTTGTTATAAACTTGTCAATGAAATTTATAATATTTGGGAAACTTGAATCTTTATTAAAATCGATTTTGGGTGAATCCTTCAACTAAAACATGCCATGAATATGAGGAGATCCTCTTTGTTGAAATTCTACTCTCCAATAGTGCTTTTCCACGTAGTTATTTTCGAATACGCCATACTCCGTTTTAAAAAGTCTGAATAATTGCCTGAATCTGAAATCAAAATATCTGGCACATGTTATAGAATCGCTCCTTATTAGCCTAGCATTTTCACCAAATGAAAGACCTCTAGCATCCTCTTCCGTAATATCTACTTTATCGACCGTTTTTTTTAAGATAACTAATAATTCGGTCCATTTAGTTTCTGCCGCAGAAAGGGTAATAAAGAAAGTTGGTAGACCAAATTGTCGGATCATAGCTACAACTTTTTTTTTCTCGGCTTCCCAGTGTGCAGGTGATGATCGTACGCCTTTTAAAATACGATATCCATCATCGTGTTGAATTAAGTTGTTCATAAAATTATTATTTATTCAAAGGAATAGATGTTGCATTTTTTATTGTTAATAACTCGAATTTTTGGTAGCTATACAATAATTTATCGATCCTACAAGCTCTTCGATCGTATCTTCGTAATTCTGATCGTATTATTTTGCTATATGTTTCCTTGCATTTCCTTTTTTCCCCGCAGTAAATTGTAGCAAATGATAATTCTTCGGAATCTTCATCGTTAATCATGTCCAGGTGCTATTATGACTCGTTGAAGTGGTATATTTTCGGCTGGTATGTTGTCCAGTAGAGTTTCTTGACCTCCTGGATTAAGTTGTTCTATTTCAAACTCATTAACATCTATTTCACTTTGAGCAATATTTTCATCGTCATTTTGATTGCGAATTTGGTTTTCAAAAATATCATTTATTGTGCCTCGATCTTGATCATCTGCAACAAAAGGTATAATAGTTTGATGACTGTAATTTCTGAGCCATTCTTCGTCTAGTGTAATTCCATGCTTTATATATAATTCCGTTGTAATTAAAAACCGCATCGCTTCAACAATTTTTGCAGGTCTAATCGTTTCAGTCATGTAATCGTGTCTATACTCCATCCTGCGCTTAAGATGCAACTGAATAACCTGCGCTTCATGTAATTCTCTTGGAAGAGATGTCATAATATTATTTACGGAAACCGGAACATTAACGGCAGCACCGCGAATAGCACTTTCTCGTTCAAATCCAAGGGCAACAATTATCATAAAAGGTAGCCTAGCTGTTACTAAGTGCTCCTCTATTTTTGTTAAGCCTTGAAGGCACTCTGGTACATCCGGATAGTCTAATCCGTTGGCTAGACATATATTTGGTTTCCTCTTATTTTTAACTGATCTACTACACGTTTTGCAGAAATTGTACTCGTTATTTTCTGAAGGAAATTTAGATGAAAGGTAAAATACTTCTTCAACTATATCTTCAATTCCTGTAATGTTTAGACGACTTAATTTTTCTACTTGGTGAGGGAACCACAAACCTCCACAACATATACATACGATTGTTGGACCTTGCTTAATTATGGAATTATAATTAATGTAAATGTCTTGTTGACGTCTGATATTGTTCAACGATTGATCTCTTTGACGTTCTTCACTTAGACGGTTTTCTCGCATGTTTTGGTTACGTACTCTTTGTCGAGAATTTTCCAAGAATCTATTATTAACATCGACTCTATGTAAAACGACACGGAGTAGCCTATTTTGGAGAATTTCTCGAACTTGGGAACGCAAGAACTGCCTCCGTTCTGTATTTCTCAATTGTTCGATTTCACGGTAATCGTTATCTCGTCTACGCAACGCCCTTGCCTCTCTATCATGCAGCCGTTCTGTTTCCCTATATCGAGAATCGTTGCGTCTCAAGGCGCGTCTAAAAATGGCCCGATCTGGTCCAAATTGGGCACAACTAATTATTAGGCCAATTATCTATTCTTCACCAAATATTGTGAAAAATATTAAGAATTTAGACTTTTTGCCGTATAAAAACCTCAATTATATGAGGGTCTTATATGGGGAGAGGATCTAAAAATGGTCCGATCCTATTAATTTTCAATAGAGTTCTTCTTTGAATCAATATACATTCTTGTACCAAATTTCAACGAAATATCACAAAAAATAATAAGACTGAGGTATCAGGGAAAGTCTAATTTGGTCCACTTTCAATGGAGTTCTCCTTTGAGCCATCGTAACAAATTTCATCGAAATATCTCAAAAAATAATAGGACCTCGAATGGGGAGGGGTTCTAAAAATGGTTCAATCCGGTCCATTTTCAATAGAGTTCCCCTTTTGGGCCAATACATGTGCTTGTACCAAATTTCATCAATTACAGGAATTACAAACATCCGCACAAATTTAATATACGCTTTTCCACAGGGCGGTGCAGGGTATAAAAAAAGAAAAAAATTAAAACTTTTCATTTATCAAAGGAAAAAATTAAATTGAATAATATAATATATTAAGTGGTCGGGCTTGACCTATTATAATCGGTCACTTGTTTTTATTTTTATTTTTTCTTATATACTTATTTGAGATTTAAGTCATTTTAAAGGCTTTTTCTATAGTTCAGGAAAATCAAGTAAAAAAGACTGTAATATTAGGCAAATACCTTTAAGAAGGTGGCAAATATCTGATTTGCATCTATAGATAATCTATGAATCGAATTGCTGCCCAAAAAGAAATAGATAGTGCAACTACATGCCAACCGCAACAACACGTGTTGCTTTTCAGTGCATATCTGATTATATAATAATAAATGGGAGCCTCTAATATTGAGATATAGATTAGAAATTAACACTAAATACCTCTAAATCTTATCTTTTTCTGATTTTATGGTATTTTTATGTGTTACCGGCTTTGGTTACGACTCATTTGATTGTGCACTTTTAAAATGAATTCCATTCCAGCGCATAGCATTCTTCTAAGTTTTCTTAACTAATGTAATCGTGCTAGTTGGATTATTCACACAAATACCCATGTCTGCCTTCATAATACTTCTGTTAAAATGGTTTAATTTCAGTTGCAATATTTTTTAATTTAATAGTACGTTTTCCTTTTTATACAATATTTTACAAGGAGCAAAAAATATAACTATTGTTAATTATTAACTTGAAAATAAATGATATATAACGAATTTGCTTCATTTTCATTAATATCGATAGGTAGTTTATATTTTACACTAATTCTTCCTGTCATAATCTTCGTTATGGTTACGCCGATTCGTTTAGGTTGTAACAATATTAGATCATCCATTTTTAGGCGATGTTATATTTTGAAGTAATGAACAATAGTTTCAAAACGTAGATTGCATCAAACATATATACGTGGTGTGGAGGGATAAACAAAAATCTGTCGTTTTTACATAAAGTCATCATCGTAGATGTCGTAGTCATTGCCATATTTTTTGTAATCATCAATGTCCTTTAAAAAAAAAAACAAATTTTATATAATTCTTAATGGATGCAGGAAATTTGTAGGGGTTTCACTTACATCGGTGTCCGCTCGAATAGTTGCCTTAGTTTTAGTCTTTACTGTTTTCTTTGTATTTTGTTTCTCCAATTTAAACTTCTCAGCGTGCAAACTTTCCACGCTTATTTTTATTTTTTTTACGTCCGAAAGTGTTACTGAAAATTGAAAGTTTTCAACTTAACAACATAATCACAAAATTGAGCCATTGGGAAAACCTACGGTTGGAGCATATACTACGAATTAAATCTTCAACAAATTGGGGGAAGTGTAGGGAATCTTTATATTGCGAAAGTTTCCAGCTAAGAGTCGTTCCAAATTCTTTAAATTCTTCTTTTGATTGCGGATTAAAGCTATCCAAGCCGTTTGTTGATATACCAAGAGTTTCTAGAGCGGTTTTAAGATCCGCTTCTTCTTGAATTTTTTGTAGACGTAATTTTTCTTCGGGGGTCATGTTTTCAAACCGTTTTTCATCGTCTTTTATCTGTTGTTGGATGAGCTTTGCTTTTGAGCATGATTTCGTTTTGGTCACGGACTTGATTTCTACTTTTTCTTTGTCTTTCTTTTCCTCCTCATCTTCCCAATTATCCTGCAAGCATTAATAGTTTTTTCAGAAAAGCTGTTCAATATTGTATACAACAACGGTAATAAAAAACCTTAACAATTGTCAACACGTCGTCACAATATGTTAATAAATAATAAGCACTATTTTATAAATAAATTACACTTACTTTTACATCTTCAGGTTCATCCTCCCCAGCCCACTTGTTGATGTTTGCTGGTATTGTGGAACATATGACCAATTCGGAGTCTGCAGGGCAGTCTAGAATTTTTTAAATACATATTAATATCTGCGGCATTCATATGAAGTAGTCTTTAGAGTCATTGTTAAATTAATGAAATTGAAGGTCGATGATTTCTGCTATCTACCTTGTGTGGAATAACCACATGGATATTAATATAACATATTTTATTTATAAAGCTTTATATTATTTGGTTGGCACATTGTTTCAACACAAAACTCACCCCAGTCAGCCATTTTTCTTGTAATTTATCAAATATATTTCAACAATGATTTTGTGTTATATTATTATTTATCACTGAGGTTTTCTACGAATTTTGTCTCCAAAAGCAATTCTCTTTATTGGGAAAAAATAATTTAGCAATTAGAGCGACAAAAAATTTTCACGAGGGGCTACTTCGGCTTCTTCTATCTTGCCTTCTAATTTTTTTATAATTCAAACGACTGATTATGCAAACTTAACTATAATTACTCTAGGGCAGAGTCCTCCAAACTGCGGTCCGTGGTTTAAATTCGGTATTTTATACCGCCCAAATAATTAAACGCAGGTTCAAAAATATTTTATTTTAGATTTAAAACTTAATTATGACTGACGTTATGCTAACACTTTTATATTTGCCGGACTTTCAAAATTACGACCACAAAAATGAATGTAAATTTGCTTTGCTTATAACTAGAAATCACTGCTCCAATTTTGGTCAAATTTTTTGCAAACATTTGGAAATTCTTGTGGATTTTCGGGTATATCTAATTAGAGGGTGCGGCACTGCCCATTTGCTTAAAAATACCTTTTTTTAAATATTTCTTGTTTATTAACCAAATGGGCGGTGTCACGCCCAAAAAATATACTTCGTTTGAAAGGTGAATTAATTCACAAGCTTTCACAAAAAGTTTGAACAAAATCCGAGCAGCCGTTTCCAAGTTATAAGACTTAAAAAAATATCTATAATCAAGATTAGCTTACTAAGCTAGCTATTCTGGGCGCTTGTCATTGAGCTAACATTTATAGAATGACTGTGCGAAGTTTCGTCGAAACATATTGAGAATTGTCGATGTTAGCACCGAAAAAGTAATTTCGATGTCACAAGTGCTGCTTTTCAGCAACAAAAAAATTGCATATGAAATTAAAAAAATTAAAATTTGGAATATGTAAATTTGTATTAGTACATTCATAGATTTGTATAACTAAAGTATCTGCCACGCCGCTAATTTCTATAAGAATGTAAAAAGTATTTGATGATCGATTCAGAATTTTATTCTGAATCGATTTAACCATGTCCGTCTGTCCGTCTGTCCATCTGTATCGTGTCTGTCCATCTAAATTTGTGCGCAAACTACAGGTCGCATTTTTTGAGATATTTTGATGAAATTTGGTACAAGCACATGTATTGGCCCAAAGGGGAACCCTATTGAAAATGGACCGAATTGGACCATTGTTAGAACCCCTCCCCATATAATTTTTATTTTGATATCATAAACAATCAAAAAATAAAAAAAAATCAGACTTATGTATCATTTTGAAATTTTTGAAAATACAAGTAGGTATAGAAAAATATTTTTCATTTTTCAAAGAAAAAAAGGAAAAAAATAAAAAGCAGTACAAAAAAATAAAACTTTTCATTTATCAAAGGAACAAATTAAATTGAATAATATGATATATATAGTGGTGTAGGGTATTTCATGGTCGGGCTTGACCGATTATAATATTTTTACTTGTTTTTAAGAAGAAAAAATTATTTTTATAATTTGACACTAGAATCTGATTTTTTATATTCATAGAAAATTGACATTAAAAAATTAATTAAATAACATAATCCAAACCGAACATGTAGATACCCAACATCACTCCCTTTCCGAGAGATTTTAAGCTTCATAAATTAAATGTTACACGTTTCTTGTTAGTTTTAGTGGTGGTGTTTGTGTTGGTGATAGGTGTTTCAATAATGCTGGTTTAAGTCTATCAATAGAAATTGTTTTAATTATGCCATCAATCAGGTCTTTGAAAAATTTGGGCTCTTTTATGACGACTTGAAATGGACCGTCGAAAGAGAGGAACTTGCAATCTTCCAATTGCTTCGGAATAAATATCCCGGTTTTAGGATTATTATGATGACTGATAGGCGATCGGACATTTTTAAAATGTTCTTTGAGATTGTCCAAAACCTCTGAGCATCTGGCACTATAGCCTTGAATTAAGAGCTCAGCAGGTAGAAGTAAATTCTGTCCGTAAACCATTTCAGCAGGAGTGGCCGGTAACTCATTAAACCATTTGTTTGGATCATTTTAGCCGTGAGAGAGACCTTAAGTTGTCTATGGAAACGCTCAATCATTCCGTTTGTTTGCGGATGATACGGGGAAGTGACAATCCTATGACAACCAAGAAATCTGGACAACTCAGAAAATAATACTGATGTAAACTGTGTACCCTGATTGCTAGTTACCTCTAATGGAACGCCGAAGCGAGGGATATAATTATTGAAAAATGTTTGACTTATAGTATGTGGATTAATATTTCTTAATGGATAAACTTCAGCCCATCTAGTAAATCTATATCTTAACAGCTAACATAATATATAATACATAGTTAAGTATAAAAGTTTCAATTTTGCTTAAATCTAAATTTTAAATATGCATCTGCAATTCAGCAACGATGAATCAACAACAAACAACAACAATCAGGATCTATATAGCTTCTTAGTCTAAGCTTAAACTAAATTACACTATTGGCCCTATTCTGAGTAGTGAGACTCACAGGTCACAAGTTTCTTGTCAGTTATTATTTGTCAGATTTCTTGTGACTAATCAGGTGTTTTGGTATTCTCAAAAAATATATAACAAGAAAATGCACAACAAATTCACCTCTATGTGGTAAATAATTCAAACAATGAAAAACGTCAAAAAAAGGATAATCGTTTCTTTGAAGAATTAAAAAAAAAATTGTAAAAATAAAATACATTATTAGTAATGGAAGGTAACGCATTTAAAATATATTTTTTTCAAAATAACACATTTAATATACCCACTTTCATTTTATTACCAAAATACCAGAGGATGTCACAAGAGTAGTTAGAGTATTATATAAATTTTATTCAAGAAAATCCTCTGTTAATAAAAAAGAAATTGACCCAACATGCCCAGGTAAATTAAAGTTGTTATGGGAGGAATTAGCCCAAAATTTGAATGCGTTAATTGGACCGTTAATGACCTTTCTATTACGTTTCGTTCTTTAGCGTGTAATGTATTAAGTCGTACTTCCTTAGCACTTAAAGGTTCAGAAACAGAAGTTTCGAGCCAAGGTTCAAGTGGATACCCAGAATCGCCAATAAGCCATGAGGATGATGTTCCATTATAAGAATTCATCAAATGTGTTCTTACATGATCCAACTCCAACTGAAAAGGATCTGAGTTATTCCTCAAACTTCTCAGAATCATCATAAAAAGTCACAAAACAAATTACAACTCTGCTTGTGAGCCACTGTGATTACTGAGGCTCTTGTGATTGTAACTAGAATAGGGCCATATGTATGATGTGTATATACTTAAATATAAATTATATCTAAAAGTACAATTACGTGTACAAAAAGGTGTAAGTTTGACAACCAAAGATAATTTAAAAGTTTTTTTTGCACAGTTTTTAAGGTATCTGATGGATCAAGTACGAGTAAAAAAGGACTGTAAAATTCATAGTTTGTTCTACATTGTGTTTGACAATCATCGGTGTGTGCACACGTGTTTTGCTCTGCTAATATAATCGCTGTTGATAAAAACTATTTTACGCTCATTCATACTCAATTTTTGTATATATTGAACAGTTAATTTTCTTGATCTCTAATATCAAAAAAAAAAAAAAAAAAAAAAAACAAGTAAGAAAACTAAATTTGGCTTAGACTAAATCTTAAATACCCTCCACCTCTACAAGAAAGGGCGTGGCAAATAAATATATATATATATTGCGCCTTCTAATAGTGTACATATAACGTATCAGCATGTAAGTCTACTTTTACGTTAAATATGGTTTTTTTTAAATTGTGGGCGTTTCTGCTATCCGACCGCGCCCATTTTTGGCATATCGGTAGATGGGATAATTATGTATTTGCGTACAAAATTTTAAGTTTTTAGGTCAAGTTTTGTGGCTTATATAAAGATTTTTATTAATTGTGGGCGTGTCTATAATCCGAATACGAAGCTAATATTTATAGATGCACATACCAAATTCCAAGTTTTTAACTCAATTTTTTTGGCAGACAAATAGATTTTTGTTGATTGTGGGCGTGGCTCCTGACCGATTTTGCCCATTTTAAATAGCGATCTGCGTGCCTGTACAAAATTTTAGCTCAATATCTCAAAATTTACGCCCGTGAGAGTGCCAACAACAGACGGACACACGGACACACGGACATACATGTCTAAATCGACTCAGTTTTTGACGCTGATCAAGAATATATATACTTTATAGGATCTATGACGCCTCCTTCTGAGTGTTGCAAACGGAAGAACAAACTTAGTATACCCTCACCACTGAGGTGGAGGGTATAAAAAAGATACCGTTGGCTTTTTTTTTTTCTCATATTGAGAAAAGGCATGGACCAGGTACGCACATTACAAGAGCGCGTGGCAATTCTTTCAATGGGGGATACCAACAACGCATACATAACAATTGATCCCGAAATAAATTGTAGTTCTAAGGAAAAAGCAAAAATGAATTCGGCCGAGGTGACCGCAAAAAGTGCTATACCAAAGGTGGATACGTCTGCCAAAAAAGTGCAAACGGGTATCGACAGATACATCGAAGTGACGAAAAGAAAGAGCAAGCCAAAGCACAAAGGGGTAAAAATACTGCGGTTAGTACTAACCGTTTCTCTATTTTGTCTAATGACAACGATGAACCGCTCAATGATAAAAATGTTGCTCCCCGTTCACAGAAACCGCCTCCCCTCTATGTCCCTGAGCAAATATCGAATACTCTGGTCAATGGCCTGGCTGAAATAATTGGAAAAAAAGGTTTCCATGTAGTTGCTAAATGCAGGGGCTCTATTTCCGAATGCAAGGTACAGGTGTATACTGAGAAAAGCCATCAAAAACTTCTGAAATATCTGGATGAGAAGAATATGAGTTACTACACTTACCAAATAAAGAGCGCTAAGGGCCTCATAGTCGTTATTAAAGGAATAGAAAGTTCAGTGCCAACTTCTGAAGCCATGGAAGCCTTGAAAAACGAAGAACTTCAAGTGAAATCTGTTTATAATATAATAAACAAAAACAAGGTCCCTCAACCTCTTTTCCGAGTGGAGCTAGATTTTGATAAAAATACTCTCAAAAAAGGCCAAACCCACCCTATATACAATCTGCTTATTACATCGATTGTTATTGAGGAACCATATAAGAGAACAACGCCACCTCAATGTATGAATTGCCAAGAATGTGGCCATACAAAAACGTATTGCAAACTGCCAACGGTTTTCATCATATGTGGTGATCTACACCATAGTTCAAAATGCACCCAAAGAAATCAAAATGACGCAAAAAAATGTAGTAATTGCGGTGGAGGACACATCGCAAATTACCATGGCTGTCCCGTATACCAGCAAATTAAGCAGGCTCCAGCTAAAAATCGGCAAGCTAGTGCCCCAATTGGTGTTACAACAAGACAACCAGTAATGCCATCAAGTTTGGTTCTTACTCAAGGGCTATCTTATGCCCAAGCTCTGAAATCTTCTAACCCTTCAGAGCCAATTACAGGAAAAACATCTGAAACCCCACAATCAAGTTCAATCGAAAGCTCTATAGTATCTCTTACGCAATTAATACAATCCTTTGTGACAGGTATGCAAACCATGATGGTAAACATGCAGAGCATGATTCAGGAGATGTACAAAAATCAAAATTTCTTAATTCAAACCTAAATAAGCAAAAAATAAACTCCATGGCTGAATTAAGAATTTGCCAGTGGAATGCTAACGGACACAGCCAACACAAAAATGAAGTAGTACTTCCTAAGATCAAGAGATGTAGATATTATATATACTATCTCAGAAACCCACTTCACAAACAAAAACGGCTTCAACTTAAAGGATTACATTGTATATGACACTAAGAATCCTAATAATGGAGCTTGCGGTGGCTCTGCGGTAATTATAAAAAAAATATCAATCATTATACCCTGCACCACCCTGTGGAAAAGGGTATATTAAGTTTGTGCGGATGTTTGTAATTCCTAAACAGCAAATGCCACACCCATCTTCAATTATACCGATCGAATCAGAATCAAAATCTGAATCGATTTAACCATGTCCGTCTGTCCGTCTGGATCGTGTCTGTCCATCTAAATTTGTGCGCAAGCTACAGGTCGCATTTTTTGAGATATTTTGATGAAATTTGGTACACACACATGTATTGGCCCAAAGGGGAACCCTATCGAAAATGGACCGGATTGAACCATTTTTAGAACCCCTCCCCATATGAGGTTCTATTATTTTTTGAGATATTTTGATGAAATTTGTTACGATGGTATGTATTGGCTCAAAGGAGAACTCCATTGAAAGTGGACCAGATTAGACTACCCCTGATACCTTAATCTTATTATTTTTTGTGATATTTCGTTGAAATTTGGTACAAGAATGTATATTGATTCAAAGAAGAACTCTATTGAAAATTAATAGGATCGGACCATTTTTAGATCCTCTCCCCATATAAGACCCTCATATAATTGAGGTTTTTATACGGCAAAAAGTCTAAATTCTTAATATTTTTCACAATATTTGGTGAAGAATAGATAATTGGCCTAATAATTAGTTGTGCCCAATTTGGACCAGATCGGGCCATTTTTAGACGCGCCTTGAGACGCAACGATTCTCGATATAGGGAAACAGAACGGCTGCATGATAGAGAGGCAAGGGCGTTGCGTAGACGAGATAACGATTACCGTGAAATCGAACAATTGAGAAATACAGAACGGAGGCAGTTCTTGCGTTCCCAAGTTCGAGAAATTCTCCAAAATAGGCTACTCCGTGTCGTTTTACATAGAGTCGATGTTAATAATAGATTCTTGGAAAATTCTCGACAAAGAGTACGTAACCAAAACATGCGAGAAAACCGTCTAAGTGAAGAACGTCAAAGAGATCAATCGTTGAACAATATCAGACGTCAACAAGACATTTACATTAATTATAATTCCATAATTAAACAAGGTCCAACAATCGTATGTATATGTTGTGGAGGTTTGTGGTTCCCTCACCAAGTAGAAAAATTAAGTCGTCTAAACATTACAGGAATTGAAGATATAGTTGAAGAAGTATTTTACCTTTCATCTAAATTTCCTTCAGAAAATAACGAGTACAATTTCTGCAAAACGTGTAGTAGATCAGTTAAAAATAAGAGGAAACCAAATATATGTCTAGCCAACGGATTAGACTATCCGGATGTACCAGAGTGCCTTCAAGGCTTAACAAAAATAGAGGAGCACTTAGTAACAGCTAGGCTACCTTTTATGATAATTGTTGCCCTTGGATTTGAACGAGAAAGTGCTATTCGCGGTGCTGCCGTTAATGTTCCGGTTTCCGTAAATAATATTATGACATCTCTTCCAAGAGAATTACATGAAGCGCAGGTTATTCAGTTGCATCTTAAGCGCAGGATGGAGTATAGACACGATTACATGACTGAAACGATTATACCTGCAAAAATTGTTGAAGCAATGCGGTTTTTAATTACAACGGAATTATATATAAAGCATGGAATTACACTAGACGAAGAATGGCTCAGAAATTACAGTCATCAAACTATTATACCTTTTGTTGCAGATGATCAAGATCGAGGCACAATAAATGATATTTTTGAAAACCAAATTCGCAATCAAAATGACGATGAAAATATTGCTCAAAGTGAAATAGATGTTAATGAGTTTGAAATAGAACAACTTAATCCAGGAGGTTAAGAAACTCTACTGGACAACATACCAGCCGAAAATATACCACTTCAACGAGTCATAATAGCACCTGGACATGATTAACGATGAAGATTCCGAAGAATTATCATTTGCTACAATTTACTGCGGGGAAAAAAGGAAATGCAAGGAAACATATAGCAAAATAATACGATCAGAATTACGAAGATACGATCGAAGAGCTTGTAGGATCGATAAATTATTGTATAGCTACCAAAAATTCGAGTTATTAACAATAAAAAATGCAACATCTATTCCTTTGAATAAATAATAATTTTATGAACAACTTAATTCAACACGATGATGGATATCGTATTTTAAAAGGCGTACGATCATCACCTGCACACTGGGAAGCCGAGAAAAAAAAAGTTGTAGCTATGATCCGACAATTTGGTCTACCAACTTTCTTTATTACCCTTTCTGCGGCAGAAACTAAATGGACCGAATTATTAGTTATCTTAAAAAAAACGGTCGATAAAGTAGATATTACGGAAGAGGATGCTAGAGGTCTTTCATTTGGTGAAAATGCTAGGCTAATAAGGAGCGATTCTATAACATGTGCCAGATATTTTGATTTCAGATTCAGGCAATTATTCAGACTTTTTAAAACGGAGTATGGCGTATTCGAAAATAACTACGTGGAAAAGCACTATTGGAGAGTAGAATTTCAACAAAGAGGATCTCCTCATATTCATGGCATGTTTTAGTTGAAGGATTCACCCAAAATCGATTTAAATAATGATTCAAGTTTCCCAAATGTTAT
Source organism: Ornithomya chloropus (assembly GCA_963971445.1). NCBI lineage: Eukaryota > Metazoa > Arthropoda > Insecta > Diptera > Hippoboscidae > Ornithomya > Ornithomya chloropus. Next base: position 26,110,873 of record OZ020531.1, read on the forward strand.
AAATTTCATTGACAAGTTTATCACAACCGACGCAAACAATGAAGATATAAGGGAATATATGCCATATCAAACGCATAGTCATAACCGGTCATGTTTACGTGATTATAAAGGTACGAAACTCTGCCGTTATGGTATGCCATATCCTCCTTTTCCACAAACAGAAATTCTTACGCCACTCCCAGAGAATTTTGAGGGTAAGGCTCATTTTAAGGGAAAATTTGAGCAAATCAAATCATTATTAAATGCAAATTTGTGTGAAATGGAAATTAATAACCTAAATAATTTTGAGTCCTTTTTAAGGGACGAACATGTAAACATGACCTATGAATAATATAAGCTGTCTATTAGAGCAGGTATGAAGAAACCACAAATTTTCTTGCGTAGAAAATTTCAAGATAGCATGATTAATGCGTTTAATAAGAAGATTTTATCTCTTCATGGAGCCAATCTGGAGTTTATTTTAGATGCCTACGCTTGCTGCAGCTATATTGTCAATTATATAAACAAATCCAATCGTGGCATATCACGGATTCTACGAGATGCTATGGAAGAAATTCACAAATTATACCGTTAAGCAGAAACTGCAACACATTAGGTATAAATTTATTTCGGGTGCTGAAATTTCCGCTCAAGAAGCTGCGTATTGTTGTTTGGGAATGCACCTCTCAGAGGGAAGTCATTCAGAAATTTATATAAGCACTTGTAAACCTGAGGAGAGAGTACTTATGTTGCGTTCGAGAGAACAAGTTCAAGTTTTACCATTCGAGTCAACGGATATATACGCAAAAGGTCTTCTTGACCATTACTTACAAAGACCGGACGAATTAAATGATACGTGCTTAGCCGATTTTGCAGCAAACTATAAATACTCTAGAACAAATCGTAACGTTAGGGCGAGCGAAAATTACGAGGAAAGTCACAGTGATGAAATAGATACTCTGTCGGGTAGATTTCTTCCACTAAAGGACAACAGTGGTTTCATTAAAAGAAAAGTTAAACCACATATTATAAGATGCAGGAGATACAACATAAATACTCATAGAGCAGATTACTTTAGAGAGCTTGTTATGTTGTACTTTCCATGGAGAAATGAAGAAGAAGATTTGGTTCAAAATGACAACGAAGCTACTTACAATATTAATGCAGAAATAATTGATTTGAACAGAAGAAAATATGATACTTTTGAACAATGAGAGATTAAGGATGCACTTGACGAACTTCGTGAAGAAGAAACACGTGAAAACACAAATAATCAACAAAATGAAAATGCTGATTTAGACGAGGAGTATAGAGTTTTAGGAATTCCAAAAGTTAACCCGAACGTCAACATACTTAACTTGGATGCACGAGATACAAATGAAGGTTCGTCAGAAGAAACAATACGACTAATAAAACTTCCATTTGATTAAAGTTTTGCTTTGCGCGCCAACAGGAAAAGCAGCTTTTGGTATCGGTGGTGCCACCTTACATTCGATGTTTTCACTTCCAGTAAATCAATCAGCGTCGGAAGTAAAGCTTTTAAATCATGATACCGTGAATTCATTGTATACAAAACTAATGAGGTTGAAACTCTTAATTATTGATGAAATATCAATGGTAGGAGCAAAAATGTTTTCTCAACTAGACTCCAGGTTAAAACAAATCTTCAAGAGTACAGAGCCATTTGGAGGTATTTCAGTAATAGTATCTGGAGATTTGAGGCAACTCATGGGAGATAAATGGATATTTTGTCCCCCTACAAATGATGCTTACAGCACTATATACGGAACCTTCATATAGGATAGATTTAAATATTTCGAATTAGAGAAAATAATGCGTCAAAGAGAAGAGAAGAGATCTTTCGCTAGAGCATTAAATAATATGTCTAATGGTCAAATGACACCAGAAGATATACAAATAATAACGTCTAGAGAATGCAATGAATTGGAAGTCCCAACAGATGTTATTCATTTATTATACCCTCCACCACAGTGATGAGGGTATACTAAGTTTGTTCTTCAGTTTGCAACATCCAGAAGGAGGCGTCAGAGACCCTACAAAGTATATATATTCTTGATCAGCGTCAAAAACTGAGTCGATTTAGACATGTATGTCCGTGTGTCCGTGTGTCCGTCTGTTGTTGGCACTCTCACGGGCGTAAATTTTGAGATATTGAGCTAAAATTTTGTACAGGCACTTTTAGTCTTTGCACGCAGATCGCTACTTAAAATGGGCAAAATCGGTCAGGAGCCACACCCACAATCGACAAAAATCTATTTATCTACCACAAAATATGAGCTACAAACTTGAAATTTGGTATGTATACCTACGAAAATTATCTTCATCGATATGCCAAAAATGGGCGAACTCGGATTACAGACACGTCCACAATTAGTATAAATCTTTATATCTGCCACAAAAGTTGACCTAGGAACTTTAAATTTGGTACACGTATACATAGTTATCCTATTGACTGACGTGCCAAAAATGGGCGCGGTCGGATAACAGACACGTCCACAATTTTAAAAGAACCATATTTAACGTAAAAGTAGACTTACATGCTAAGACATACACTATTAGAGGGCGCAATATATATATATATTTATTTGCCACGCCCTTTCGTGTAGAGGTGGAGGGTATTTAAGATTTGGTCTAAGCCAAATTTAGTTTTCTTACTTGTTTTTAACTAGTGAGGAGACGGATAGATTTAATAGACAGAAATTGGGATAAATTCCTACTAAGCAATTTACTTCCAATGCGGCTGGTTCGGTAAAATCAACGGGACTTACACATGATAATAAAATGCGGATATTGGAAGCCGCGAAGAATTTTAAAACGTCAGAATGTCAAGGACTTCCCCAAAGTATAATTTTAAAAACAACTGCTAAGTATATGGTAACGGTAAACATAAAAACAAGCGATGGATTGATGAATGGAGCTACAGGACAATTAATGGCAATAGATTTGGATATCGAACGGAAACCGCTTACTTTATGGATAAAATTTGCCGATAAATCTGTAGGAGCTTTAACAAGATCACAAAAAAGACATGTGTCAGATCCACTTTGGACCCCACTGGAGAAAGTTGTAAGGTCATTTCAATATAAAAGAAATAATCAAGTGAATTAATGGCAGTACCTTGTTTGTGCGTATTGATAATATTAGGAAATTCTGCTAGGATATTTGAATGTGGTAACGTTTTATCAAATGCATGTAATGAGAGACTGAACTGTGGTGAAACGAAGCTGGTGAGCAAACTAATGTTGCGTTGTCGATAAGACGTTTATTTTTTATGTCGACCAGCAAGTTATGATGTTTTAAAAAATCTGCACCAATTATGCTGGTGGTGACATCTGCTATTAAAAAGGTCAGAAATTCTCTTTTTAGGCCGAGGTCCACTTTTACCAATACTTCACCAAACACTGTTATTTCTGTACCATTTGCAGCATATAACTTTAATGATGTAGATTTCACTTTTGATGAATATAAATTTTTAGGTATTACCGACACGTCGGCGCCTGTGTCAATTAAAAACTGCCTAGCGGATGTGGAATCATTAATAATTAGGCGGAAAATTTTAATATCTTGATCGTTACGAGTAGTTAAAGTTGATTGTTGTGCATTGTGTCATTGTGGTTTAAATGCACATGGTGGCTTGCATTTACGAGCATTCTCTTTAAATATTTTTTAGTACCAGCAGTACGTTGGGATTGTTGTTTCTCGATTATTTTTCAATGTAAATACGTTTGGATAGGGACCGACTTCTTGAACGGGAACTGCGCAAAGAAAGAGATTCTACCTTTTTAGTAAGTTGTTCTATCTCACGTTGTAGTTGTTGGATTATGTTGTTGTCTGAATTAGCGTCAGCACCTCCACGTATTACGTTTATATTGCGTAATCCAATTGAATCAATTATTACATCAGCAATAGCTACTTTATCAGGTGCACCGCCTTTAGATACAATAACTGCTGCCTGCACATAAGGTGCTAAACGCGAAACCCATAAATCAAGCAAAATGTTTTCTGATAATGTAGTGCCCGCCACACGTTTCATCTCGTTAAATAATTGGCTTAGTTTTTTATCACCTAATGGCATATCTGATAATACTTTTTGAAGTCGACGTTGTTGACTGTCAGCAAAGTATGAAATTAATTTAATCTTAATGTATTCATATTTGTTTTGCTGAGGTGTTTGGTCAATTATTGACTGTAGCTCCATTAGTTTATTAGGAGGAACTTGTGCCATGACGATGTTGTATTTTTTCACATCGTTTGCAATACTGGATGCAGCGAACCAAAAGTCCAGGGATAAAAAATATCACTCGATGTTAGTATCGTTCATATTAGGTGGATTGAACCTCAGAGAAGTAGTTGCCTCAATTTTAATGTCGTCAGGATTAAACGAGATGTGATGTTGTTCGTCAGGCATTTTTACTTGTAGAAACGTGAAAAGTTGCGTGCAAAAAAAAATTGGATCACGTCGGGGTCACCAATTGTAGTAATATAACAAATTTATTTTATTCAATTTAAATAAATATATCACTATTTGTCAATTGAAAATATATATGTAGTGATTTAACTTTTGCACGTCTTTTCCTCTGTTCGTTGAGACACTAAGCAACCGAACAAAAAAAAAAAAAGTAAAGTGTATAAAAAAAGGTTACCCATCTAAAATGAATTGAATCATCAGAAAAGGAGTGTTATATTATTGTTTTATTTAATATATATGAAGAGCACCGTTGTTTTTATATTTTTATTATAACAAAAATTTATTTTTATTAAAACATTTTTAATTATTATTTTTATTAAAAACATTAGAACTGATTGACAATCTTTTTTTAGAAAAATGTCAAGAAAAAAAATTGAATTCGTTTCTGACATAAAAATCAAAAATGTAGATACCCTACATCACTCTCCCTCCGAGAGATTTAAGCCTAATAAATTAAATGTTACACGTTTCTTGTTAGTTTTAGTGGTGATGTTTGTGTTGGTGCTAGGTGTTTCAATAATGGCTGGTTTAAGTCTATCAATAAAAATTGTTTTAATTATACCATCAATCAGGATTTTGAAAAATTTGGGCTCTTTTTCGACGACTTGAAATAGACCGTCGAAAGGTTGCTGAAGATTTCTTTTATTTATGCAACGGACAAAGACGAACTTGTAATCTTTCAATTGCTTCGGAATAAATATCCCAGTAATAGGATTATTATGATGACTGATGGACGATCGGACATTTTTAAAATGTTCTTTGAGATTATCCAAAACCTCTGAGCAACTGGCACTAGATCCTAGAATTAAGAGCTCAGCTGGCAGACGTAAATTCTGTCCGTAAATCATTTCAGCAGGAGTGGCCAAAATATATTCTTTATGAGTTGAACTCAAACCAAGGAGCACAATGGGTAATTCATCAAACCATTTGTTTGGATCATTTTTAGCCGTGAGAGAGACCTTGTCTATGGAAACGCTCAATCATTCCCTTTGATTGCGGATGATATGGGTAAGTGACAATCCTATGCAACAGGACAACTCAGAGAATAACACCTGATCGCTAGTTACCTCTAATGGAACACCAAAGCGAAGATTATATCCCTATAATTTTTGAAAAATGTTTGACTTATAGTATTTGAATTAATATCCCTTAATGGATAAACTTCGGGCCATCTAGTAAATCTATCAATGATAGTTAAAAGGTAGCGGTGACCTTTGGAAGGAGGTAAAGGACCTACCAAATCTATATGGATGTGTTCAAATCTGCCCTTGGGTATAGGAATTGGAGAAACAGGTGTTTTGGTATAACGGTCGATTTTAGATTTTTGGCATTGTAAACATTGAATGGACTAGGTATTAAGTTCTTTACTCATACCAGGCCAAAAATATCTTGTGCTAATGAGTCTCCTTGTAGATTTTGTACCAGGGTGTGATATACCATGTATTTTTTCAAATATAATTTTCCTCAGACTGGGAGGTACATAGGTACATGGTCTTGGACATGCCCCTGACATTTCGCAGACAATTTCAAATTTAAATACAGGAATTTTGTAAAGTTTTAAATTAAAGGGAATTTTTTAATTCGGCGTCATTTTCTTATTCCTTATTTAGAACTTTTATATTTAAATCAGTACAGTGCAGTACGTCAATTTCAAAAGCTCTAGAAAAGGTATCTGCCACAATGTTTGCGCCTCCTCGTATGTACCGTATGTCATTAGTAAATTGAGAGATATATTCTAGATGTCGAATTTGTCTTGGGCTTCTCTCTGTTTTAGAATTTAATGCCATTGTTAATGGTTTATGATCCGTAAAGACTGTAAACTGTCTTCCTTCAAGTATGTACTTAAAACTTGATACATAAATAAATAGTTAAAAGTTCTCGATCGAACGTACTATATTTAATTTCAGACGGAGAAAGATTTTTTGAAAAGAATGCTAATGGTTCCGTCCAACCATTCGAGCACTGGACACCACTGGAGAACACCACTGGAGAAACTTGTAAGGTCATTTCAATATAAAAGAAATAATCAAGTTACAATTGACAGACGACAATTTCCAGTTGTACCTGCAGAAGGTATAACAATACATAAAAGCCAAGGTGCCACATATCAATCTGTTGCTGTACATTTGAAACCGCGAATGAATAGGTCATCACTCTATGTCGCTTGCAGTAGAGCTACCCAAGCCGCTGGATTATATTTGATAGGGAAGTTTACAGCTCCTAGACAATTTTTGGACACAGATGCGGTTCAGATAGAATTGAATAATCTTGGAACGGATAAAAAATTATTAACAAACTTTGACTACTTGGATAACAACGCAAATTCTTTAAAAATTGGATTTAAAAATGGTCCGATCTGGTCCAAATTGGGCACAACCAATTATTAGGCCAATTATCTATTCTTCACCAAATATTGTGAAAAATATTAAGAATTTAGACTTTTTGCCGTATAAAAACCTCAATTATATGAGGGTCTTATATGGGGAGAGGATCTAAAAATGGTCCGATCCTATTAATTTTCAATAGAGTTCTTCTTTGAATCAATATACATTCTTGTACCAAATTTCAACGAAATATCACAAAAAATAATAAGACTAAGGTATCAGGCGGAGTCTAATCTGGTCCACTTTCAATGGAGTTCTCCTTTGAGCCAATACATACCATCGTAACAAATTTCATCAAAATATCTCAAAGAATGTGACATGTAGCAAAAATAATAAGACCTCATGTAGGGGCGGGTTCTAAAAATGGTCCAATCTGGTCCACTTTCAATGGTGTTCTCACTTAAGCTAATACATACCATCAAACAAATTTCATCGAAATATCTCAAAAAATAATGGGACCTCATATGGGGTTCTAAAAATGGTTCAATTCGGTCCCTTTTCAATAGGGTTCATCTTTGGGCCAATACATGTGCGTGTACCAAATTTCATCAAAAAGTCTCAAAAAATGCGACCTGTAGCTTGCGCACAAATTTAGACGGACAGACGGACATGGTTAAATCGATTCGGATTTTGATTCTGATTCGATCGGTATAATTGAAGATGGGTGTGGCATTTGCTGTTTAGGAATTACAAACATCCGCACAAACTTAATATACCCTTTTCCACAGGGTGGTGCAGGATATAAAAACAAAAAAAAATAAAAAATAAGTTTTTTCATTTAAAAAAAATTTTTTTTTGATAATCCAAGTAGGTATAAAAAGCAAAAGTTTTTATTTGATATATCTGGGCAGAATGAAACGCAGTTTGTGGTTATCGAAAAGAAAGTGAAAAATTTATTGACAAGTTTATTGACAAATAAGCAAAGGGTTCTAACAAATCTTTTCGTAAATACTAGTACAGTAGTTTTGTAACATAATGTGTCTAATACCCCCACTCGAACAGATTTGTTTTAACCTTTTAATTTGATGTTAACCCCATAGCCGATGAACAAAAAATATGTTTATCTGTAGGAACAGGTTTCGTTAAATTGTCGGCCACCATATTTTGTGTTGCTGTGGCTTTGAAACAAACGATGTTATTTTCTTTCTTCTCTCGAACAAAGTGATGACGCACATCAATATGCTTTGTTCTAGCCAAATATTTGCTCGTAGAGGCCAAATGTTGTGCACTATGATTGTCTGTAAAAACTGCGGTTGGAACATCTTTAAATTCTGGGTTAAGTTCGCTATCTAATCCTCGTAACCAAACAGTCTCCTGAGTTGTTGCAGACAGAGCCATGTATTCAGCTTCTGTAGTAGACAAGACAATTGTTGGTTGACGTTTTGATGCCCAAGATATTGAGCCACCTTGAAGTAAGCAAACATAACCCGTTACGGAACGCCTCTCATCGATGTCGCTTGCCCAATCTGAATCGGAATATACTTGAAAACTATCGATAGACGACTTTGAATACTTTAATTTAAAATCCTTGGTTCCCTTCAAATAACGAAGAACCCTTTTAACTGCTGACCAATGCTCTTGGCCAAAGTAATTATTAAATTTACTAAGATTGTTTACTGCGAAACAAATGTCAGGTCTCGTGCATTGAGAAGCAAACATTAGACTACCAATTGCTTGCTGATAAGGTATTCTCTTCATATATTCTTCTTCATCCTTTGTTTTAGGGGCCTTCGGTTTAGATAATTTGACATTAACATCGAATGGCGTTGACACAGGATTACAATTAGTCATGTTGAATCTTTCTAATAAGTCGTTTATATAATTTTCTTGATCTAAATATATATCATCCCCTTTCCGGGTAATTCTTATTCCTAAGCATTGTTTAGCTTCGCCAATTATTTTCATTTTGAAATCGCTCATCAATTTGGATATTAATTCACCACGAAAATTTTTATCATTGCTAAGTATCAGGATATCGTCTACATGTATTGCTACAAAAGTCATCTTCTCATTTGAATGATTGTAGTAAACACACGTATCCACTTTGGAACGTTTCAAGTTGTATGTTCTAAGAGCTCCGTCCAACTTAGTATTCCATACAAGACTTGATTGTTTCAGGCCATATATAGCCTTTTTCAACTTAAGTACTTGTCCATGATTACCAACACGTATGCCCTCGGGCCTTTCAATATATATGTCTTCACTTAAGTCTCCCTGAAGGAAAGCAGTGACTGCATCCATTTGAAATATTTCTAAACCAAACTTGACAGATAAGGCCATTAAGTATCTTATGGAGGTATATCGTACAACAGGTGAAAAAACTTCTTCGTAGTCTATTCCGTGTTTTTGTGCATAACCTTTTGCGACCAAACGTGCCTTATAGCGAACGGTATTCTCTTGCTCCTTTTTAATTTTGAACACCCACTTTGTCTTCACTACGTTTACATTATTCGGTTTATCTACAACTTCCCAAGTTTTATTTTCTGTTAAAGAGTCGATTTCGTTTTTCATTGCTTCCTGCCATTTCCGTTTGTCTGTCCGAGATAATGCATCTTTAACTGTCAAAGGATCTGATGTGATATCAATTTCATCCTGTGTAACTGTGAAAGCTTTTCGGTTGTAAACTATTCGAGGTTTGTTTTTCAATCTTTCACTCCTACGTGGGACCACTACTTCATTTTCGGTATCCCCCACTTCAGAAGTTTCGTCCTCAAATTCATTTAAATCATTCATTTCTTCCCCTTCAGGTTCATTCATTTCTTTTGATGAACATGACATGTAATCATTATCTATTTCAACAACAGGTTGGTCAGTGTGAACTGTAGTTACGTAAATAGGATTAATTACTTCTTCAGGTTGCATTTGCCCTTTATAGTGAAAGTCATTTTCATGAAAAACAACATCACGGCTAACAAACACATCTTTTCGCTTAAAACTGTACAAACGGTAACCTTTAGAAGTTTCTGAGTATCCCACAAAAATTGTTTTTTCTGATTTAAAGTCTAATTTGCGACGTTTTTCTTTGGGAATATGCGACATTGCAGTGCAACCAAAAATACGAAAATAGCTTACATTTGGTTTCTTTCCTCCCCACAATTCTTCAGGGGTTTGATTTAGCCTTTTATGTGGCGATCTATTAATTAAGTAACAAGCGGTATTTACAGCTTCTGCCCAAAAAAACTTAGGCATGTTTGCATCAAACAGCATCGCTCGAGCCTTTTCCAATAAATTACGGTTCATCCTTTCGGCAAGACCGTTTTGTTCAGGCGTGTACGGTACAGTGGTTTGATGTATGATACCATATTTCTTTAGTTCAATTTCCATTGCCTTGTTCACATACTCGGTCCCATTGTCCGTACGAAGAATTTGAATGGAAGCCCCTTTTTGGTTTTCCACTTCTGTTTTGAACTCACGAAAACAATTTAAAACTTCATTTTTATGTTTAATGAAATATACATACACTTTTCGGGTAAAATCATCTATAAAAGTGACGAAATAAAGACTTCCTTTTATTGATTTTACCTCCATCGGTCCACATACATCTGAATGGATTACGTGGAGCGGTTTCGAAGACCTGGAACCTTCTTTGGGGAAGCTTTTTCTGTGTTGTTTAGCTTTATCGCATACTTGACAAGATAATGTATTTTCTCCTTTTGTACTGATACCATTCACAAGACCATTTTCAAGTAATTTAATATTCTCTGTTCCTAAGTGTCCATAACGACGATGCCAAAGATTATGATTATTACTTTGTCCAATGTAAGCTTGTTTAGTATCAATATTCAGTTTGTACAGCCCATTTACAATAGACGCGGTAGCAATAATTTCATCTTGAGAATTCCTTATTTGACATCCTTGTTTGTTGAACACTACTGTATTATTTTTGTTAACAATTTTGGCAATGGATAACAAGTTCACACCCAAGTCTGGTACATATAAAACTTCATGCACTTGTATTTTTCTGGAACCTCCTGGGGTACTACAGCTGAGTTTAACTTCGCCTTTTTTGTCCGCTTTCATTGTTGCATTATTTGCTGTCTTTATTTCACCGTCGAACATTTCATCATTCGTTAAGTACGATAAATCTGATGTCATGTGGTCTGTAGCTCCACTATCAATGTACCACTCTTTAGAAAACTTTTGAGAACGATATGCAGCAAACATTGAATCACCATGGTACTTTGCAGATTTGTTTTTAGGTTTGGAGGGACAATGAGAAGCAAAATGTCCAACACCCTCGCAATTAAAACAACGAACGTTTTCCTTTTTAAAATTTCTTTTGTTTTTCGGCATACTAGGCTGATGGGCTTTATGATGATGCGACTTTTTGGAAATTAAAGCAGAATTCACATGTGGCTCAATTTTCACATCTTGAAGAAGTTTCATTTTTATTTGGTCAGCGGAAATTGGTTTACCATTGCTCCCAATACTCATTATCATTGGTTTATATTGATCTGGTAGACCCTTTAATAGTAGGCTGCCAATCCATTCATCGTTTACAACAAAACCAATTTCGTTTAACTTTTGTGCAGTTGATATGATTTGGTTCACATAATCTTCTATAGATGAACACTCCAACAATTGAACAGAACACAACTTTTGCAACAAGCCAATCCTTCTGTCCAAGCCACTATCTTGAAAGAGATTCTTTAAAGCTGTCCACACTTCTTTTGCGGATTTGGCATCTCTAACATGCACGTACAGACTCTTATCTAAAGCCATTACCATTCTGCAGCGGGCATTTTTGTCTTTTACAGCATCTATCTGTGCACCTTCTTCTGGTTCCACGCACTCCCAGGAATCGTCTAATTCCAATTGTGTCTTCATGGCAAAACTCCATGTCGACCAGTTTTCTGAGCCGACAAGTTTCTCTATATGGTTTACCGTTGTAACCGAATTCATGACTCTTTATTTTAAACTCACAAGCACTCTGGGCCCATAACCTCTGGGCAGAATGAAACGCAGTTTGTGGTTATCGAAAAGAAAGTGAAAAATTTATTGACAAGTTTATTGACAAATAAGCAAAGGGTTCTAACAAATCTTTTCGTAAATACTAGTACAGTAGTTTTGTAACATAATGTGTCTAATAATATATCATTACAAACTAGTACCTCCATAGAAATAATGCCACAGAGAAGAATTCAAAGTATTAGACAAAGGCGTCGGTTACAAAGGGAAAGGATGCGCCAAATACGTGAAAATGTTATTCAAAGATCACGTTATAATAATAATTGGCGCAGGAACCGTAGACAGGATGCGCAATTTCGCAGTCAAGAACAATTGCAGGATACTCTTCGGCATTGCAATCTTCAAACAGACTCTGTTTATCGCTATAATAAACGGTTGCGGAATACAGAAAGACGAAATATGGAAGGGAACAATCTCGTAATATCAGAAATCATATTATAAGGCGGAGCGATATTCATTATCGTGAAGCAGAACAGTTGCGAGACACGGAAAGACGAAGAAATCTCCGCAGCCAAAATGTCGAATATCGAGAAATGGAACAATTTTGCAATACTATAGAACATATCACGAGGCGGAGCGATATTCATTATCGAGAAGCAGAACAGTTGCGGGACACGGAAGGACGACGAAATCTACGCAGCCACAATGTCGATAATCGGGAAATGGAACAATCTCGCAATACTATAGAACATATCACTAGGTGGAGCGATATTCACTATCGAGAAGCAGAACAGTTGCGGGACACGGAAAGACGAAGAAATCACCGCAGCCAAAATGTCGAATATCGAGAAATGGAACAATCTCGCAATCCTATAGAACATATCACAAGGCGGAGCGATATTCATTATCGAGAAGTAGAACAGTTGCGAGACACGGAAAGACGAAGAAATCTCCACAGTCAAAATGTCGAATATCGAGAAATGGAACAATCTCGCAATCCTATAGAACATATCACGAGGCGGAGCGATATTCATTGTCGAGAAGCAGAACAGTTGCGAGACACGGAAAGACGAAGAAATCTCCGCAGCCAAAATGTCGAATATCGAGAAATGGAACAATCTCGCAATCCTATAGAACATATCACGAGGCGGAGCGATATTCATTATCGAGAAGCAGAACAGTTGCGGGACACGGAAGGACGACGAAATCTACGCAGCCAAAATGTGGAATATCGAGAAGGAGAACAATCTCGTAACACCGCACAACAAATCTTGAGACGCAACGATTCTCGATATAGGGAAACAGAACAGGGCGTTGCGTAGACGAGATAATGGTTACCGTGAAATCGAACAATTGAGAAATACAGAACGGAGGCTGTTCCTGCGTTCCCAAGTTCGAGAAATTCTCCAAAATAGGCTACTCCGTGTCGTTTTACATAGAGTCGATGTTAATAATAGATTCTTGGAAAATTCTCGACAAAGAGTACGTAACCAAAACATGCGAGAAAACCGTCTAAGTGAAGAACGTCAAAGAGATCAATCGTTGAACAATATCAGACGTCAACAAGACATTTACATTAATTATAATTAATTCCATAATTAAACAAGATCCAACAATCGTGTGTATATGTTGTGGAGGTTTGTGGTTCCCTCACCAAGTAGAAAAATTAAGTCGTCTAAACATTACAGGAATTGAAGATATAGTTGAAGAAGTATTTTACCTTTCATCTAAATTTCCTTCAGAAAATAACGAGTACAATTTCTGCAAAACGTGTAGTAGATCAGTTAAAAATAAGAGGAAACCAAATATATGTCTAGCCAACGGATTAGACTATCCGGATGTACCAGAGTGCCTTCAAGGCTTAATAAAAATAGAGGAGCGCTTAGTAACAGCTAGGCTACCTTTTATGATAATTGTTGCCCTTGGATTTGAACGAGAAAGTGCTATTCGCGGTGCTGCCGTTAATGTTCCGGTTTCCGTAAATAATATTATGACATCTCTTCCAAGAGAATTACATGAAGCGCAGGTTATTCAGTTGCATCTTAAGCGCAGGATGGAGTATAGACACGATTACATGACTGAAACGATTAGACCTGCAAAAATTGTTGAAGCGATGCGGTTTTTAATTACAACGGAATTATATATAAAGCATGGAATTACACTAGACGAAGAATGGCTCAGAAATTACAGTCATCAAACTATTATACCTTTTGTTGCAGATGATCAAGAACGAGGCACAATAAATGATATTTTTGAAAACCAAATTCGCAATCAAAATGACGATGAAAATATTGCTCAAAGTGAAATAGATGTTAATGAGTTTGAAATAGAACGACTTAATCCAGGAGGTCAAGAAACTCTACTGGACAACATACCAGCCGAAAATATACCACTTCAACGAGTCATAATAGCACCTGGACATGATTAACGATGAAGATTCCGAAGAATTATCATTTGCTACAATTTACTGCGGGGAAAAAAGGAAATGCAAGGAAACATATAGCAAAATAATACGATCAGAATTACGAAGATACGATCGAAGAGCTTGTAGGATCTATAAATTATTGTATAGCTACCAAAAATTCGAGTTATTAACAATAAAAAATGCAACATCTATTCCTTTGAGGAAACACGTACGATCCAGAAACATTACTGTTGACAATGCTTTAAATAATAATTTTAGGAACAACTTAATTCAACACGATGATGGATATCGTATTTTAAAAGGCGTACGATCATCACCTGCACACTGGGAAGCCGAGAAAAAAAAAGTTGTAGCTATGATCCGACAATTTGGTCTACCAACTTTCTTTATTACCCTTTCTGCGGCAGAAACTAAATGGACCGAATTATTAGTTATCTTAAAAAAACGGTCGATAAAGTAGATATTACGGAAGAGGATGCTAGAGGTCTTTCATTTGGTGAAAAGGTTAGGCTAATAAGGAGCGATTCTATAACATGTGCCAGATATTTTGATTTCAGATTCAGGCAATTATTCAGACTTTTTAAAATGGAGTATGGCGTATTCGAAAATAACTACGTGGAAAAGCACTATTGGAGAGTAGAATTTCAACAAAGAGGATCTCCTCATATTCATGGCATGTTTTAGTTGAAGGATTCACCCAAAATCGATTTAAATAATGATTCAAGTTTCCCAAATGTTATAAATTTCATTGACAAGTTTATCACAACCGACGCAAACAATGAAGATATAAGGGAATATATGCCATATCAAACGCATAGTCATAACCGGTCATGTTTACGTGATTATAAAGGTACGAAAGTCTGCCGTTATGGTATGCCATATCCTCCTTTTCCACAAACAGAAATTCTTACGCCACTCCCAGAGAATTTTGAGGGTAAGGCTCATTTTAAGGGAAAATTTGAGCAAATCAAATCATTATTAAATGCAAATTTGTGTGAAATGGAAATTAATAACCTAAATAATTTTGAGTCCTTTTTAAGGAACGAACATGTAAACATGACCTATGAAGAATATAAGCTGTCTATTAGAGCAGGTATAAAGAAACCACAAATTTTCATGCGTAGAAAATTTCAAAACGACTGTTTCGAACACGAATATTGCCCCTACCTTAGTGCCTCGTGGTTGCTGATTAGGGGACGTCTTCGGTGCTGATATGGAAATTCGGCATGGCCGGAATGGGCTGAGCATTGGAGGTGGTTGTTGGTGATCGCTGCTTGGTGCGACCTCACCTTGGCCTTGCTGTGCGTACCTGGCATTTGGCAGATTAGGACCTGGTTGATGTCTTCTTGAGCACCCAGGAGGCGGTGTCCATGGTTTAATGGCGGTTGTCTGCCACGGCTGGAACAGGTTAGACACCGGTGATGGTTGGTGGTGATCTATCACTAGGCGGTTGGGGGTCTCGTCGGCGTCTGGAACAACCCGGAGGTGTGTATGGTTTGGTTGCTGACATCCGATACGGCCTACACGGACTCAACATCGGGGGTGGCTGTTGATGTTTTCTGACGTGCACCACTGCGGAACTGGTGTTGGGTACACGAGGCATGGATTTCGGCGTCTTGGAGGATTCGGAACTTACGGGGCTCGCGCTCCACGGGCTCGGGAGGATCCCTCTGATTGATGATCCACTGTCGGACAATAAAGGACTGAACGGGGCCTGCATAGGAGTATTATCATGGGGCGATTGTGGACTGGTCATTAGTCTGCGCAACAGACTGCTTTCTAGGCAAAATAACGGCACACGGGTGAACTGGGGGTCCATCTTGCGCTTGGACGTGCATAATTGGGCGCCCGTCTGCTGGTGCGACTAACTCATCGATCTTGTCGAGCAAACGTGAAACATCATCTGGGCTGGATAGCCGATGCGAAGTCTGGGTCGCTTTTTCACAGGTTGCGATGCTGCTTAGTCGGGGTGATTGTGGCAGTGTCAGACGACTTGGAGAGAAGACCTGGGTCGCCCTGAATAGTTTGGTGGTGGTAAAAGAATGTCGCAGTCGACCTTCTCCGTAAAGTGGACACCGTACATTTCCTGGAAGCGTGGGGGCGAAGATATGTCATTATAAACATCTTCTTCATCACAACTTTGTCGTGGTGGGGATGTATTGGCTATATCACCATTCGTCTTTTCACTGCTAATCGTTATGATAGAGGCATCGTCCCCTATGTCGACTGTGTCGATCATCCTGGATCTGCTGTGATCATTACTGCTGGCGGTCATAGGTGATAGCGACGGGTGGCGCCTTGAGGCTTCAGTATCTGAAGAACATCCTATACCGGCATCTGATGTGGACGCTGGCGATGGGCTGTGGTTCAGCGCCTGGTTGACGCTAAGGCCGGGAATTCCCTCTTCCAATTGTTGCTGTTGTTTTGGCGCTGCCTTTACCGGGACGTCGGGAGGGCCGAACAGTTCGTCCCAGGCGAGCGATTCTTCCGATAAATCTAGATCGGCTGCAATATCATAGGAGTCGGCTTCTTTGGAATTGGCGTGATCTTGATCTACCTCTGGCAGTCCGCTGGTGCGCCCTCGTTTGCGTACGGTTGGATCGTTACTAGGCGATTTAATCAAACCAATAGTGCGTCTGACGTGTGATTGCTTCCTTCGGGCTAGGCCACCTTGATAACCTCGTGAAGTTGTGGGTAGACTATGTAGGAGGATAGCGCGGCGCTTCTCATTAATTTTTGTTTGTAGATTCTCCCTGCAGCGGCTACTCGTGTGCCGGAATTTTTCGTCGTTTGAATTCATGATAAATTTTCTTTGGTTATTTATTTGTTATTCTGCTGTGTTTCTTGTTCTAAATTGGAAAAAGAGAGAAGAAGAGTTTTATTTAGCGTTTTCTTGGATGTCAAAGCCCCCTTCGATATCTTCAGCGTGCGTATTAAAATATGGCTTGAGATCCTTTACATGAGCTGTTCGGCGTTGACCAAGATCTTCGATTTCTGCAATCACAGCCGAGGGCAAGCCTATCACCGTAAACGGGCCGGTAAACTTTGGTGCCAGCTTCGCTGCGAAGTAGTCTTTTGCCTTGGATAATGGGTATTGACGTACTAGTACCTCATCACCAACCTTAGGTTTCCATGGGCGTCTTCTTAAATTGTAGTGTCGGCTTTGGTCCTTAGCTGCTTTGGCCAAACAGTTTCGTACTAGTTCCCATACCTCGTTTAGGACTGCCGTCCTGTCTCTGACGTTGATTGCTTGCGTGCCTGTGCCGGCAGTCACTTCACAATATAGGGTACCGGGTAAGCGGGGTTCGCGCCCATACAATATGTACGCTGGTGATAGACTTGTGGAATCGGAGATGCTGGAATTCAAGGCTAGTGTTATCTCGGGTATGTTGTCGTCCCATCTACGATGATCGTTATCCGTGAGTTGAGCCATCATTGTTTTTAAAGTGCGATTAACCCTCTCGGTAGGGTTCTCGTGTGGGGCGTAAGGTGCTGTAGTTTGTTGTTTAATCCCTATCTTCTCTAAATATCGCCGCAGTGCTTTACTGGTAAATTGGGTACCATTATCTGATAACAGAACTTTGGGTACGCCAAATCGTGCAATGATCTTTGTCCTCAAAGCTTTAATGACTCCGTCGGCGGTTGCTTTTTTCATTGGGTGTAATTCGACCCATTTAGAAAATTTGTCTACCATCACAAGTAGCATAGTGTTACCGTGTGTTGATTTGGGTAGAGGGCCTATGAAGTCGGTGCACAGTATTGACCATGGTTCCTCCGGTATCTGCGTCAACATTTGTCCCGCTGGTTGCTGTTGGCTCACTTTATATCTTTGGCAAACGTCAGACTGGAGGACGTACTTACGTATATCTCTGAACATTCCAGGCCAATAATAAAGTGCGGTGATACGGGCAGTTGTCTTCCGTATCCCGAGGTGACCTGCCGTGGGGTCATCGTGATTTTCTCCAAGCACTCGTTTCCTAAGCGGTGTGAGCACACATAATTTCCAGGTGTTTCCCTCGGCTCCGTTATGCTGTGTTGGGATGTGTCGGTATAATTGGTCATTAGTAATAGTACAATCAGGGTATTTTTCTGGGTTAGCTTGTACTTCTGCTCTTCGCTTACGTAACCATGAACAGGGTCTTCCAGTGTTGGGGAGGCTAAGGGCATCTGTAGTAATGGCGCAAATCTCTTCCGGCTGTCGGGATAAAGTGTCCGCGACTACGTTGCTTTTACCTTTACGATAGGTTATCTCATAGTTATATTGCTGTAATTCCAGGGCCCATCTAGCTAGTCTTCCGGTGGGGCTATCGATAGTATTTAGCCATTTCAACGATAGATGATCGGTGATCACTGTGAACTTATATCCCTCCAGGTAGGGGCGCATTTTTCGAATTCCCCATACAATAGCTAAACATTCTCGTTCGGTAACACTATAGTTCCTTTCTGCCTTATTTAAGAGTCTGTTTGCGTAGGCTATAACCTTTTCTCCTTCTGCCGTTTGTTGGGTTAACACGGCGCCGAGGCCGACGTTGCTGGCATCTGTTTGTAAGACAAATGGCTTACTGAAGTCGGGGCATGTGAGTACCGGGGCCTCAGTCAATTTTCTTTTCAGGGCCTCGAATGCTGTTTGTTGGGCGTCTGTCCACTTCCAGTGCCTCCCCTTTTTTAGCAAGGCCGTCAATGGTTGTGAGATGTCTGCAAAATTTGGTACGAAACGCCTATACCAAGACGTGATGCCCAGAAAACTTCTTAATTCTCGTATGTTTCTTGGTGGCTTGAGATTTGATATTGCCGCAACCTTGTCTGGGTCGGTTTTGATCCCACGATCAGTGACAATATGCCCTAAATACTTTAGTTCTTTCTTAAAAAACTCGCATTTTTCAGTGTTAATTCTCAGATTTGCGTTTCTTAGCCGCCGGAATACCTCACGCAGATTCTCCATGTGTTCTTCGAGAGTACGGCCAATTACAATTATGTCATCTAAGTAGGCGAATGCCCTAGATTCTAAGTCGGGGCCGATGATTTGGTCAAGCAGTCGTTGGAAGGTTGCCGGTGCCGTGTGAAGACCAAATGGCATCACTTTCCATTGGTATAAGCCTTTGCCAGGGATGGTAAAAGCGGTGTATTTTCGACTGTCACTGTACATGGGGACTTGCCAATATCCGTTTTCCAAATCGAGGCTGGTGATGAAGTTAGCTTCCCTCAACAGGTCTATAATTCGTGAGATCTTGGGCAAAGGGTAGGCATCTTGCTCGGCTCGTTTATTTAATTGGCGGTAATCAATACAGAGCCTCCATGTTCCATTCTTTTTCCTTACTGGTACCGTCGGAAATGAGTATGCACTGTGAGATGGCTCGATTAGATTTTTTGTTAATAATTTGTCGACTTCGGAGTGGATGATTGATTGCATAGCTGGATTGCGTTGTTGGTAGCGTATTTTGATTGGTCGATCGTCCGTCATGTGAAATTTGTGTGTTATGAGATGGGTTATACCTGTTGTTAAATTGAATTTGGCCAGCTCTTCCTCCAAGAATCTGGCAATTTTGGCTTATTCGGTATCTTCCGTTCGGGGCGAATCATTAACTGGTCGTTCCTCGGAAGCATTTATCTCTGGTTCAATGCTTGTGCTGTCCACTTCAAGTGTTAAAGTACATGTTGTTTGAACTTGCTGTATTATGGGACAATAAGTTACGTTGGTTACCTTGTGGTTTGTTTGGCGGATCATATTGATAATGTTTTCGTGTGGGTTATCGTTGGCATCCGGTGGTCGCCCTTTGCATTGTAGGGTGGTCCCAGCACATGTTACGGACAGAAATTTCATACCCAGGATGAACTCCTCAATTGAGTTAGGCATGACTAAGAATGGAAGTTCCTTTTGCTGGATTCCAAATTGGCCAAGGCAATACATGGTTTCACTAATCCTTTTTGCAGAGCCGTCGGCCATAAGGACACTCAAATTGGTGTTTTCGCGTCGACCGGTTATGCTCATCCTGGTAATGAATGACTGGCTGATAATGCAACTCGATGTCCCCGTATCGATCATGGCTTTTACTGGCGTTCCACTGATTAGTATGCTGGCTGAGATCTTGTTGTCGCTGCACGATAATATAGGGCACAATAGTGGGTTTTCCTGGTGTTGTAGCCCGCACCCTCGCTCTTGTGGAGTTTGTCTGCGCTGTTGTTGTGCGGCCAGGGATGTCGTTGGTTGTTGTCTACAGCAATCGCGTGTCCTGATCCCGATTGTACCACATACCCAGCAGAATAGGCGGCTTGAGTTCCGGCATGATGCAAACGTATGCCCTTGGTTGCCACATTTTCGGCAGGCGGTATTTGGGTTCAGGATTTTATTATCTGGCGGGCCAGGATTTCGGTTTACTTGGCTACTTGCTGTTTTTCCCTTAGGGGTCTGTCCGATACTTTCCATGTCGTTGGCTAGGTCAATCAGTTCTGGTAGAGTGGTGAAATCCCGCCTGCGAATATACCAACGGTAGTCTGGCAATGCGTTGTTGTAAATCCTCGTTAATTTCTCCTCATTTGTCATCACTGAGTGTCGCATCAGCTTCTGTAATGCGAGGGAATAATCCTGGAAGGATTCGTTCATGCGTTGCATACGGGAGCGAATTTCATCATTGAGGTTCTCAAAGAATCTTGCCGGGAGAAAGTACTTCAGAAAGTCTTCTTTGAACGAGCTCCAAGTGCTCCAGTGTTTGTTATTGTTTCGGTACCACACCAAAGCCTTACCTTTCAGGAATTTGGGCATTGCTGTTGGTAATGCGTCCAATGGTACATCGTACGTGAGAGCCATTTCCTCGACATTTTCTATGAACTGGAAAGTATCTGTCCCTCCTTCATAGAGAATGTCCCATTTATGGATAAGACTCATGACAGCTTTTTTATCTCCTGTGAATGCCTTTTTATGAATGCCTCTTCTATAAGATTTGCCAGTTCCTCCTTACTTATTTGCATCTTGTCTGCTGGTTGTAGTGACTGCCCCCTGCTGGAAATTTCATTTGGTAGTGCTAAATTTTGTGTCTTCGCTTCGCATTGTTCTTGGTAGTGTAATATCTTACTTAATTTTTCATTCTTGTGGTTCGTTGTTATATATTGTGCTAAGGAGCGTCGTAACTCGTCGACGGTACCGGATGTATCCAGACCAAAGTCTGCCATTACAGCCATCAATTCTTCTCTGCGCAGTGTGCGAATCTGCGGCATTTCCTGTTGATCAATTTTATTTTTTTGTTTTGCAAGTTGGAAAATGTTTGTTGTTTTTTTTTTCTCTCTGTTGAACGTTGCGCCGTTGTCGGTATGTGTTTTTTTTTCCTCTGTTTGGCCTGTTAGAATACTGTTTTTCCTCTGTGTATAGTAGTTTTGTTGTTAAGATTTTTTTTTTTTATGCCTAGTAAATTTTCTGTTTCTGTTCTTGTTAGATTTATTTCTCTAAGATTTTTATACCTAGTAAATTTTTTTTCAAGATTTTACGCTCAGTGAGAGTTTTTTCTTTTCCCTTTTTAAGTTTCTATGCTAGTGGGTTCTGATTTTCAAGATTCTATGCTCAGTGATTTTGTGTTTTGATTTTCTTTGCTTGTTCCTATACTTTGGGATTTGTGTTGGTTTTTTTTTTTTTACGTCAAACTTCTTTGTATGTACTCAGGTGCACATTATGTGCGTCCCTGCTCGGGCGCCACTTTGTAAAGAATCTGAATGGTGCTGGGGTAGACCCAGGGCCGACCAGAGTTCAATTCAAAGAATATTTTATTTTAATGTAAATAAAGATGACAATTTATTCACTAATATTCAATATTTCGTACATACAAGAGTTTGACGGTTATCCTAGCTTGATTAACAAAGGTGTATGCGACGACTAAACCTAAGATCTGTACCTTAACTTATGGACTCTATACTTGGATAATGACAGTGGTTTGTGGGTGAGCTTTGATGGGTTTATCTATGCTAGAGAACTACTTATCATGAATATGCCTAGAGCTTATTTTCAGATGTCTCTGCTAGTGCATGCGATGGTTCAAATTCTGAGTTAGGTCTTTTTTTTTAATTGATGCAAGAGTATTTATCCTTGGTTTTGTCTTAGCTAACCTGAAGAGTGCATGGCTATACTAGCGTGAATTGTTATTGGGAAAGGACGCATAAACTTTCCCCTATGTTAAATGAGTATAAAATGGATAAGAGAAAATATTTTAATTTGTGTAAGGGAGGAAAATCGACTCTCGTACTTTTGTGAGATTTCCTAACACTATGGTAGAGGAGGACGGATCACTCTCTCGAACCTTTATATACCTCTGCCTAATGCTAGAGGAGGACGTATCACTCGCTCTTACCCTTTTTATTTTCCTATTCTAATCCTACCCTTGGTATTTACTTGCCTAACACAATCCTATGCTTTGCCTAATGTTTGTTACCTAATTCCCTGCTTGATCTACCTGTTAGAATAGCTATCAAAAACTAGCTACTTTGCTTCGTGATGATCGCCTTTTTATAGGCCTGTGGCCGAGATTTTGTGTGTTAATAAGAGCTTTGAAAAGAGCTTGCATCAATTACATCTGATCTTTGCTACATATGTTTTTCTATGACTAATCCTGGGTTAACTTAAATTATTAATATATGGCTCATAACTATTACAGAGTAGCTTAAACATTATTTATGGTTCACTTATTTAATTAAACTAGAAATTCATGTTCAAATTCTTTTAATTCATAAGTTATAATAAAAAAAATATTAATAAGTAAATAAAACATATTCATTTAATTCATGTACTGAAAAAAAAAGGAAGGAGTAACGATTGGAAAAACAAAAGAAAATTGTGTGTGTATGTAATTCAAGAGTTGATAATTATTATAAGAAAAGAAAAAAAAGGATTAATAAATGGAATGAATAGGATTGTGGGGTGAAAACGCAAATATTTTAGATCGTGTGATGGTAATTTTTCCCCTTTGAGAAATTGCCTCATCACAAAGTTAACCCGAACGTCAACATACTTAACTTGGATGCACGAGATACAAATGAAGGTTCGTCAGAAAAAACAATACGACTAATAAAACTTCCACCTTTAATATCTCAATTAGATTTGCTGGGTATGATTAGAACGTTAAACTATAAACAGAAATTATATTTAACGCATGTTATCCATAACATAAAATGTGGGAGTGTGTTTCATGAATACGTAGGTGAAGGAGCCGGAGTTGGTAAAAGCAGGCTAATTGCAACACTTTATCAATCAATTAATTATAGATTAAATTATACACCCGGAACTAATCCGAATTTGATTAAAGTTTTGCTTTGCGCGCCAACAGGAAAAGCAGCTTTTGGTATCGGTGGTGCCACCTTACATTCGATGTTTTCACTTCCAGTAAATCAATCAGCGTTGGAAATAAGGCCTTTAAATCATGATACCGTGAATTCATTGTATACAAAACTAATGAGCTTGAAACTCTTAATTATTGATGAAATATCAATGGTAGGAGCAAAAATGTTTTCTGAACTAGACTCCAGGTTAAAACAAATCTTCAAAAGTACAGAGCCATTTGGAGGTATTTCAGTAATAGTATTCGGAGATTTGAGGCAACTTCCACCCGTAGGAGATAAATGGATATTTTGTCCCCCTACAAATGATGCTTACAGCACTATATACGGAACCTTCATATGGGATAGATTTAAATATTTCGAATTAGAGGAAATAATGCGTCAAAGAGAAGATGAATCTTTCGCTAGAGCATTAAATAATATGTCTAATGGTCAAATGACACCAGAAGATGTACAAATAATAACGTCTAGAGAATCCAATGAATTGGAAGTCCCAACAGATGTTATTCATTTATTTTTAACTAATGAGGAGATGGATATATTTAATCGACAGAAATTGGGAGAAATTCCTACTAAGCAATTTATTTCCAATGCGGCTGATTCGGTAAAATCAACGGGACTTACACATGATAATAAAATGCGGATATTGGAAACCGCGAAGAATTTTAAAACATCAGAATGTCAAGGACTTCCCCAAAGTATAATTTTAAAAACAACTGCTAAGTATATGGTAACGGTAAACATAAACACAAGCGATGGATTGGTGAATGGAGCTACAGGACAATTAATGGCAATAGATTTGGATATCGAACGGAAACCGCTTACTTTATGGATAAAATTTGCCGATAAATCTGTAGGAGCTTTAACAACGCAAATGAATAGGTCATCACTCCATGTCGCTTGTAGTAGAGCTACCCAAGCCGCTGGATTATATTTGATAGGGAAGTTTACAGCTCCTAGACAATTTTTGGACACAGATGCGGTTCAGATAGAATTGAATAATCTTAGAACGGATAAAAAATTATTAACAAACTTTGAGAGGTCTAAGCGTGGAATTATAATATGTGTCAAAAATGAGCTATTACAAAAGGTTGCTCATAGCTTCAAGATAGAGATTATTTCAGAGCATGCGACGTTTGAAAGGGTAACATTTAAATGTGATGACATTACTATTGTGGCATTGTATAGAAACAGTAGATTTTCTTTGAGAGAATTAAGCGTACAATTAGAAAACATTATTGCAGAGAATGCAAATATAAAAACAATCATTTTAGGAGATTTCAACACATGCAGAAGGAATATATCTTTAAATACAGAACGATGGATAGCATCTAATAATTTTAGATCAATAATAGAATGTGGTACTACAAAGAGCAATACGCATATAGATTAGTGCCTTTCAAACATTAACACTTGCAACATTTATGCGAATACGTATGAAACAATTCATAGTCATCATGATGCTATATGTGTATGTGTAAAAAGAATAACTAAATAATTTTATAAAGGTATTTTTAGTTATTATAACCTAGATTTAGTTTTATTGTTGTTAAATATGTGATATTAAAATCTTCTGAAGAATTAAATAAAATATAAATAAACATAAATCAATTAAAACAACAATAAAACACTTAGTTTTTTTTTTAATGTACATGAATAATACATCAAGTGGTGTAGAGTATTTAATGGTCGGGCTTGACCGACTATAATATTTTCACTTGTTTTCCTATTGAGAATTATGTTAAAGATCTTTTACATGCAACCTCTATTTGCTTGCATGATTTGGTCCCGAAAATAATTATCTCTTCGGTATATTGTCCTCCCCGTTTCTCATTACAAAAACAAGACTTTCATGAATATTTTAGTTCTCTAGGCGCTAAATTTATTTCCGCCGGTGATTTTAATGCCAAACATACGTACTGGGGATCCAGACTTATCACGCATAGAGGAAGATAGCTATACGCCGAAATAAACGAAAGCCATTTAGATATCTCATCTTGTGGAACCCCAACCTATTGGCCTTCAGATTTAAATAAAATCCCTAATTTAATTGATGCAATATTAAAAGGCTTTAGAAGAGATCAAGTAAAAAGTACAGGGCTATATGATTTCTCGTCCGATCATTCTCCTATATTATTAGAAGTAAACTTATCCTTTTCAATTATACGTGAAATTGCAATAAGGATACCAAACAAAACTACAAACTGGCTTGAATTTAAAAAATATATAAGTTCCCATATTCTGAGCGACATTCCCTTAAGAAATGCCCAAGATGTAAACACCGCAGTGGAAACATTTACAAACATTCTTCAAACTGCAGCAGAAGCAGCCACTCCTATATATTGCAATACTAAAATAAATTTAACATGCCATCCTTACATCCAAAAATTAATTCAAGAAAAACGGACCATAAGAAGACACTGGCAGTGATCTCCGTATTTAAAACAAGCTTTGGCTCGTTGTACAAGACAGCTGCGCACGGCATTATCGGAGCGCAAAACAATTAATTTACAGGCGGCCCTAGAAAACTTAAGCCCTAATGTCCAGGGAAGATGCAACTTATCGAAGGCATCCAAAAATCTTAAGCCACCAAATCATCTGGATCATCCCATAAGAAAAATGAATGGTGCATGAGCAAGAAATCACCATGAGAAATGCGAGATCTTTGCAGACCACCTTGAAAATGTATTCCGTCCACATATACCTCAATACCAGCACAATTTGACCCAAAGCATTCGTGATACTGAGAGTGATATATTGCCCCAAAAAAATAACGATATTTGCACCACTCTCCCACAACTTAAAAGTCAAATTAATAATCTTAAACCAAATAAATCCCCAGGACAAGATAAAATAACCCCGATGATGATAAGGGAACTACCAAACAGTGCCATAAGAACAATTTTAATAATTTTTAATGCCATCTTTCGCACTGGTCATTATCCAAAATGTTGGAAAAGTGCTGTTATAAAAATGATACCCAAGCCAGGTAAAGATCCAACCCAGGCAGCGTCCTATAGGCCCATAACAGTACCATCTAAATTATTCGAAAAAGTACTTCTTCTCGAGATTTCCCCACATTTAAGTAGGCACAATATTATACCTAACCACCAATTTGGCTTTAGGCAATCGCATGGTACAGTAGAGCAAATACACCGCATTGTAGCCTTCATAAGAAAGTCTTTCGAATCCAAAGAGTATTGTCATTCAACACACATGCTCTGTTCAAATCCTACTTATCCAACCCTACATTTTCAATACGAATTAATAATACCGTGTCTACTACAAGAAATATAACATCAGGAGTTCCCTAAGGAAGCATTTTAGGGCCAATTTTATACCTATTGTTTACAGCTGATATGCTAACACACGCAAGTACACAAATATACACATTTGCGGACGATACTGCCATTGTAGCCTCTAACGAAAACCCAAATGTGGCCTCAAAATTCATCCAAAATCACCTAGAGGATCTCGAAAGGTGGTGGTCGAATTAAAGTTAATCCCTCCAAATGTGTTCACGTAACGTTCACATTAAGGAGGAACACATGCCCTCCTATTCAAATACACAATGCTACGATTCCACAAGAATCTCATGCTAAATACCACGGCATCCATTTGGATCGTCGCCTAACGTGGACTCGCCACATCCAAACAAAAATATTGCAAATCAAGCTAAAGACGAGTGAAATTAATTGACTTCTAAATAGATATTCAAATCTAAGTATAGATAATAAACTTCTCTTAGACACTTCCATTATAAAACCAATTTGGACTTACGGTATCCAATTGTAAGGAACAGCATGTGCCTCAAACATAGCCAAGTTACAGAGAAGACAGTTTAAAATTCTTCGATATATTACAAGCGCACCCTGGTATGTTAGCAATAATCGCTTACACAAAGAGCTAGAAATAGCCACTGTCGAAGAAGTATTTATAAAATACAGCACTAAATATATCTATAAAATTCGGAGTCACCCAAACCCTCTGGCAAGTGTAATACCTACTATTGAACATCATAATCGACTAAAAAAGAAAGTTACAACGGATTTGACTCGCTAGGTTCTTGAGTAACTAAGCATCGTTCACATAAACTGGCGATGGGTCCAAAGACAGTATATTTTATCCCCTTAGATTAAGATTTTACTAATTATTGTTATATCCTAGATGATTCAATAAATAAAAGATTGAGCTGAAAAAAAAAAACATTGTGTTAAGCAGATTGGCGGATAATTACGTGTATTACGACTTGGAATATGGAAATTTATTTCACTTAACAAAGTTGGTGAATTTAATGAACCTCTTATGAGGTTAATTATAAAGGAAATACCTAGATACAATCTATTTTCTAAGGTAGGAAGATCTATGAGCCTTAGGCGGTGCAAATATGGTGGAAAAGTTCTCGACGGATCCCATGCGAGATCACGTAGAGCGAAAAGTAAAAATTGCTTTTGTATACCTTCAATATGATCGATATATGGACGATATTACGGTGACCAGATATCGCAACCTAGCGCGGGACGTTTACAAACATAAGGATCGTTAAACTCTTTTGCCCATCTTTTCACAAATCCTAGTAGCGATTTAGCTTTATTTATGTGTAGGTCGAACCGCAGTTTTTGATTAAATGATATGCCTAAATCCATAAATAACGACACCGTTTCAAGCCTATATGATTCTAAATAGTAAAAGAAGATACAAAAATCACGGGTTTTCAAATTACAGATTTATTTAATTCTAATTATTATTCAATTCATTGTTTCTTATTCAGGCCGAGTCACATTATTAACTAACTCTCTTTTTCTTTAACTTCTACTTTATACGTCATTTTTTTTGTCTTGTCCGTCAGAGTTGTATTTTATTCTCCGTGTTGCCTATTGTTTTTGCATCATTTTACTGCACTAGTTTACAATAGTAATCATCTGCAGGAGATGTAGATCTAGAAAAACTTAATTGCTTGCATTTATTAAGGCTCAAACACAAAGAATTCACTCTACACTAATTATTAAGTTGATTTAAATCATTTTGAAGAAGCGTACCGCGATCACGTTAAGAACAATTTAACATCATCCGCATACATTAAAATTTTATTAGTTATTACATTCGGCAAATCGTTAATATAAAGAATATACAGTAGCGGCCCAATGTGACTACCCTGAGGGACACCAAATAAAACGGGAAAAAGAATGATTAAATAATACTTTCTGTGTCCGATTACTTAGGTAGGAAGATAACCAAGATATTAAAGAAACCGGAAAACCAATTTTACTTAATTTATAAATTAACAAAGCATGATCAACTTTATCAAAAGCCTGACACTACTTATACCGATTTTAGTAATAAAATGTATATATTTTTAGTGATTTTATTACTAAAATTTTATTACTAAAATCAGTATAAAAACACAGAAGAAATAGATCTAGATAATTGCATACTAACTAACTTTTCAAACATCTTTGGTATAGCACTAAGTTTAGCAATTCCTCTACGATTTTCAACTAATTGACGACTGCCACTTTTGAAAAGGGGGAAATTACCACTTTGTAAAGATTTATTGAACATTATGCATAGGGGTATGTATAAAATATTTGCACAATTTTTTAATATGTTTGTGGGAATACCATCTGGACCCGCTGAAAAAGAAAATTTTAAAGACTTTAGTATATTCAGCACGGCAGTATCAGAAATGCAAATATTTGAAAAAACGTTAAAAGAATTTATAAAATACGGGTAAGTTATCTTACTATTTTGACCATAGTTCCTTTCAAAGAAAGTAGCAAAAAGGTTAGCCATATCAGAAGGTTCACTCGAGGTTATGTTTCCAGCGTTAATATTGGAGGCACACTATTTATTTTTCTCTCCTGCTCTCTTTTTTCTCTTTACAAACCATATTCACTTTTCATATTAACTTGCGTAAGCACACGTACTTTTTTCTTATTTTATTCCTTTTGTAACCTTCAACCAGTGTACATATAATTATATAAATTCTATTCATTACTTTTTTAACTTTTGAAGTGAGCGAAGTGTGCTAATTGTGAAAGGGGTCACTCGTTATAATTTACATAATTTGTATAATTTATATAATTTCTTTTATAATTCGTGAAATATAATTATTATTAGTACAAACCTAAACAATAGCAATTAAATAATTTTAAATTAATTGGTGAGTTAATTTTAATTTAATAATTAGTTTTAATAAATTTAATTTAATTAATAATTAGTAAGTTAAAAGTTTGGGATACAATGAAATTTTCCGTTTTGATTTATTTATTTTTTAGATGAAAAAGTTTCTTCTTTTTTTGAACTTTGTTTTTTGTTTTTTTTTGTGTTATTTTTCAATGAAAAATTTTATGTCCTTTTTGATTTTTCTTATGAAAGAAAGAGAGATATCCTTTTTTTTGAATATATATATATATGTCGCCAATTGGCAATGCCGTAATAGGTAGTTATCGATATATATTTTTTTTTATCGGAATCTTTGACCATTAGGTAGAATTTATTATGGCAAGAACATCGTGGTCAGTGCAGTAAAAAAATAAAATTACGATTAAAACATTACGTTTTATTACATTTCATTATTATTCATTATTTCATATACATAAAAAGATTTTGCATTGAAGTTATAAAGTTAATGTTAAAACGTAGACTGCAGCCAGCAGTTTTTTTATTTTTAAAACCGACATTCTCATATTTCGTATGTTAATAATGTTGTCTCATTCACCGCCAAAAACCAGAAGTGCAACGAAAATGTTAAAGGAGAGAGAAAATGTTGAGAGTGGTGTACTGCCGTCAAATAATTTAGCTACAACATCACTTGATTTAACTGTATAAAACGCTGATGTGCCAAGCGTTCAACAAAGTATGAAAATAGAACAACAAAGCACAGCATCAAATTCTAGCAGTTTGTTGGCTTTGCAACAACAAATAGAAAGCCTTGCTTTACAATTTAAAAACACACAAGAAGCTTTAACAGCTGCATTACAGTGTAGTGTTACTGCAGCAGCGCAGTCGACGTCGGTACACGATTTAGGTATTGCAAACGCAACAAACATGGCATGGCATCCTACGATAAACATAAATGCAGCAAGCGTACCTCAGCCGCCATTTTGTTATGAACGAAATGGTAACAATGTATTACACAACGAAAGTATTAGACTTAATAATATGGAGTCCATGAGTAGCAATATACAAGAAAATATTTGTAATAATGCCTTTATGTATGGCTATTCAAAAAAAATTGTAGATTTGCCAGCCTTTGATGGGTCAGCAAAAGATTGGCCAATGTTTTCAACAGCCTTCAAGCAATCAACAGAATTTTATATATATAATAATTTTGAAAATTGTCAACGGTTACAGAAGTCACTTAAAGGTGATGCCAGAGAAGCAGTAAAATCGCTTTTAATACATCCAGATAACATATCGGTAATTTTGGAACAATTATTTTCTTTATGGTCGGCCGGAGTTGTTAATACGCATCCAGTTAATGCAAATCCGTAAGGTGGCTGCAATAGAAGAAAATGAATTTCATAGATTCGTTCCATTGTAAATGTAGAAACCTTGCCGTCTTTCTACAAACAGTCAACGCAGAACAATATTTGTCAAATCCAACTCTTTTATAAAAATTACCTAATAGTAAGAAAATAGAATGGGCTCGTTACGCTGCCACAATAAAGCCTTTTCCAAAAATAACGCATTTTATCAATGGGTGAATGATATAGCCACTTCCACAAGCAAAGTGGTCGAGAAAATGTATCAAAGAAAAAAATAGTTTTACATGCAACAAATGCACAAAGTGGTTGCCAAATTTGTTATGGAAATTATGCATGTATCACAGTTTGTAAAAAGTTTTTGTCTCTTGACATACCTGCACGTTGGAACGAAGTTAAAAATAAGCGCATGTGTTTCTGCTGCCTCAGTGCAGGCCATGGTGTGAGAAATTGCCGCCTTCGTAAGAAATGTAAAGATAATGAATGTCATAAATATCATCATGAATTGTTACACGAGCCTGTCGCAAAGCTTAACACAAATGATACTGTATCAGGTACGTCGGGGGCAATTTTAAGTTGCGTTGAACATAAGCCCAGAGATACCAATGTTATATTCTAGC
Organism: Ornithomya chloropus; assembly: GCA_963971445.1. Taxonomy (NCBI): domain Eukaryota; kingdom Metazoa; phylum Arthropoda; class Insecta; order Diptera; family Hippoboscidae; genus Ornithomya; species Ornithomya chloropus. The sequence continues at coordinate 26,142,480 of OZ020531.1, forward strand.
AGTAACTTTGTATGGTCCAAAAGGACAAGTTAATACTTATGCTCTGTTAGATGAAGGGTCCTCAATGACAATGATGGAAATGGTGAAAGTAAAATCAAATGAAACTAGAACTAAATTGAACAGCCATTTTTTAAAATCACATTGTATTGATATTAATTTGGTCATTGTATTGATATCAATTTGGTCATTTATTTGTTTCTAATATTCAATACAATTGTTCAATTCTAACAATCGCCTTTTATATTAATATTTGTTTTCATTTGGTGAAAATAAACTCTAAAGTCGGGCAATCACGTGAAATAATAATATATGATGCCGCCGATAACTAGATCCCAATCTAAAGATTCTAGTGAAGAGGAATCAGGCATGACAGTCAATACTGTTGAGGTAGAACCCGGTGACTCTGGCGCGGAGGAGTCAGACACGACAGTTATAGCTACTCGTGTACTTTCGCCGAATTCACAAGAAGTATTGTCAATTTCATCACAGCTTTCGACAATTTTGTCTGTAGTAAGTACACTGCAAAAAAGCATTAAAGATATCAAGGAGACACGAAGACACGAATTGATACAATTACCGCCCAAATGTGTCTGGATTCAACTAAGGGAATCAGCAGTCGAACCTGACTTACGGTGAAATGGAAAAGAAGCAGCCAAAGAAAAATGACAACGAAGCCACGGGCCAACTTGAAGAAGCCAAAATGTGCCAATTGCCAACCTCTCAACAGCAAGCATATACACCCATACATCCTCAGCCCGCATACGCAGCGAGGAACCCTTAACTGTCGTATGCAACGATGCAGCCTCAGCCAACATGCTAAACTATTCCGCCCCTACGAGAATAACCTCAGCCGTCGTATGCAACGATGCCGCCTCAGCCAGCACGTTCAACCGTGCCGCCTCAAAAAGCATATGCAGCCATGTCACCCCATCATGCATACAAAATGATACCGCCCCATCAGCTATATACAGACATTCCTCCTCAGCATGCTTGTCATACCGCATCTCTTCAACACGCAGCCCCTGCCCAAGGTGTTGCCCAGGGTAATGTCAACTTCAACTACAACCTTCATCCACTGCCTACATATGATGGAAAACCCCAAGAGTGGCCAATTTTCTATGCATCCTATATACGACTGCGGAGTTTGCATACAGCAACAGGCAAAATCAAATACGTTTGAACAAATGCATTCAAGGGAAAGCCAGGTGCCAAAAGCATTAGATGAATTGAGATTTAATTTCGGCCGCCCGAAAATTTTGGTAAAATCCGTAATGACCATTAGTTCAAGTACTGGTGCTGCTCAAAAGGGAAATCGAAATGTTAAACAAAACAGAGTCTTGGTGAACAACGAGGTCGTCTCCACGCAAGGAAAAGTAAAGTGTTCGTATTGTGGTGGCGAACATAATATACGAAAGTGCACAGATTTTCTGTCTCTGACAATTGATGATAGGTGGAAACATGTAAAAGAGAACCATCTTTGTTTTGGTTGCCTGTAGAAAGGGCACGATCTTAATAATTGCCGTAAAAAGCAAAATTCTAGTAAAGAAGGATGTCGCAAAAGGCACAAAGCATTACTTCACCAAAATGCAACTTTAAATGTCAACAAAAAAAGCCCGATTAACTGTTAAATTGCCGCATAAATGACTCATCGATACAGCTTTTCACAATCGTGCCAATTGTTTTAGCTCGGCCAAATGGAAAACTGTCCACGTTCGCAATGTTAGACGAATGTTCATCAATATGCCGATGCCCATAATTTGAGAAATGTGTATGTGATTAAAGAGCTTAATTCGCCAAACGAGCCGTTTTCCAAAACCGACAATGCGCATATACGACACTTGCCAATTAAAAATTATGAAAACGTGAGACCTCTCATTTTGCTCGGATTAGACAATTGCCACCTCAGTGTGTATACAAAAGTATTGAAAGGTAATGTTCACGAACAAATAGCGGCCAAAACGAAGTTGGATTGCCTTTGGGCCTATGAGCGACAAATCTAAATCAATTCCAACGGTTTTACACATTCGAGAGGCAAACCGTGTAAATGCAATTGACAAAATGATGGAAGAATATTTCAGTTTGGAAAATTTTGGTGTTCGTAAAACTACTGTCGTTCTTGAATCTGATGAAAACTGCCGCGTTAAAAAGCTGCTTGAAGAGACGACTATTAAACAAGGGTCACGGTATGAAACAGGTCTGCTGTGGCGCAGTGATGAAGTTACCATGTCGCTTAGAGTTAAGATTTAGCTAAGCAACGTTTGTTGAAGGTTAAGAATAAAATGTCTCGTGACGAAAATTATGCTAAATACTATAGAAAAGAAATGAACATGTACATAGAGAAGGGGTACGCCAAATTGGCGCCTTCAGATGACAATCAAATAAGAGGCTCACGTACTTGGTACCTCCCTCACTTTGGTGTTACTAACCCAAACAAGCCCAATAAATTGCGTATTGTTTACAATGCTGCTGCATGCGTAAATGGTGTATCTCTCAATTCGACTTTGCTAAAAGGTCAAGAATGTGCATAATTGCTGCTCATACTGTTTAAATTTCGTTTGGGTTTTATAGGCGTTTTATAGGCTGGCGATATAGAGAAGATGTTCTTGCAAGTCCATATACGTGAGAATGATCAGAATTCACAACGATTCTTATGGCAAAATGGCCAGGCCGATATGCTAATTAAAACCTACATTATGACGTCAATGATTTTTGGAGCAGTATGTTCGCCATGTTGCGCAGAGTTTGTTAAAAATAAAAATGCCATGTTATATGCAGAGTCTATGCCAAAAGGAAGCAAAGCTGTTATTGAAAATACCTATGTAGATGATTTGGTAATAAGTTTCGATGATAAAAATAAAGCCCTAAACGTAACGAAGGAAGCTATCGTGATAAATCGTAATGGTGGTTTTGTTTTGCGAAATTTTGTATCTAACTCTGCCTGGCTTGAAGCACAATTAAATAGCAACAATGAGGTCAACCTTAATATGATTAATATGAATAGCCAATCCAAAACTGACAAGGTGCTGGGTGTCTTCTGGGATAAAGCACGCGACACATTGGAAGTCCATCTAGAGTTTCTAAAAATCCATCGGGATGTCATTGAATGCCGTCGTCCACCTACCAAAAGAGAAATTTTACAAGTTTTTGTAAACTCTTGATGCATGCCACCTGGAAAATGCAACTCAAGTGGAACGAGTCTTTGCCGTATCAACTATTCATTCAGTGGAATGCATGGTGGAAGCAATTCCGTAACGTTGAAAAATTTTCTGTTCCCAGATGCTGTACACCCATGCTGCCGTACGCCGATGACATTCAATTGCACATATTTATAGACGCCAGCTTTAGTGCATTTGCAGTTGTCGCATACTTACGTGCGAGTTTTCGACATCAAATAGACGTCACTCTTATTGCTGCTAAAGCAAGGTGCGCATCACCAAAGGGCCTAACTATTCTAAGGTTAAAATTGCAGGCGGGTGTTCTGAGGTGCCGGTTGAAAGAGTCCATTATGGAGACCCACAGCTTGCATCCCAACCAAATATTTTTCTGGTCCGACCCCCAAACGGCTATACATTGGATTAAATCGAAAACTCGCGAATACAAACAGTTTGTAGCATGCCGTATAGCCGAAATTCTATCTTTCTCAGAACCAAGTCAATGGAATTGGCTATCCAGTGAGGTAAATGTGGCGGATGAGGTCGTTAAAGTAAAGACATCAATCGATTTCAGTCAAACTTCAAGGTGGATTAGAGGTCCACAATTTTTACATGGAAATCCAAATGCCTGGCCTAAGCTTAATTGTGAGCCAGAACAACATGGTGAAGATCCCGAAGAAATAAATCGAGATAAATCGAGTAAGAGCTGATAGTACTCACTGATTACTCACTCCAAATATTATCAGCTAATTTCACTAACACATTTATATTTGTAATGTTTGAGCCCGTAAGAGCAACGGTTAAACTCTGAGGTAATTTTGTAAGCCAAAAACGTTTGGGCACATCATGACTAAAATTTGATCTCGAAAGGATTAGGGGATGTCGATAAAACTCGGATGGTTTGCGATCTCCTATATCTGATTCAGATAAAACTTTATCTAATCGAAAATTCTCGCTAAGGGAGTGCCTTTCAATAAGAATTTTTTTAAAAGAAGAATATTTATCTGTTGCCGGAGGGTCTCGGATAAAATCAAGAACAGTCTTAATTGTTTCTTGCGGTAGAGAAGTAAGTATATATTAGTATGTAGTTGTGTCTTGTGTAATGTCTTTATAATTAAATTGTCCTTCGGCTTGTATTAATCAAGCGTCAGGAAAATCAGTCCAGAAAGGAGGAAGTTTAATAGAAGTAGCACAAATTTCAGTATTAATTATGTTGTTATTGGTGCAAGTTCTTTTTGTTGAAGTATGTGGAGGTGTATGTTGTAAGCCCATTTTTATCTCGGAGAGAGAATTTACAATTTACAATGATTTATAGTTTAAAAGTAAAATTAATATACAATAATAAATAATAATATAACAATTAAATAATTTTAAATTAATTGGTAAGTTAATTTAAATTTAAGTAATAATTAGTTTTAATAAATTTAATTAAGTTTAAGGTTTAGGGTTAGGTAAGGGAAACAATGAGATGTTTCGTTTTGATTTATTATTTATTTGGATGAAAAACTTTGAAGTTTCTTTTTTCTTTTGAAGTTTGCTTGTTTTTATTATTAAAATATCCTTTTTTTAAATATATATATATGTATATGTCAATACACTTTTAATGACATATACTGTTTTATGCATGCAAACTTACATATATATATTCCTAATGCATACATCTGTATTCTTCGTACCAATGTGGACATTCCTCCGTTAATTTACCCGTTCTTGATTTATAGCTGCTGTTGTTGTTATTATTGCTGCAATTGCCGCTGTTATTGTTGTTCCCGCTTTTATTATTATTATTATTATTATTATTACTGTAGTTGTCGCTGACGCTAGTTATTGAAACTAGTAATTGATTTTTTTTTTTTTTTTTGATATTGAAAATTGTAGGATCGTCAATTATAGAAGTTATTGTTCTATATTAATTCTTTATATTTTATTATCAAGAAGAATATATATAATTTTACTTTTAAGAAGAAAAAATTATTTTTATAATTTGACACTAAAATCTGGGGAGTAATCACGTAACTTTTGAAACTATTGTCGTAGCTGGGATGGTGGTAGTCGATGATAGTTTTAGTTTCATTCATATAAGACCATCACTCTCCCCGTCGTGTTATTATTCATTGTGAATGACAATTTTTCAAATGACGTTTATTTTAGTAAACAACACTATTTTTGTTTTCTGGTACGTTACAATTATAATTTCTCAATTATAGAATATTTTAAATGTTTTTTGGAAAAAATGTAAGTATTTCACTTTTTATATTAAATAAAATAACTATATATTTATATTTATATATATATTTTTATATATATTAATATAGTTATTTTATTTAATTTCTTCTCTGCGTTGTGTGCCTTTTTATATTTTCTCTTTCACTTTCCATTAGCAAAAACAGAAAAATATTTCTTTGCATTCTTTCTAGAAATTTCAATTTTTATTTAATTTTTGCACAATTTAGTATTCTATTACGTTCCTTTTTTTAATTTTATCTTTTTTTTTTTACTTTTAATATATATTATATTATCAAACGATAGCAATTTTGCAATCGCACGAAAACGGTTGTTTGAACGATGCTACTTTACAATTTATAAGTTTACGAAAATAGAAAAGTACGATAATAGTTTGACGATGATGCTTTCTATCGTTTACGAAAATGAAAACTTAAAAATAACTATTGTCGTACCATCACTATCGCTTACGTGATTACCCCCTGATTTTTTATATTCATAGAAAATTGACATTAAAAATTAATTAAACATAATCCAAACCGAACACCCTACACTACATTTGATAGATCATATACTGATTGGATAAGATTCCGAGAATTATTTCAAGCATTGATTGATTCAAGACAAAATATATCAAAAGTTGAAAAATTGGAGTATTTGCATTCATAATTGAAGGGAGAAGCCTTGTTATTAATAAAACATCTACCTCCTACCATCAGCAACTATGATATTGCATGGCAACTTTTGAAATCGAGATATGAAAATTTCGAACGTGTGAAGAAATCTTACTTACATTTACTAATAGATCAACTAAATTTAAAGTCAGCATCACTAAAGGATATGAAACTGTTTTATAATAATATAAACAAAAGTTAAATGTTTAAAAGCTTAAAATGTTAGAAGAACCAATTCAGCATTGGGATACAATTCTATTATTCCTATTAGAAAAGAAAACTAATTCAGAAACTTCTACTTTATGGCATAGAGGTAAAAAACCAGACGAAGTTAAAACGTTTATGAAATTTTTAGAGTTTTTGGAGGGTCGGATTTTTGAATTAGAGAATTCAAATCCATCTAACGACAACACGAAGAAGAAGAAATCCCATACCTATACAGTAATAACACAATCGTGTCTAGTTTGTGGGAAAAAGCATTCTATTTATGAATGCAGCGATTTTAAGAACATGGATGCCGAGTCCAGAATGGAAGCAATACAACAAATAAAAAATAACATATGTTTTAACTGTCTCCAACAAATACACAGAGCCATTGATTGTAAAAAGTCTTCATAGGGTAAAAAGCACAGCACCTTTTTATATATGCCATCAAACATGTCAAAGGAGTATAACCCGCCAACAAGTAACTACATCCAATCACCAAAAACTAATAAATCAACAAATGAAAGATGCAACCAATATGTAGTCAATCTGCACAAGTGTTAATCAATCAACGATAAGCACTTAGCTATCAAAATATGTTTTATTACCTACAGCTATTATTATGTTTTACGATATATATGAAAAATTACAACCCTGTAGAGCATTACTAGATAGTGGTTCTCAAAACACTTTAATATCCGAAAGTTGTGTGCAACGTTTACGACTAAAACGTATGTATGATAAAACTGTGTTATTTGGAGTAGGAGCTGCAAATGGCAGTCAAACTAAAGGTAAAGTACGTATCAATATAAATGCAAATGGAATAATGATTACAACTGAAGTATTTTGTCTGTCAAATTTAACGAAACAATTACCTACTACTGAGGTCACAGATGGGAAGCTAAATTAATTTGCAAATTTGAAATTAGCAGATAATTATTATCAAATCCATATAATAATTGGTACCGACGTTTTTACAGAATGTTGCTTACCCGATAAGATAACTCACCCAACTTGTGGCCATAAATATAATATTTGGTTGAGTAATCATAGGTAAAGCCACAACATCAGCTACAAATCAAATTATATCAAGCCACGTTTCTATTGACTTGAATCAAATTTGTATTACAAACACAAATACAACACAACATTTATCACCAGAAGAAGAAGAAGCTGAATTGCACTATCATTAACATGTTCAACGTGATGATACGTAGTATGGCTTCCTTTAAAAGGAAATGAATTAGTTATTGGTGAATCAAAAACAAATGCATTAAAACATTTATATAAGTTAGGCACAGCCTAAATGAGCCTCTGCATAAAGATTATGCAGAGAAAAAAGTAGTCCATCTAGCATCAATTGCGTAGAACTATTGTTTTTATATTATTAATAGAATCGGACGAATCAAACAGGACATAATTATCATTTACAATTTTATACATAACGTGAAAAGGATTGTGAAGCTGATAGTTGGTACGGCAGTAACCGAGATATAAAGGAACGTAGTGCCTAGAAAAACGAGAGGGAATATTAAAAGAAAATTGACTTAATAAGAAAGGGGAGGCAACTTCACCTTTACTTAATTTTATTAGAAAAGAAGCACCTAACATCTCCCGTCTTTTCTCGAGAGTTGGTAACCCAATGAACAATAATCTATCCTTATACGGTGGTAGGGTTAAATCAAGATTCTAACCTAAGCCACGGAGGGCAAACAATAAAAAATTTTTCTGGACCGACTCAATAAGGTCGACATATGTCCTATAACTTGGTAACCATACCACAACTGAATATTCAAGTATAGATCTGAGAAGGGAGACAAATAAGCTTTTAGTAACATAGGGGTCATTAAATTCCTTGGACCACCTCTTCATAAAGCTCAGCATTGATTTGGCTCTATTAACCGATGCTTGATATGGATATTGAATTTTAGCTTTAAATCTAAAATAGTACCCATGTCATTAAAACTTGAAACAAAGTTGGTCCATGTAAATGAAAGCTTTTTGCATTTTCTTAAGTTTAGGGGCATTCCATTAAAATAACACCAGGAGGAAAGATTGCACAAATCAGACTGTAAAAAAGAAGCTTCACACAAGGAATCCAACGAAGAATAAATTTTAACATCGTCAGCAAACATAAGGATTCGAGAGAATCAAGAGAATTTAATACATTCAGGAAGATCATTTACAAACAATAAGAATAAGAGAGGACCAAGGTGACTACCATAAGGACACGCGAAGAAACGAGAATACTACGTGATAAACAGGATTTAAAACATACTCTTTTAGTACGACCAGAGATGACTACAAAACCAGGACACCAGGACACAATTGCGCAAGAAGCACTTAATTAATTAATATGTGTTTCAAAATGGCCCTAATTTTTAACTTACATGTGTGTGGGCATTGATAATGGGTTTAATGAGTCCCTTAGAAGTCTCCTCCCTCTTACAATTCTTTGCTTTTGGACACGGCTCTTTTCTCTACTCACCAAAAAGCAAGCCACAATGTTGTTCATTTTTTCCTTTAATTATTTCGAAATTTGTACAATTAAAATTAAACTTATATAAATAAACTTTATATTTATTTTTTTAATATTTTTTATTGCTTTTTTAAATAAAATACACCAATAAATACACAAATTATACTTTTTATGAGCACACGATACCAATTTTACTCACGTTTGATTTAAGGCAAATATTCACAAATCTCAAATTTATTTATCAGCTGTTTGGTTGCGTAAAACTTGATACATGAATAGTTTTGTGCAATAAAACGATACCGTGCGTGAGTATCATGTTATGTGATTACCCCCTGGATCCGTGGTAAGTTTTTTTTTCTATTTTCTCCCATTTATAAACCCTTGATAGACGACACAACATTGTAACTTGAATAGGGACCAAATCATTGAATTAGTAGGTGCAGCCGTTGACGCCTTAACGGAAACCTTACGGAACAATTAAGAACTCTGTCCGAAAAACTGAACAGTCTGACGTCTGAACCAGGTCCATCCTTCCATCAAGTAGCAATAAATTCCGATGTGCCCAATGGATCGACTACATTGGAGCTTATAAAATCGTTGCCCGAATTTAAAAACAATGCTCAAGGCTATCCCGCATGGCAAGATGCAGCGCATATAGCTATGGGATAATATATCCGGAGGGATCGGAAAACTATTTCGTGGCAATGGCCATACTTAAAAATAAAATTACGGGACCTGCCAGTAATTTCCTGTCTGCTTTTAACACCGTCTTAAACTTTGATGCCATTATCACTAGACTGGACCAAAATTACGCAGATAAGAGACACTCTATATCTTTGAAAACGAACTTAGTGTCCTAAGACAAGGAAACAAGTCAATTACAAAATTCTATGACACAGTAGATAGACAATTAACACTAATTATTAATAAAAATAGAATGGATAATACCAGTAATGAATCGGCAATTACTGCCCTAAATAATAGAACACGAGAAAACGCTCTAAGAGTTTTTATATCTGGTTTAAAGCGACCATTATGCGACATTTTATTTTCGTCACGACCTTCTGATTTACCTTCAGCCTTGGCTATGGCTCAAGAACTTGAAGATAATCAACGCCGACACGAATTTGCCAGAATATTTGCTTCCGGTAGAACAAATAAACAAGCGCCTCAGACAGATTCACGGACTCCTAATAATAATAATTACTATAACAGTAATTATAGTGGCAATCACAATCAGACTAACAACCACCATAATAACAATAATCGCAATATCAACGGTAATCAATTTTTTAACAACCCAAGCAATCCAAGCAAGTCTCTTAGAAGATCGACAAGGGTTAACGGAAATCCTATTCCTATGGATGTCGACCCGGGATCGTCGGTATTTAGAAGACCACCCAATGACCACAACCCACCTAACTATCGCACTTACTCAAACATTAACCAAAGAGTAAACTTAGTCAATCCTGGTCCGATGGGAGAGTCTCATTCGCTTTTTTTTCTTTTTTATCCTTTATTCTATTAGTTACAAAAACCAATTTTCAACTAATGTAAGTTATATAATAAGAAATATAAAAATAAAAAAAAAATTATAAATAAGAACAAATAAATAAATAAGCACCGGCAGCAGCACCAGCAACAACAACAACAACAACAACAGCGACCTCTGGAACCACTTAGAATAAAATTATATTTTGACTGTGCAAAGGTAGCATAATCATTAGTTTTTTAATTGAAAGCTGGAATGAATGGTTGGACGAAATAATGACTGTTTCATATAAATTTGAATTAGAAATTTATTTTTTTGGTTAAAAAGCTGAAATTTAATTAAAAGACGAGAAGACCCTATAAATCTTTATATTAAGTTGGTATTTATTATTTAGTAATTTATATTAATTATCAATGGTAATATTTTATTGGGGTGATATTAAAATTTGATTAACTTTTAATTTATTATGACATTAATTTATGATTATTTGATCCATTATTATTGATTAATAGAATAAGTTACTTTAGGGATAACAGCTTAATTTTTTTGAAGAGTCCATATCGATAAAAAAGATTGCGACCTTGATGTTGGATTAAGAAATTTATTTAGGGGTAAAAGTTTAAAATTTAAGCCTGTTCGACTTTTAAATTCTTACATGATCTGAGTTCAAACCGGTGTAAGCCAGGTTGGTTTCTATCTTTAATAAAATGAAGTATTTTCGTACGAAAGGACCAAATACTTAATAAATTATTATTTAAATTAAGAATATTATTAATACTATTTTGGCAGATAAAGTGTAATAAATTTAGAATTTATAAATGTATTTAATATATATAGTATTGTATTATTTAGAAGTTTTGATATTTTTGATTAGAAGTTTAATATTGATTATTTTTGTGTTATTTGGAGTTGCTTTTTTAACTTTATTTGAGCGAAAAATTTTAGGTTATATTCAGATTCGTAAAGGGCCTAATAAAGTTGGGGTTTTAGGTATTCCTCAACTTTTTTGTGATGCAATTAAATTATTAACTAAAGAACAAACTTATCCTTTATTATCTAATTATTTATGTTATTATTTTTCTCCTGTTTTTTCTTTATTTATATCTTTATTAGTTTGAATATGTATACCTATATTTATAAAATTGTTTTCCTTTAATTTACGGTTAATATTTTTTTATCTTGTATAAGTTTGGGAGTTTATAGAGTTATAGTTGCTGGTTGATCTTCTAATTCAGTTTATGCTTTATTAGGAGGATTGCGAGCTGTAGCTCAAACTATTTCTTATGAAGTGAGTTTAGCTTTAATTTTATTGAGATTTGTTTTTTTGATTGGAGGGTATAATATAGATAGATTTTATAAATACTAAATTTTTATTTGATTTATTATTTTTATATTACCATTTGTATATATTTATTAAGCAGAAACTAATCGGACTCCTTTTGATTTTGCTGAAAGAGAATCTGAATTAGTTTCAGGGTTTAATGTAGAATATAGAAAAGGTGGTTTTGCTTTAATTTTTTTAGCTGAATATTCAAGAATTTTGTTTATGAGAATATTATTTAGTTTAATATTTTTGGGGGGTGATGTTTTTTCAATAATATTTTATTTTAAATTAACTTTTATTTCTTTTATATTTATTTGGGTGCGAGGTACATTTCCTCGATTTCGTAATCGTATCATAAATTAATATATTTAAATTGAATTTTTTTTTCCTTTTTCTTTAAATTATTTATTATTTATTATTGGTTTACAAATTATTTTATTGAGTTTGGTTTAATAATTAAATTTAGTACTAAAGTTATTAGAAATATAAAAATCTATCTTATGTTTTCAAAACATATGCTTATTCAAGCTCATTAACTAATTTAATGACTTATCTCATCATTTAGTAATATATGGTAAAATAAAGACGTATAAAAAATATAAAATTGTTATGCTTTGTCCAATAATTATATAAGGTTCTTCTACAGGACGAGCTTCAATTCAAGTTAATAAAATAGTAATTGTTGTTATAGATCAAAATAATAGTTTATTTATGGGATAAAATTGTATTCCTCGAAATTTTCTTAAATGGAAAAATGGTACAATTACTAAAATTGCAATAGATATAATTAAAGCAATTATTCCTCCTAATTTATTAGGGATTGATCGTAAAATTGCGTAAGCAAATAAAAAATATCATTCAGGTTGAATGTGGGGCGGAGTAACTAATGGATTTGCGGGAATAAAATTATCAGGGTCTCCTAATAAATAAGGATTAATTAATACTAATATAATTAATAATAAAAATATAAAAATAAATCCTACAATATCTTTATAAGAGAAATAACGGTGGAAAGAAATTTTATCAATATTTGAATTTAATCCAATTGGATTGTTAGATCCTGCTTCATGTAAAAATATTAAATGAATTATTGTTATTGCTAGTGCAATAGAAGGTAAAATAAAATGAAATGTAAAAAAACGTGTTAGTGTAGCATTATCAACAGCAAATCTTCCTCATCCACTAAATCATTACCTAAATATGGGATAGTAGATAAAAGGTTAGTAATAACTGTAGCTCCTCAAAATGATATTTGCCCTTAAGGTACGACGTAGCCTATAAAAGCTGTTGCTATAAAGAACTATTGTTTTTATATTATTAAAAGAATCGGACAAATCAAACAGGACATAATTATCATTTACAATTTTATACATAACGTGAAAAGGATTGTGAAGCTGATAGTTGGTACGGCAGTAACCGAGATATAAAGGAACGTAGTGCCTAGAGAAACGAGAGGGAATATTAAAAGAAAATTGACTTAATAAGAAAGGGGAGGCAACTTCACCTTTACTTAATTTTATTAGAAAAGAAGCACCTAACATCTCCCGTCTTTTCTCGAGAGTTGGTAACCCAATGAACAATAATCTATCCTTATACGGTGGTAGGGTTAAATCAAGATTCTAACCTAAGCCACGGAGGGCAAACAATAAAAAATTTTTCTGGACCGACTCAATAAGGTCGACATATGTCCTATAACTTGGTAACCATACCACAACTGAATATTCAAGTATAGATCTGAGAAGGGAGACAAATAAGCTTTTAGTAACATAGGGGTCATTAAATTCCTTGGACCACCTCTTCATAAAGCTCAGCATTGATTTGGCTCTATTAACCGATGCTTGATATGGATATTGAATTTTAGCTTTAAATCTAAAATAGTACCCATGTCATTAAAACTTAAAACAAAGTTGGTCCATGTAAATGAAAGCTTTTTGCATTTTCTTAAGTTTAGGGGCATTCCATTAAAATAACACCAGGAGGAAAGATTGCACAAATCAGACTGTAAAAAAGAAGCTTCACACAAGGAATCCAACGAAGAATAAATTTTAACATCGTCAGCAAACATAAGGATTCGAGAGAATTGAGAGAATTTAATACATTCAGGAAGATCATTTACAAACAATAAGAATAAGAGAGGACCAAGGTGACTACCATAAGGGACACGCGAAGAAACGAGAATACTACGCGATAAACAGGATTTAAAACATACTCTTTTAGTACGACCAGAGATGACTACAAAACCAGGACACCAGGACACAATTGCGCAAGAAGCACTTAATTAATTAATATGTGTTTCAAAATGGCCCTAATTTTTAACTTACATGTGTGTGGGCATTGATAATGGGTTTAATGAGTCCCTTAGAAGTCTCCTCCCTCTTACAATTCTTTGCTTTTGGACACGGCTCTTTTCTCTATCACTAGACTGGACCAAAATTACGCAGATAAGAGACACTCTATATCTTTGAAAACGAACTTAGTGTCCTAAGACAAGGAAACAAGTCAATTACAGAATTCTATGACACAGTAGATAGACAATTAACACTAATTATTAATAAAAATAGAATGGATAATACCAGTAATGAATCGGCAATTACTGCCCTAAATAATAGAACACGAGAAAACGCTCTAAGAGTTTTTATATCTGGTTTAAAGCGACCATTATGCGATATTTTATTTTCGTCACGACCTTCTGATTTACCTTCAGCCTTGGCTATGGCTCAAGAACTTGAAGCTAATCAACGCCGACACGAATTTGCCAGAATATTTGCTTCCGGTAGAACAAATAAACAAGCGCCTCAGACAGATTCACGGACTCCTAATAATAATAATTACTATAACAGTAATTATAGTGGCAATCACAATCGGACTAACAACCACCATAATAACAATAATCGCAATATCAACGGCAATCAATTTTTTAACAACCCAAGCAATTCAAGCAAGTCTCTTAGAAGATCGACAAGGGTTAACGGAAATCCTATTCCTATGGATGTCGATCCGGGATCGTCGGTATTTAGAAGACCACCCAATGACCACAACCCACCTAACTATCACACTTACTCAAACATTAACCAAAGAGTAAACTTAGTCAATCCTGGTCCGATGGGAGAGTCTCATTCGCTTTTTTTTCTTTTTTATCCTTTATTCTATTAGTTACAAAAACCAATTTTCAACTAATATAAGTTATATAATAAGAAATATAAAAATAAAAAAAAAATTATAAATAAGAACAAATAAATAAATAAACACCGGCAGCAGCACCAGCAACAACAACAACAACAACAGCTACCTCTGGAACCACTTAGAATAAAATTATATTTTGACTGTGCAAAGGTAGCATAATCATTAGTTTTTTAATTGAAAGCTGGAATGAATGGTTGGACGAAATAATGACTGTTTCATATAAATTTGAATTAGAAATTTATTTTTTTGGTTAAAAAGCTGAAATTTAATTAAAAGACGAGAAGACCCTATAAATCTTTATATTAAGTTGGTATTTATTATTTAGTAATTTATATTAATTATCAATGGTAATATTTTATTGGGGTGATATTAAAATTTGATTAACTTTTAATTTATTATGACATTAATTTATGATTATTTGATCCATTATTATTGATTAATAGAATAAGTTACTTTAGGGATAACAGCTTAATTTTTTTGAAGAGTCCATATCGATAAAAAAGATTGCGACCTTGATGTTGGATTAAGAAATTTATTTAGGGGTAAAAGTTTAAAATTTAAGCCTGTTCGACTTTTAAATTCTTACATGATCTGAGTTCAAACCGGTGTAAGCCAGGTTGGTTTCTATCTTTAATAAAATGGAGTATTTTCGTACGAAAGGATCAAATACTTAATAAATTATTATTTAAATTAAGAATATTATTAATACTATTTTGGCAGATAAAGTGTAATAAATTTAGAATTTATAAATGTATTTAATATAAATAATATTGTATTATTTAGAAGTTTTGATATTTTTGATTAGAAGTTTAATATTGATTATTTTTGTGTTATTTGGAGTTGCTTTTTTAACTTTATTTGAGCGAAAAATTTTAGGTTATATTCAGATTCGTAAAGGGCCTAATAAAGTTGGGGTTGTAGGTATTCCACAACTTTTTTGTGATGCAATTAAATTATTTACTAAAGAACAAACTTATCCTTTATTATCTAATTATTTATGTTATTATTTTTCTCCTGTTTTTTCTTTATTTATATCTTTATTAGTTTGAATATATATACCTATATTTATAAAATTGTTTTCTTTTAATTTACGTTAATATTTTTTTATCTTGTATAAGTTTGGGCTGGTTGATATTCTAATTCAGTTTATGCTTTATTAGGAGGATTGCGAGCTGTAGCTCAAACTATTTCTTATGAAGTGAGTTTAGCTTTAATTTTATTGAGATTTATTTTTTTGATTGGAGGGTATAATATAAATAGATTTTATAAATACTAAATTTTTATTTGATTTATTATTTTTATATTACCATTTGTACATATATGTGTTGGAAATATATATATAAACACTTTATATATATTTACTTTGTACAAATGAATCAATTAGTTTTTCTTATATGTTATTGTCAAATGTTTTAGTTGTTAATCAAAAATGAAAAAATAAAAATCTTCTCTTTCGTTTTTCAGTTCAAAGAATTAAGTTGCTTCTAATCAATAAAATAAAACAAACTACAATAGGTTATGGGCCCAGCAATTTTAATAAAGAAACCCGCATAAAAATATTTTAAGGAAAACAAAATGAGTGCATCAGGAATAAATATCGAACCATTGTACAAAGACAATTTCGATACGTGGAAAATCCAGGTACAAGCTTTATTAATTAAAAGCGAGAAATGGAAATATGTAAATGGAAGCTGCAAAAAGCCGGACTCATCGTCGGACCAGATTGCAGCATGGGAATTGGAAGATTCGAAAGCAAAATCAGACATTATATTAGCAATGTCTCCATCAGAACTAAAACAAATAAAGCATTGCAATACTTCACGTGATTTATGGAATAAACTTCATGAAATTTATCAATCTAAAGGACCGGCACGTCAAGCAATGTTATTAAAATCGTTGATACTCTTAAAAAAGAAACCTGGAGAAGACATGAGGGATCATATAAAGCAATTTTTTGATATTGTTGATAAGCTCAACGAGATGCAACTAGAAATCATAAATGAGCTCTTAACTATCATATTACTTTACAGCATTCCTGAAGAATATGAATCGTTCAGGATCGCCATAGAAACTCAAGATAAGCTTCCGAGCCCAGAAATACTCAAGATAAAGTTAATAGATGAATATGAATCACGCAAAAGAAATGTCATAGAAAGCAGTAATCAAGATGCACTATATACATTCAAGAATAAAATGAAGAACAAGTCTAAATTCAACGAATCAAAGAAGAATCATGAAAAATTCAAATTTCAATGCTACAAGTGTGGAAAAATAGGACACAAAGCTGCCGAATGTAGGTCCAATAACAATGAAAAACAGTCAAAACATAGAGAAAGTGTAGGCAAAGCAGAAATAGCCATGCAATTGAATAATCAACAAGGTGAGTGGTGTCTTGATTCGGGAGCAACTTCTCACATGTGTTCACAAAAAGAAAAATTTCGGGAATTTAAATCCAGTGATGTAAGTACGTTGAATTTAGCAAATAATTTCACAACAAATATCGAAGGGACCGGTACAGTAAGCATCAGACCAAATCGAAACCTTAAACTTACTTTGCTAAACACTTTGTACGTTCCAGATTTGAGATCAAATCTTATTTCAGTACCAAAGTTGACACAACATGGTAAAATAGTGATATTCAGAAAATATGACCCTATAATAAAAGATGCTAGGACAGGAGAGGAACTTATGAGAGCCCATAAAAGAGGTGACCTCTACTACACAAAAGAACTATTGGAAAAAAGAAATTTAGCAACAGAAAACTCAATAAAAGAATGGCATGAAAGATTCGGACATCTCAACGAAAAGGATCTTAAAATTATGATCAAGAAAAAAAAGGTACGTGGTATTAAAAGTAACATAAAAGGGTACTTACCTAGTTGCGAAGTATGTATCTAAGGCAAGCAAAGCCAAAATCCTTTTCCGAAATCAAAAACTGTAACAAACAAACTATTAGAAATAATACATAGTGATGTTTGTGGTCCGATGTCAGAAAACTCCTTAGGAGGTAAAAGATACTTTGTAACATTTATAGACGATTTCAGCAGATGGTGCGAAGTATATTTCATTAAAAACAAAAATGAAGTATTCGACAAGTTTATAGAATACAAAAACATGGTGGAAAAACAATCAGGACAGAAGGTTAAGATTCTAAGATCAGATAATGGAACGGAATATAAGAATAATAAATTTAAAGAATTTTTAATAAAAGAAGGTATTAAGCACCAGTTCACAGTAGAATATACACCTCAACAAAATGGTGTGGCCGAGAGGAAAAATCGAACCCTCGTAGAAATGGCTCGATGTATGCTACTTCAAGCAAGTCTAAAACCAAGTTTTTGGGCAGAAGCAGTACTTACAGCTAATCACATAAGAGACAGATGTATATCAAGAAGTACCGGAGAAACACATTTCAAGATTTGGACAGGTAGAAATCCATGCGTTAGCTATTTCAGAAAATTTGGACAGATAGCTTATGCACTATTCAAGAAGATAGCAAGAGGTAAATTCAATACGAAATCACGAAGGTGCATATTTCTAGGCTACTGTAGTGAATCAAAGGCATACCGTTTGTGGGATCCTATTCAAAAGAAATTGATAAAAAGTAGAGATGTTAAATTCATTGAAGCATATGATACAGAACATGAAAACATCACTACTAATGATACAAATACAGCCTCAAACGTGCAAATATATTATGAAATATTTAATAATATTCAACAAATTAATAAAAATAATGAAAATGAAGAGAATGCTACTCAGAAACATCTTACAGACGAAAACTTAAATATACAGTTCGAAGAAGATTTTAATGAAATGCAAGAGCCGAAACGAATTCGAGGTAGACCAAGAATATTGAGGACCGGGAAGCCAGGGAGACCAAGAAAAGTTCATAACATTCAACAACCAATGGAACAAAATGAAGCGGAAAATGAAGAATTTTTGGAAGCAGCTGGTTTCGCCGAAGTATTAGATCCAAAAACAGCAAGGGAAGCCCTTAATAGTGATGGAGCGGAAGAATGGAAAAAGGCAATGCAAGTAGAATATGAAGCTCTGAAGAAAAGTAAAACCTGGTCAATTGTAGAAAGACCAAAAGGCAAAAAGATAATTAAATGTAAATGGGTATTGAAGACAAAGTATAATGCAGACGGAACCATTGAAAGACGTAAAGCAAGACTGGTAGCAAAGGGATTTACCCAGGTAGAAGGGGTGGATTATTCCGAAACCTATGCACCAGTAGTACGAATATCATCCATACGCCTTCTAATGGCATTAGCTGTAGAATTTGATCTTATTGTACACCAATTAGATTTTATTAGCGCATACTTGAACGGTGACATCGAAGAAGAAATATATATGGAAGTACCAGAAAAACTTGATGAAATATTAGAAGAAAATGAATCAAATAAATATAAAGGAAACAAAGTATGCAAAATAGAAAAAGCATTATATGGGTTGAAACAATCTGGAAGACAGTGGTACAAGAAGTTACATGATCAATTCAAGAAGATGAATTTGAAGCCTCTAGAATCAGACAACTGTATATATATTGAGAGAAATACAAACGAAATTTTATTAGTTGCTATCTATGTAGACGATCTTATTATAGCATCTAACAATGAGAATAAATTGAATATGTTTAAACAAAAGTTAGCCAAAACTTTCCAAATGAAAGATTTAGGCCCTTTAAGTTACTGTCTTGGTATAAAATTCGTTCAAAATCGAGAAAATGGCACAATTAAAATGTCACAAACTAAATATATATATGTTGTTTTAAATACTTTTAATATGGGAGAGTGTAAAGGAGTCACAACGCCAATGAATATAAATGAGAAGTTATCAAATGAAATGTGCCCAACTGAAGAAGAAAAGGAGGAAATTGTGAAATTACCATATCAAAATTTAATAGGATCGCTGATGTATTTAGCAGTGTCCACTCGCCCAGATATTGCCCATGCTGTAAGTGCATTAAGTCAATATAATTCGACTTATGGAAAAGCGCACTGGATCGCAGCAAAACGGGTATTGCGTTATTTACAATACACCAAGGATTTAACCTTAACATTCCAGAAAACTGGAAGTAGTTTAGTAGGATACGCTGATGCTGATTGGGCTGCATGTGTGGATGATAGGCGATCTTACACAGGTTACGTTTTCATTTTGGGAAATGCAGCTATAAGCTGGGAATCGAGAAAACAACGGACAGTAGCAACATCAAGTACGGAAGCAGAATATATGGCGCTTTCAGAATCCTCTAAAGAAGTAGTTTATTTAAGAAAAATTCTTAAAGAAATTTTAGGTGAACAATCAGGTATCACCATATACAACGATAACCAAAGCGCTGGAAAACTATGCAAAAATCCTGTTTTTCATAAACGAACAAAACATGTCGATGTTCGATATCACTTTGTACGACAACTTCTAGAAACAGGCGAAATTTATGTGGAATATATGCCAACTATTGAAATGCCAGCTGACGTCCTTACCAAAGGACTATCACCATCAAAGCATAATAAGTGTATTACCAAATTTGGTCTAATGTCTAACTAATTTTTGTAAATAAATAACTAATTGCTATTTGAGGGGTGGTGTTGGAAATATATATATAAACACTTTATATATATTTATTTTGTACAAATGAATCAATTAGTTTTTCTTATATGTTATTGTCAAATGTTTTAGTTGTTAATCAAAAATGAAAAAATAAAAATCTTCTCTTTCGTTTTTCAGTTCAAAGAATTAAGTTGCTTCTAATCAATAAAATAAAACAAACTACAATAATATGTTTAGCAGAAACTAATCGGACTCCTTTTGATTTTGCTGAAAGAGAATCTCAATTAGTTTCAGGGTTTAATGTAGAATATAGAAGGTGGTTTTGCTTTAATTTTTTTAGCTGAATATTCAAAAATTTTGTTTATGAGAATATTATTTAGTTTAATATTTTTGGGGGGTGATAACTTTTATTTCTTTTATATTTATTTGGGTGCGAGGTACATTTCCTCGATTTCGTAATCGTATCATAAATTAATATATTTAAATTGAAATTTTTTTTTTCTTTTTCTTTAAATTATTTATTATTTATTATTGGTTTACAAATTATTTTATTGAGTTTGGTTTAATAAATAAATTTAGTATTAAAGTTATTAGAAATATAAAAATCTATCTTATGTTTTCAAAACATATGCTTATTCAAGCTCATTAACTAATTTAATGACTTATCTCATCATTTAGTAATAAATGGTAAAATTAAGAAGTATAAAAAAATATAAAATTGTTATGCTTTGTCCAATAATTACATAAGGTTCTTCTACAGGACGAGCTCCAATTCAAGTTAATAAAATAATAATTGTTGTTATAGATCAAAATAATAGTTTATTTATGGGATAAAATTGTATTCCTCGAAATTTTCTTAAATGGAACAAGTGAAAATATTATAGTCGGTCAAGCCCGACCATCACATACCCTACACCACTTGATATATTATAATATTCAATTTAATTTTTTCCTTTGATAAATGAAAAATTTTATTTTTCTATACCTTATACTTATACTTATATTTTCAAAAATTTCAGAATTATACATGTCAGAACTTTTTTTATTTTTTGTTTGTTTATGATATCTAAAAAAAATAAATTTATATGGGGAGGGGTTTTAAAAATGGTCCAATCCGTTCCATTTTCAAAAGCGTTTATTTTTGGGTCAATGCTGTTCCGCGTATCAAATTTCATCGAAATATCTCAAAAAATAATAGGACCTCATATGGGGAGGGGTTCTAAAAATGGTCCAATCTGGTCCATTTTCAATAGGGTTCTCCTTTGGGCCAATACGTGTCCTTGTACCAAATTTCATCAAAATATCTCAAAAAATGCGACCTGTAGCTTGCGCACAAATTTAGATGGACAGACACGATCCAGACGGACAGACGGACATGGTTAAATCGATTCAGATTTTGATTCTGAATCGATCGGTATAATTGAAGATGGGTATGGCATTTGCCATTTAGGAATTATAAATATCCGCACAAACTTAATATACCCTTTTCCACAGGGTGGTGCAGGGTGTAAAAATGGTAAAATTACTAAAATTGCAATAGATATAATTAAAGCAATTATTCCTCCTAATTTATTAGGGATTGATCGTAAAATTGCGTAAGCAAATAAAAAATATCATTCAGGTTGAATGTGGGGCGGAGTAACTAATGGATTTGCGGGAATAAAATTATCAGGGTCTCCTAATAAATAAGGGTGGAAAGAAATCTTATCAATATTTGAATTTAATCCAATTGGATTGTTAGATCTTGTTTCATGTAAGAATATTAAATGAATTATTGTTATTGCTAGTGCAATAGAAGGTAAAATGAAATGAAATGTAAAAAAACGTGTTAGTGTAGCATTATCAACAGCAAATCTTCCTCATCCACTAAATCATTACCTAAATATGGGATAGCAGATAAAAGGTTAGTAATAACTGTAGCACCTCAAAATGATATTTGCCCTTAAGGTAAAACGTACCCTATAAAAGCTATTGCTATAACCAAAAATAAAATAATTATTCCAATTAATCATGTAGGAATAATAAGTAAGATCCATAGTATATTCCTCGTCCAATATGTAAATAGATACAAATAAAGAAAAAAGAGGCTCCATTGGCGTGAATAGTTCGTAATAATCAACCATAATTTACATCCCGGCAAATATGATTTACTCTATTGAACGCTAAATTAATATCTGCTGTATAATGTATAGTTACAAATAATCCTCTTAAAATTTGAATAATTAAATATAATCCTAGTAGTGACCCAAAATTTCATCAAGAAGAAATATTAACGGGAGTAGGTAAATCAATTAAAGAGTTATTAGCAATTTTAAAAATGGGGTGTTTAATTCGTAAAGGTTTGTTCATTAATTAAATATGGGGCGCAGTGGACCTTTTAATAAATTAGTAATTTTAACTACTGCAATTAAAGTAATTAATAAATAATTTATTAAAAGAATTGTAATTATGTTTGTAGGATAATTGTATATTTTATTTAAATTTAATGAATTTTCTATTAAGTAAGATGAATTATTAATAATAGATTAAATAAAATTATAATAGAGTTTGTAAATTTATTAATTGCATTATTATATTTTTATCTATTAATATAATAATTAATATGTTTATAAAGAATAATAATGTAGAGGATAATATTAATTTAATTGAAAATGAAAATATTTCATTTGAAGCTAAAGGGGTTACATAAATAAATAAAACTAATATTCCTCCTAAAAATACAATAAATAAGATAAATAAATTTGTTATTAAACCAGTTGATATTGAAATTAAAATGGTTTGAATTAATAAAATTAATCCTATTGCTAAAGGATGTGTTTTAAAAATATAAGAATTAAGTTAAATATAAATGTTAATATTAATAAAATTCATTGAATAATTTCAAGAGGTAGTTTAATATAAAATATTAATTTTGGAGATTAATGATAAAGTAATTTTTCTCTTGAAGTTTTAAAAGATTATTCTTATTATTGATTTACAAGACCACTGCTTTTGTTAAACTATTAAAACTAATGGTAAATTTAATGCAGACTTTATTCAATCAAGTAATGACGCAAAACTAAACTTGTACAAAATGAATAAATAAAGTTACAAGGGAAGTTATATAAACATAGTAAAAACTGAAACATACATGTTGCTATTAAGAGCATTGCCATCTTTTAACTCCTCCTCAACATGGATATTTCTCTTTCATCTTAATTCATATTCATTGATTTCAAGAAATACGTTCTTCTTGGCGTTGCTCTTCCAAATAATCTTCAACATCTTGTATATCAGTTTTTCGCCAGGCGGATTTATTCTTTTTCGATATACGTTTCCTTTTCTTTGTGGCCATTGCAATTAATTCTGTGTGATCTTCGTATGAGGGATTATAACTAGTGCCTGGCGGAGGTGCTATAAATTTCCTGTTTGATTTAATGGTTCTATGTCGTATACTGTCGTGCACTTTAATCACTGGTTTACCCATATTTTTAGCTATATATAAACTCAAGTCCTTACTAATCCAACCTTTTTCATCTTTCAAGCCCGGAATTTTATCACGGAAATCTTCTTCCATCCATATATCTTTATTGGTGTCTGGTATTTTATTAGCTTTTTTCCTATGTTCTTGTTCTTTCTTTTCATAATATTTAGCACGATCTTTGTTGGCTTGAAAATGACGCGGTCGTGTAGGATTACAAACTTCTTTCTCAATATTACGGCCACTCTTCTTCTGTTTAACTATATTTCGTTTTTTTATGGGATCTTTCCACTTGTCAATATTTTCACTATTGATAGCTTCATCAACAGTTTGTGGAACTTGGTCATCACATGCGATATATAATTTACTATAAACCTTTTTTGGTCTGCCTGGCTTACCATTCTTTATCATTCGAGGACGTCCAGGACCACGCCGTTCAACATGCTCCTCCTGAACATCGGCATCTGATTCATCGTCAGCTGTATACTTCGTCAATTTCTTTTGCACAATTACCAATGATATCTTTGTTTTCATTTTTACTCATTATATCGATTAGAATACAATCATCAAGCTTATTTTCAGAACTATCTGCACATATATTTTCGAACTTACCTTCGTCAAATATGACGTCACGTCTCTCAATCACCTTACGTGAACTTTTGTCGTAAAGCCTATACGCCTTGGATACAAGAGAATAACCAACCATTATAAATTCCTTCCCTCGAGGTTCAAATTTGCTTTTATGCTGTTTATTCAAAGCTACTGCGTATGATCCAAATATTTTTAAATGATTCACATTGGGTTTTTTACCGAGCCATAATTCGTACGGTGTTTTATTTCCCAACCTAACCATAGGGCAGCGATTTTTTATATATGTTGCTGTATGGATTGCTTCAGCCCATAAATATGTAGGTGCTCCAGCGTGGATTAACATTGACCTCGCCATTTCCAGCAAAGTGCGGTTGGTCCGCTCTGCCACACCGTTCTGTTGCGGAGAGTAAGGAACGGTAAGTTGCCTATTTATACCACAGTTGTTGAGATATTTATCGAATTCACTATTGACATATTCTCGACCGTTGTCGCTGCGAAGTGTTACAATCCTTTTATTTGTCATGTGTTCAACTTGCGACTTAAACATTTTAAATTTCTCTAGTACTTCTGATTTTTCTTTCAAAAAATACACAAACATAAGTCTCGATTTATCATCAATAAAAGTCAGGAAGTATACAGAACCACCAATGGATTTCGTTTTTATCGGGCCGCAGACATCGCTGTGGATCAGCTGCAACACACTCCTAGACTCCGACACGGACTCATGTGGAAATGGCAACATATGTATCTTGCTTAACATACATGTTCTACAATTTTCATTAGAACCAATCTCACCATTCAGACCACGAACCATTTGCTTATCTCGCAACTTAGCCAAAGCTCTGTCATTTAAATGACCAAATCTTGCATGCCAATTATTATTTATAGTGCATAACTTGTTAACATGTTGTGTAACGTGTTCAAATGCAAACAAATTGTTTCTTTGCATAGCTTTTAGGATTATAGTACCGGATTGTGTGCATAAAGTAGCCATGCCCTTCTTAAATTTTATAGTCATACCATTGTCAACAATTTTTCCGACTGACAAAAAATTTGCTTGCAAAGCTGGAGAATATAACACATTGCGCAGTAAAATTTCACAATCATTTAGAACAACTTTTACATCACCTTTTCCTATAGCCTTAATAGAATGTTCTCCCGCCAAAGAAATTTTCTCATCGTGCTCTTCAAACGTAATTAACATACCTCTCTTGCAACACATATGTGCAGTTGCGCCGCTGTCTATATACCAATGTGTTTTTTCTAACGAATTCGCCGCAGCCAAAACAGTGAACTGATACTGTTTCTTTTTGTTCTTTTCACACTTATTTGCATAGTGCCCAAATTTACCGCATGTAAAAAATTTTCCTTTAAAAGTTCTTTGCTGATTATTCCTGCTTCGATCACTATACTTTTTTATATCTGTACTGTTTGTTTGCTTGGACATGAAAACTTGTGCACCGTCGTCATTGTTGATCTGGTCACTACAGCTCTGCCGTCTTTCATTTTCTTCAATTAACTTAATTTTTAAGGCGCTTAAGCTAGGTAACTCATCCCTAGATTCCAAAGCCAAAGGTATTCAAAAGACTTGGGAAGACTGGCCAATAAAATGATTACAAATAACTCCTCCTGAAGGTCCACACCAATTTCAGATAGCTTTTCTACTGTATTAGTAAATCTTGCGATATGTTGTTGCGTATTATCGTCTTCAGACATTTTTAAATTAATCAATTTCTTAAAAAGTGAACCTTTTCTTACAGGACCTTTTGGACGGTGAACTTCTTGTAATTTTACCCATGACTCCATAGATGTAGCACATTTCTTTATGTGGTTGAGTTGCGCCGGTGGAACACTCAAAACAATTGTTGCTTTAGCTTTTTGATCTAATTTAGTCCATTCCAACAACTGAGCTGCATTGTTTTCAGTCGCCTCAGGTTTTACATTATCACCGCTTACTACTGTCCATAGTTCCTGATGAATAAGAACGCTCATTACCTGCAGACTCCACGTGTCGTAATTGGTGTCATCGAGTTTTTCAATATTATACGAAGTCATATTCATTTATTTTTGCCTTTAATAACTTTTAATTTAATTTAAACTCTACACTTCTATATGAAACAAAACAAAAAAAAACACGTGGACCCTGGGCCCATAACCTGTTAAAGAAACTGCAGACTTTATTCAATCAAGTAATGACGCAAAACTAAACTTGTACAAAATGAATAAATAAAGTAACAAGGGAAGTTATATATACATAGTAAAAACAAAAACATACATGTTGCTATTAAGAGCATTGCCATCTTTTAACAGTTTATTTATCAATAATTTTGTTATTTATAGGAGTTTTAGCTTTTGTTTCTAATCGTAAATATTTATTATCAATATTGTTAAGTTTGGAATATATTGTTTTAAGTTTATTTTTTATATTATTTATTTATTTAATATTTATTCTTTCATTCATAAATTTATTGCTAAATACAACAGCAATGGACGTATAATTAAAGGGATTAGAATATCTTACAACTAACGCAGGGGCAGCAGCAACAACAACAACAACAACAACAACAACAACACCCGCAGCAACTCCGGATCTGGCTCATTAGTTCTGAAGTTCACTAGTTTCAAGACTATAAACAGAGTTACAGAGATATTTAAGACTATAGACAAATAAAATACAATGTAAGCAATACAAAAGCTTAAAATTAATTACTAAACTAAGGAACTTAAATTAGAGAGGTGGATAAATAGTTTGGCAACTATCTATTTAATGTAATTCTCTTAATGAAATCGATTGGATCAACCGCGAGATCAAACGAGTTTGAATATTCATTAAATAGTCCACATAAGACCCGAAACGAACTAAACAGCTCATAGTTGGTGCGGCATTGAGGTAGCCATAATGGCACAAAATGCCTTGAGACCCTGGTAGGTATATTCAGTGTGATCAGGCCCAGTAGAGGAGGAGAGGACACATCACCTAACAGAACTCTCGCTATGAAGGAAACCCCCAACATTTGTCTTCTCCTCTCAAGAGTAGGGAGACCAATTATATTGAGGCCGTTTTCATATGAGGGCAAGGGAAGTGAAGGATCCCAAGCTAGACCACGCAGTGCAAATCGTAAGAAGTTACGTTGAACCGATTCAATAAGGTCAACGTAAAATCTATAGCTGGGTATCCAGACGACGACTGCATATTCCAGTGTGGGTCTAACCAGGGACGTAAACAGACGTTTGGAAACATAGGGATCATTAAACTCTTTGGACCATCGTTTTATGAAACCCAACAAGGATCTAGCCTTGTTTACAGATGATACAATATGATTGTTAAACCTCAATTTCGGATCAAAGACAACACCCAAGTCGTTATAACAAGACACATTTTCAAGGACATGACCACCAACAGAATAAGATGAGTACTGATAATTTATCCACCCAAATGACATCTTTTTGCACTTATTTAAGTTCAAGCGCATACCATTTAAGTCACACCATGATACTAAGTTTGTAAGGTCCGATTGTAATAAATTACGATCGTCCAAAGAGTTTAAGGAGAGAAAGAGCTTAACGTCATCCGCAAACATTAAGATTTGAGAGCATTGTGTGCATGATGGAAGGTCATTTAGGAAAATAGTAAATAGTAAAGGCCCTAAGTGGCTACCCTGAGGAACCCCCGATGGAACAGAAATAAGGCGAGAATAGGTGGATTTAAACAAGACTTGTTGAGTACGGCCAGTCAAATAGCTACGAATCAAGGAGATTAAGATTTCCGAAAATCCAATGCGTTGCAGCTTAAATAGCAAAAGATCATGATGAACACTATCAAACGCTTTAGTGAAGTCTGTATAAATGACATCAGTTTGTTTATGATGAGAATAAGCATTAAAAATGTAATTACTAAACTCCAACAAGTTAGTTGATGTTGATTTACCACGGCAAAAGCCGTATTGACAATGAGAAATAACTGACCTTATTGATGGCGTTAGTCTCTTGGTAATAAGACATTCGAACAATTTAGGCAGCACACTTAATTTGGCAATACCTCTGTAATTCACTATGGAGTTAATAGGACCATTCTTATATATAGGAATAATGAAGCTATTTTTCCAAATAGAAGGAAAGTATCCTTTTTCTAAACAGTTGTTGAAAATTTTTGTTATCGGACCACACAACAAATCCGCACAACAACGGAGAATAGCCGAAGGAACACCATCTGGACCTGGGCTGTTACATAATTTAAGACCGGATAGGGCTAAGAAGATTTCATTTTCAGAGAAGGACACCGATGGAAAGATGTCGAACGTACTAATTGGGAAGGGATAGTCAATATTACTAACATTAGAAGTAGAATACGATTTTTCAAAATGGTCGGCAAAAAGGTTAGATATCTCTAATATATTCGATGATTCCGAGCCTTCGTAATACATGATCGAGGGAAATCCCGTAACTTTACGTTTAGAGTTAACAAAACTGTAAAATGATTTAGGATCTAGAAGGAGTTTATGTCTCATGCTTTGAATATAGTTAACGTAACAATTATTCTTTAGAACATTAAATTCTCTGTTGCAGTTATGAGACAAGAAGCTTCTAAGTTTAGCATAATCAGTTCTACTAAATAAACGCAACGCATGGAGATCCTCCTGTCTAGGCATTTCAGAGTGAAAAAATGCATGAATATGAATCAATAATGAGGGATGGTGAGTGTCCTCTGGTAATGAGAAGGGATGTGATCGTATAATACGTAAATTAGTATCAATATAAAAGACCAAATCTAAGAGCCTATTATTAGAATTTTGAATATGGTTGAGTTGAAAAAGACCAAGATCATATATGGAATCAAATAGATCATTATATAGTGGAGGAATGACCAATGGATAATAAGCACCAATTTCTACATTGAGGGACCATGTGACACTAGCTAGGTTAAAGTCACCAAGTACAAGTAGCTTATCGGTCGGTTTTAAACGGTTCAATACGTTTTTTATACACATGAAGTGTTCCATGTAGATAGAAATGTCACTATCAGGCGGGATGTAAGAGCACGTGATAAACAAGGAGGACGTGTTGGTTTTTATTTGGACGCATACAATTTCAATGTTTAAAGGATCGACAGGATCAATTAAGATGGTAGTAAGCATTTTATTGACAGCGATAAGTACGCCACCACCAATCCTAAGCAATCTATCACACCTAAAAACTTGAAAATCTGAACAGAAGATTTCGGTGTCGTTAACCCATGGATTTAGCCAGGTTTCAGTGAACGCTACAATCATGTAATCACAATTTATTGACTTTAAAAAAATATTTGATAATTTAGAATTAAGACCGCGGACGTTCTGATACAGTAGGGTGAGAGCATTATTTAGTTTTTTGAGTCTGATGGATTGTCAAGATTAATCGGACGACGAAACTTATTACGAGGAATAAATTCCTTAACTAGGGTTCCTTTAGGCCAAAATTCCTTATTAAGGAGGCGCTCAAATAAAGCGTCAGGCAAAAGGATTTTAAATGACGAGATTTCTCTATCTTTTGATGTATTGAGTTTAAAAATACTTAGTTTGCTGGTGTCAATATCAGGTGATATACGTTTTATATAGCACTCAACTGTACGAGTTGTAGTATTCGAGGCAAATCGAGATAGAAATACTACCTTACGTACAGGAATAACAATTAGTTCGTCAACTTGTGATAAAGCGGAATTAGAAGATGAGGAAGGTTCATTATTATGCTGAATAGACTGACCAGAGTTAGAAAAACGGGAGGGAACAGAATTGCTTAATGGGCTCACTCGGAGGTGACTACGAATTGAGTCAATTTGTTGACCCCCGACAGACAGATTACATACCGGTTCACTCGCCAGAGCCGGTTCAATCGGTGGTTGAACAGTGATCTCTGGAATAGCACAGGGTGCTTGAACGGACGGTAGATGGCATTGAGCAACTCCCTCATCGCCACTAACCGTATCTATGGATGGGCAAGAGGCCGATAAGGTTGAGTTCAAGTTTGATAAAGCCGGAGAGGGAGGTATAGCGAGAGAAGAAGTGCTTTGGCAAGCGGGAGAAGTACTAGGAATAGCTTGCCTTGTACCAAGAATAGCATCAGCTTGGTCTAACAATTTGCAGTTGTTAAACAAATCCTGATACTTAGCAAACTTATCCGTCAACTTTTTAAGGTCCTTTAGAAGATCAGAAAAACCCCTTTGGGTTTGCTTAAAGAGCTTATGAAAATCAACATCGATTTTCCTGCAGTTTCTGCAAGCCCAACGAAGACCTTTAGATCTGTTAGTTATGTAGTCAAAATCCCGACCACTAAAACCAGCACATTGGGGATGAGCGGCGCGGTCACATAGCCAACAAAGCAGAAAGCGATCGTTCTGATTTTCCTTACAGCTAGTATAACAACATTTATCCATCATCATACTTAACAGAAGATGTTATGTTAAATAACAGTAACTGAGAAGAAAAATAAATTAGTGTACAACAATGGATATATATATGAGAAAAAGTAACACTCACTTAATGGTGACAGTAAGAAGCAGAGTTAGCAAGGGCAAATGAATAGTTAAAAAGAGGATTAAGAATACGAAATGGAAGGTAAGATGTACATAAAAAATACCAACGAAGTAGAGAAAAAAAATTTCTAATCACACCAACTATGCACAATTCAAGAAAATAATATACCGAGCAATAACACTGTAATTTTAGAAAAAATTTTATAGTGTCGAATTTTGTATATTAACTTTAATCACTTGAAAATTCAATTGAAATTAGGAGCACTAAAAAACACTCGACCGAATGGTAATAGAGTTGCCAAACTTTATGAGTTATGAATTTTTTTTTTAGAATTATATTTTTAACTTTTAGAGTATGTGAAGGTGCATTAGATCTTTCTATTTTAGTCTCAATAATTCGTACCCATGGAAATGATTATTTTCAAAGATTTAATATTTTATAGTGATAAAAATTCTTATAATAATTTTTTTATTTTTCCTTTGTTTATTAAAAAATATATATATATATATATATATTTATTATTATAAATTTTTATAGTATTTATTTTGTTAATATTTCTTATATATTTGGGTGTGATTTAATTTCTTATGGATTAATTTTATTAAGTTTTTGAATTATTATTATTAATCTAAAATATTATTAGCTAGTGAAAAAATTTTTAGTATAAGTAATTATAGTTATTTGTTTATATTGAATATTTTGTTGTTGTTATTATTATTAATTTTAACTTTTATAAGTTTAAATTTATTTAGATTTTATTTATTTTTTGAAATATAGATTGATTCCTACATTATTTCTTATTTTAGGATGGGGGTATCAACCTGAACGTCTTCAAGCAGGTATTTATTTATTGTATTATACTTTATTAGTTTCTCTACCTATACTATTAGGAATTTTTTATTTTATTTATTATCTGGTAGATTAAATTTTTATTTATTAATAAATATTTCATTTGAGTATGAATTATTGTATTTTTGTTTGGTAATAGCCTTTTTAGTTAAAATACCTATATTTTTATTACATTTATGGTTACCAAAAGCTCATGTAGAAGCTCCTGTTTCAGGTTCAATAATTTTAGGTGGTATTATATTAAAATTAGGAGGTTATGGGTTATTACGTGTTTGGATTAGTATTAGATTAGTAGGCGGTTTATTAGTTAGATTAATTTGTTTACGTCAAGTTGATTTAAAAGCTTTAGTAGCTTATTCTTCAGTATCTCATATAGGTATTGTTTTATCTGGGTTAATAACTTTAAGATATTAAGATATATAGGAATTTGTGGATTTTACACTTTAATGATTGCACATGATTTATGTTCTTCAGGTTTATTTTGTCTTGTAAATACTATTTATGAACGAACTACAAGTCGAAGTTTGTTGATTAATAAAGGATTATTAAATTTTATACCTTCAATAGGTTTATGATGATTTTTGTTATGCTCATCAAATATAGCCGCCCCTCCTACTTTAAATTTATTAGGAGAAATTTCTTTAATTAATAGAATTGTTATGTGATCCTGATTATCTATATTTATATTTTATCATTTTTTAGAACAGTATATACTTTATATTTATATGCTTATAGACAACATGGTAAAATATTTTTAGGGATTTATAGATTTAGAAGAGGAAATTTTAGGGAATTTCATTTATTATATTTGCATTGATTTCCTTTAAATTTATTAATTTTAAAGGGGGATTATTGTATATTATGATTATAATTTAAATAGTTTAATAAAAATATTGATTTGTGGGGTCAATGATAAGAACTACCTTTTTAAATTATTAAAAATATTTCAATTTGTTTAATTAGATCAATTTCATTATTGTTTTTTAGTATAATAATTTTTATTTTGGCTTTAATTATAATTTTGGAAGATTATATTATATTTATTGAATGGGAAGTTATTTCTTTAACTTTTTTATTTGATTGAATAAGATTATTATTTATATCTTTTTGTTTTATTTATTTCTTGTTTGGTAATTTATTACAGAAAAGAATATATATTAGGAGATTTAAATATTATTCGATTTATTATATTGGTTTTAATATTTGTATTTTCAATAATATTATTAATTATTTGACCTAATTTAATTAGAATTTTATTAGGTTGAGATAGATTAGGTTTAGTTTCTTATTGTTTAGTAATTTATTTTCAAAATATTAAATCTTATATTGCGTGTATATTAACTGCGTTATCAAATCGTATTGGCGATGTAATAATTTTATTAGCAATTTCATGAATATTAAATTTTGGAAGTTAAAATTATATTTTTTATTTAGATGTAATAAAAAATACTTTTGATATAATAATAGTAGGAGTATTAATTATTTTTGCAGCTTTAACTAAAAGTGCTCAAGTTCCTTTTTCTTTTTGATTGCCTGCTGTTATAGCAGCTCCTACTCCTGTTTCAGCTTTAGTTCATTCTTCTCCTTTAGTTACAGCGGGAGTATATTTATTAATTCGTTTTAATATTATATATATAGTTGATTAGGAAATATTTTATTATTAATTTCTAGTTTAACTATATTTATAGCCGTATTGGGGGCTAATTATGAATTTGATTTGAAAAAAATTATTGCCCTATCTACTTTAAGTCAATTAGGATTAATAATAAGAATTTTATCTTTGGGATTTTGTAAATTAGCTTTTTTTCATTTGTTAACATATGCATTGTTTAAAGCTTTATTATTTATATGTGCCGGCTCTATCATTCATAATATAAGTAATTGTCAAAATATTCGTATAATAGGAAGTTTAAGTATTATAATATCTTAAACGTCTTCATATTTTAATGTCACAAATTTAGCATTATGTGGAATACCTTTTTTATCTGGATTTTATTCAAAAGATTTAATTTTGGAGTTAATAAGAATAAGTTCAGTAAATTTATTAATTTATTTTTTATTCTTTTTTTCTACTGGTTTGGCTGTATCTTATTCATTTCGTTTAGTTTATTATTCAATAATTGGTATTTATAGTTTTACTCCAATAAATTTATTAAATGATGAGGGTTGAATTATATTAAAAAGAATAATAAGATTATTGGTATTTAGCATTTTTGGGGGTAGAATATTAATATGATTAATATTTTCAAATTTTAATGTTGTTATTTTACCTTTAAGAATAAAATTATTAGTAATTTTAGTATGTATTATAGGAGGTTTGTGTGGATTTTTTATATCTTTTGTTTCTTTATATTATTATAATAAAGCTTTAAATTATTATAAATTATCTTATTTTTTAGGTTCTATATGATTTATACCTTATATTTTTACTTATAATATGAATTTTTATCCTTTAGTGTTAGGTAAAATTGTTTTAAAAGGGTTTGATCAAGGATGATCAGAATATTTAGAACTTGAAGCTCAAGAACTTGAAGCTAATCAACGCCGACACGAATTTGCCAGAATATTTGCTTCCGGTGGAACAAATAAACAATCGCCTCAGACAGATTCGCGGGCTCCTAATAATAATAATTACTATAACAGTGGCAATCACAATCGGACTAACAACCACCATAATAACAATAATCGCAATATCAATGGCAATCAATTGTTTAACAATCCAAGCAATCCAAGCAACTCTCTTAGAAGATCGACAAGGGTTAACGGAAATCGACAAGGGTTAACGGAAATCGACAAGGGTTAACGGAAATCGTATTCCTATAGATGTCGACTATGGATGTTTTTTAGTTAAGAAGGTGAAATTTAATTAAAAGACGGTTCCGGTGGAACAAATAAACAATCGTCTCAGACAGACCCTAATAATAATAATTCCTATAACAGTAATCATAGTGGCAATCACAATCGGACTAACAACCACCATAATAACAATAATCGCAATATCAACGGCAATCAATTTTTTAACAACCCAAGCAATTCAAGCAAGTCTCTTAGAAGATCGACAAGGGTTAACGGAAATCCTATTCCTATGGAAGTCGACCCGGGATCGTCGGTATTTAGA
Source organism: Ornithomya chloropus (assembly GCA_963971445.1). Lineage (NCBI taxonomy): Eukaryota > Metazoa > Arthropoda > Insecta > Diptera > Hippoboscidae > Ornithomya > Ornithomya chloropus. The sequence continues at coordinate 26,177,291 of OZ020531.1, forward strand.
AGACCACCCAATGACCACAACCCACCTAACTATCACACTTACTCAAACATTAACCAAAGAGTAAACTTAGTCAATCCTGGTCCGATGGGAGAGTCTCATTCGCTTTTTTTTCTTTTTTATCCTTTATTCTATTAGTCACAAAAACCAATTTTCAACTAATATAAGTTATATAATAAGAAATATAAAGATAAAAAAAAAATTATAAATAAGAACAAATAAATAAATAAACATCGGCAGCAGCACCAGCAACAACAACAACAACAACAGCGATCTCTGGAATCACTTAGAATAAAATTATATTTTGACTGTGCAAAGGTAGCATAATCATTAGTTTTTTAATTGAAAGCTGGAATGAATGGTTGGACGAAATAATGACTGTTTCATATAAATTTGAATTAGAAATTTATTTTTTTGGTTAAAAAGCTGAAATTTAATTAAAAGACGAGAAGACCCTATAAATCTTTATATTAAGTTGGTATTTATTATTTAGTAATTTATATTAATTATCAATGGTAATATTTTATTGGGGTGATATTAAAATTTGATTAACTTTTAATTTATTATGACATTAATTTATGATTATTTGATCCATTATTATTGATTAATAGAATAAGTTACTTTAGGGATAACAGCTTAATTTTTTTGAAGAGTCCATATCGATAAAAAAGATTGCGACCTTGATGTTGGATTAAGAAATTTATTTAGGGGTAGAAGATTAAAATTTAAGCCTGTTCGACTTTTAAATTCTTACATGATCTGAGTTCAAACCGGTGTAAGCCAGGTTGGTTTCTATCTTTAATAAAATGGAGTATTTTCGTACGAAAGGATCAAATACTTAATAAATTATTATTTAAATTAAGAATATTATTAATACTATTTTGGCAGATAAAGTGTAATAAATTTAGAATTTATAAATGTATTTAATATAAATAATATTGTATTATTTAGAAGTTTTGATATTTTTGATTAGAAGTTTAATATTGATTATTTTTGTGTTATTTGGAGTTGCTTTTTTAACTTTATTTGAGCGAAAAATTTTAGGTTATATTCAGATTCGTAAAGGGCCTAATAAAGTTGGGGTTGTAGGTATTCCTCAACTTTTTTGTGATGCAATTAAATTATTTACTAAAGAACAAACTTATCCTTTATTATCTAATTATTTATGTTATTATTTTTCTCCTGTTTTTTCTTTATTTATATCTTTATTAGTTTGTATATATATACCTATATTTATAAAATTGTTTTCTTTTAATTTACGTTAATATTTTTTTATCTTTTATAAGTTTGGGCTGGTTGATATTCTAATTCAGTTTATGCTTTATTAGGAGGATTGCGAGCTGTAGCTCAAACTATTTCTTATGAAGTGAGTTTAGCTTTAATTTTATTGAGATTTGTTTTTTTGATTGGAGGGTATAATATAGATAGATTTTATAAATACTAAATTTTTATTTGATTTATTATTTTTATATTACCATTTGTATATATTTATTAAGCAGAAACTAATCGGACTCCTTTTGATTTTGCTGAAAGAGAATCTAAATTAGTTTCAGGGTTTAATGTAGAATATAGAAAAGGTGGTTTTGCTTTAATTTTTTTAGCTGAATATTCAAGAATTTTGTTATTGAGGTTTTTATTGAGAATAAGTAAAAAAAAAATTTATAACATATATTTATTTATTTATTATTATAACAGTAGTTGGCTACATTAAAATCAGCCAACATAACAGAACACAGTAATAACAATAAATAATTATAATGCTTAAGACTATATAATCAGTACAATAAACTTAAAAATAAACCGGAACCCGCTCTCGCAACAACAACAACAGCAACAACAACCACTGCAACAACAGCCGCTGCAACTTATTACATGACTAATAGAACATTAAATAATTAATAGTATTGCTTAAAAATAAGGTACTAGAAATTATAAGAATTATAATATTACAGTCACATACATTTACAATATAAAGTATATATGTGACTGCTTTAGAAGTAAGTATACATTCCGCACGCATATAGTAGAAGCCAAGCAACCGTTAATTATTAGTTTTTAAAAAATTGTTCTTAAAAGAGACGACTGATTCGGACAAGGACACGTGAGAATAATAGTCATTAAAGTCTTTACAGGCTACGCGAAACGACCAAAGCATTTCATAATTAATCCGACATTGCGGAAGAAAAATTGGCACATAGTGTCTTGAGAAACGGGCGGGTACAACAAAAGATAATTCACTTAACAACAACGAGCTATTAATATCTCCATTTATTAATTTATATATAAATGACATACCCAGCATTTTTCTTCTTTTTTCGAGTGAAGGCAGGTCAATTAGTTTAAGGCGGGTTGCGTAAGGTGGCAGGGGTAGAGCAGTGTTCCATTCTAGACCTCGCAAGGCAAACAGTAGGAATTGCTTCTGAACAGATTCTAACGAGTTAATGTGGACAGCATAAGACGGAGACCATACAACGGAGGCATATTCGAGTGTGGGTCTGACCAATGCAGTATATAGTCTTTTCGTTATATACGGATCTGTAAATTCCTTGGACCATCTCTTAATAAAGCCTAACGTACCTCTTGCTTTATTTATGATTGAATTTATATGAAGATTGAAAGTTAATTTATGGTCGAGTAAAACGCCCAGGTCAACAAAGGACGTAACGCTATCTAGCGGCTGACCGTCTATGCAATAAAGTGAGGAAATAAATTGATAACTAATACAGAGCATGCTAGATTTAATAATAAAGTGTATATACAAGTATGTATATATACTTAACACCTCCCCTCAAATCTGGCATTGTATTGTTTAAAAACCGTTAATGGTGTTTCTTAACACCCAGGATGTTCATTCACTTGTAGTGTTTTGTTGTGGGCAATCCCTTTGTTAAAAAGGCCGCTGGCATATCTTCTGTATTTAGATATTCTACGTCGACTTCACCTCTCTCCAACGCGTCTCTTATGAAATGGTGTCTTATGTCGACATGTTTGGTTCTATTGTGGTATATAGGATTTTTGCACAATTTTTCTGAACTTTGATTATCATTGAAAATTTTAATGGTTCGTTCGATTTCTGTTAGTTCTTTTAAAAATCTTCTCAAATATATTGCTTCTTTCGCGGAGTCAGAGAGAGCCATGTACTCCGCTTCTGTGGTGGACATGGCCACAGTTCTTTGCTTCCTGGATTCCCAGCATATTGCTGCTCCACCGTATTTAAAAGTGTATCCCGTATATGATCTACGGTCGTCCACGTTTGCACCCCAATCCGCGTCGGCGAAGCTTCTAATTCTTTACCACATTTTTTGAATACTAGTCCTACGTTTGGTGTTCTTTTTAAGTATCTCAGTACACGTTTAGCCGCTATCCAGTGTTGTTGATTATAGCATGTATTATACTGGCTAAGTGCACTTACTGCGTGAGCTATATCAGGTCTTGTTGATACTGTTAGGTACATTAAAGAACCAATTAGACTTTGATATGGTACCTGTAGTGACTGTTCATCTTGTTGTTCTGCTACTTTGCTTAACTTTTGTGCAGTGTTAATAGGGGTACTTACTGGTTTACAATTAGCCATATTAAATTTCGTCAAAATCTCTTGTATATATTTTGATTGCCACATACTGATAGTGCCTGCTTCGATATCTTGATTAAATTGGATTCCGAGACAGTGTTTCAAAGGGCCTAGATTCTTCATTTCGAAACTTTTTGCCAATTCGGATTTCATTTGCTTCGTTAAAATTTTATTATTAGATGCTAGGATAAGATCGTCCACATAAATTGAAATAATTACTATATCGTTGTTGTGTTTGTAAATGTATAGACACGGATCACATTCAGATGGTTTCATATTAATACTTCGTAACTTTTCGTCTAATTTTTTATACCATAACCTTCCTGATTGTTTCAGACCATATAGTGCTTTTTTCAAGAGACATACCTTTCCGTTATATTTTGCTGCTTCGGATGGTGTTAGGATTTGTTTTAGATCTGGTGGCATTTCCATGTATATTTCTTTATCTGCTTCACCATTTAAGTATGCACCAACAAAATCAAGTTGATGGAGTTCTAGTTCCATTTCTGTAGATATTGCCAATAATAAACGTATAGTGCTCATTCTTGCCACTGGTGAGAATGTTTCGTCATAGTCTATACCTACTGTTTGTGTGAAACCTTTCGCAACAAGACGCGCTTTTCTACGTTCAATTGATCCGTCTGCGTTAAATTTTGTTCTTAGAGTCCATTTCGATTGTATGACCTTTTTATTATAGGGACGGTCTACTTTAACCCAAGTACCATTTTTCATGAGAATTTCGTATTCAGTTACCATTGCTTCTTTTCATTCTGTAGCTTCGTCACCTGATAGAGCTTCTCTACTTGTTTTTGGATCTCCTTGTTCAGTAAAGTTGGCAGATTGATATTCTTCACCACTTACGTCTGAATCGAAAGATCTTGTTTCTGGTTTATTAACAGTTTTGTATATTTTACGTGGTCTGCCTCTTTTTCCTTTTAAGAGTTTTTTAGGTCGACCTTTGCCTCTACTAATGTTAGTTAATTTATTTTCATGATGATTTTGGTTTAAATTTTCAGTTGATGTTTGCTTTTCTAATGTTAATTTTTGTTGTTGTTGTTGTTGATGTTGACGGTTTACCTGTAATTCTACAGTTTCAGGCATAAAATCGATATACTGATTCTTGTTAAAATTTTCTGTGAATATGACATCACGACTGCGTTCTACTTTATTAGATTCGGGGTTCCATAGACGATAGCCTTTTGATACATTAGAGTATCCAACAAATACGAATTTTTTCGATCGTGGTTCAAATTTACCTTTATTATTTTTTTTGTCTAACGTGTATGCATGGCATCCAAATTTATGCATATAAGTAAAAACTGGTTTTCGTCCGTTCCATATTTCGTATGGTGTTTTACCTTTCAAACTTTGTGATGGACAACGGTTTCGAATGTAATTTGCCATATTTATCGCTTCGGCCCAAAAACTAGGAGGGAGTCCTGAAGTTATCATCATACACCTAGCCATATCCAAAAGAGTTCTATTTTTTCGTTCACTTACTCCGTTTTGCTGTGGGGTATATTCAATGGATAATTCATGTTTTATTCCTTCGGATTTTAATAATTGTTGCATTTCGTTGTTAACATATTCTGTGCCATTATCACTTCTTAAGCATTTTATTTTGAAACCTGTTTTGCGTTCTACCATGTTTTTGTATTCAACAAATTTGCTAAATGCTTCATTTTTGCTTTTTAGGAAGTAAACCTCGCACCATCTGCTTTTGTCATCGATAAACGTGATGAAGTACTTTGATCCGGCAAGGGATCGGGTACGCATAGGTCCACAAACATCGGTATGTACTATGTTCAACAGTTCTGTGCTTCTATGTTCGGATAAACTAAACGGTTTTTGCGACTGTTTACCTTGAATACACACTTCACACTGTTGTAGTGTACTCTTTGTGTCTACATCTACGTTAAAATTCTTGATTATGGTTTTTAAATCCTTTTTGTTTACATGGCCAAGTATTTCATGCCAATCTTGTAGAGTTCTTTTCTGAGATACTACAGATGTGACGTCTTCTTTTTTATTTATGTAATATAAATTACCCTTCCTTTTTGCAGAAAATACAATATCTTTTGTGTTTGAGTTTAAAATGATTGCTGCATTCTTTTTGAAGATTATTTCATACCCGTGATCTGTAATTTTAGAAACAGAAACAAGGTTTGTTCGTAAATCTGGTACGTATAACGTTTTGTTTAATGTAACATTTCTTCCGGTATTCGAAGTAAAAGTTACTGTATCGCAGCCGTTTATGTCGGTGAAGTTCTCGTTCGCTAAAGTTAACTTCTTATTTTTTGTAGTATTGATTTCGTTGAACAGGTATTTACTGGCACACATATGCGATGAAGCACCTGAATCGAGGCACCATTCGTTTTTGTCACTATCATGACCCATAGTAAACAGCACTTCATTTGCATTGCAGGATACATCTTCTTTCTTGTCATGCTTTTTGGCAAAGAATTTTGATTTGCAATCTTTTGCCATATGTCCTACCTTACCGCAAGAATGACATGTAAATTTGAATTTTGATTTTTTCTCATTTGTATTTTTACTGTTTTTGTTGTTTTTATTTGTGTACATAGCACCTTCAACTTCACGATTTATATTTCGTTTTCTTGCTTCAAATTCTTCAAGGAGTTTTACTTTGAGTATGTCAAGCGATGGTAGTTTTTCTTGTGATTCAATTGCTATTCTGAAGGTTTCGTAATCGTCTGGTATGCTGTATAGTAAAATGACTGCTAACAACTGATCAAGTATGATTAATTGTAGTTCGTTTAATTTGTCCACGATTTCAAAAAATTTTTGAACATGGTCGCGCATATCGTCACCTGCTTTCATTTTTATTAAGATAAGTGATTTCAACAGCATGGCTTTTCTAGCAGGACCTCTCGACTGGTATATCGCATGTAATTTATCCCATATATCTTTGGATGTGACACAATTTTTTATTTGTGGTAATTCGGATGGGCTGATGGACAATATTAAATCAGCTTTCGCCTTTTCATCATTATCTTCCCATTCGGCAATTGCAGTTGCTGATTCGGTTGGTTTTTCCATTTTGCCAGAAACATACTTCCACGTTTCGTTTTTCGTAAGCAATGCCTTTACCTGTATTTTCCAGGTGTCAAAATTTTCTTTGTTCAGCGGTTCGATTTTAATCGAAAAGCTCATTTTTATTTCATAGAAAATTGAATTTTTCTTGTTAGAGAAAAATTTTTTTTCATATTATTTATTTTTTGGCGTGCTGGATCATAACCTATTGAGGTTTTTATTGAGAATAAGTAAAAAAAAAAAATTATAACATATATACTCGTAAATTGATAACTAATACAGAGCATGCTAGATTTAATAATAAAGTGTATATACAAGTATGTATATATACTTAACATTTGTTTATGAGAATATTATTTAATTTAATATTTTTGGGATGTGATGTTTTTTCAATAATATTTTATTTTAAATTAACTTTTATTTCTTTTATATTTATTTGGGTGCGAGGTACATTTCCTCGATTTCGTTATCATAAATTAATATATTTATATTGAATTTTTTTTTTCCTTTTTCTTTAAATTATTTATTATTTATTATTGGTTTACAAATTATTTTATTGAGTTTGGTTTAATAATTAAATTTAGTATTAAAGTTATTAGAAATATAAAAATCTATCTTATGTTTTCAAAACATATGCTTATTCAAGCTCATTAACTAATTTAATGACTTATCTCATCATTTAGTAATAAATGGTAAAATTAAGAAGTATAAAAAAATATAAAATTGTTATGCTTTGTCCAATAATTACATAAGGTTCTTCTACAGGACGAGCTCCAATTCAAGTTAATAAAATAATAATTGTTGTTATAGATCAAAATAATAGTTTATTTATGGGATAAAATTGTATTCCTCGAAATTTTCTTAAATGGAACAAGTGAAAATATTATAGTCGGTCAAGCCCGACCATCACATACCCTACAACACTTGATATATTATAATATTCAATTTAATTTTTTCCTTTGATAAATGAAAAATTTTATTTTTCTATACCTACTTATATTTTCAAAAATTTCAGAATTATACATGTCAGAACTTTTTTTATTTTTTGTTTGTTTATGATATCTAAAAAAAATAAATTTATATGGGGAGGGGTTTTAAAAATGGTCCAATCCGTTCCATTTTCAAAAGCGTTTATTTTTGGGTCAATGCTGTTCCGCGTATCAAATTTCATCGAAATATCTCAAAAAATTGTGACGGAGGAAAATCGCTACACTCATTTTCCTCTCACACAATCCTACTTGTATTATAGTACATAAATAGTTAATACTTATTTACATATGGATATAAAGAAGAATTCATGTTAACTAGAGTATTATACAATTTTCTCGCATGCTACAAACGCGTCTTGATAAAGCAAGTTGTATTAGTTGATAAGTGTATTAATCTGGCCACTCCACTCCATGTCCACGTCATCATACTCGGGTCACGGTACGACAACTACCGATTCCAATACCTACGTGGAAAAAAAAGCCTTCTTGTCGAATCGAAAAGCATCGATTCAGGGAATTGTCTGCGAGCTATGAAATCGTAAGCACCGATTCAGAGTTTGGACCGTGGGGTGTGTAAGCGTGAACATCGGTGATAATCCTCAACCAGAGCTGGACAAACCATTATACACTTTGTTAAACCACACGTTCTTTACGGTCGACGGTGATAATCCTCGACAAGAGCTGGATAAACCATTATACACTTTGTTAAACCACACGTTCCTTTACGGTCGACGGTGATAATCCTCGACAAGAGCTGGATAAACTATTATACACTTTGTTAAACCACACGTTCCGTACGGTCGATGGTGACAGTCCTCGACAAGAGGCAGATAACCAGATTACATTTGATGGTGACAAGTACCTCGAAGGCCACTGAGGAGTGGAGGGCTGGATAAATATAGTTGAAATAGTAATATAGATTTATCAGAGAAATAAATTGCAAGAAGGAAAAAAATTGAAAAGCGAGCGTTCCCATTTATAAATAAATGTGCGAGTCACCCTGAAAACCGACGGCTTCAACCCAGGCTAAGAAAATCTCGTTACATTGGCGCCCGAGCAGGGACGCTCGCATCTCAGATGTCCTTCAGAGTCTTCTGGATATAATCACCAAATCCCCACCAAAGGAATTTGCAGGCATGTAGTATATATATAAGTATTGATCTTAATCATCTTACATTTTAATGCATATACATAATTGCGTGGAAAAAAAAGAAAAAAATATCAATTTGTGAAACAATAACAACATCAAGTGATTTGCGATATAAAGCAATTCAAGGTTAAGGTACCGCAAATCACAAAAGGTAACTTTGCTTAAAATTATGAAATGCGCAATATTGATATTCATAACGGTCAGACAAATAACTAAGAAAAAGCTTTGGAAGTTTACCGCTAGACACTTGATATAGACTAAGATAATGGCATGATGCAATGAGAAGGATAGAATCATAAACGTTATGGACACGAGTGAGGAAAGTCGATTTGACATAAAGCGGTCAAAACTAAAAGTAAAGTGTGAAACTGCGTATAACAAAGGCAAAAGTTAACTAGTGAAATTAAATTTCTTTTCACCAACATATATCGAAGAAAAAAGAAAAAGGAAAAAAATACAGTGTCAAGGAAAAGTAAAGGAAAACGAGTAGTGTTTTATTAACACATACGTTCATAAACTATAATAAATTGTGGAATTTCATATTCATATTTGTTAAATAGTGTGGTCAAGTGAATTTCTACGGCGTATAATATACAGCCTGAATTGTTATAAAGTCAAGAGAGATAAAGACAAAAAAAAAAAAAGAGAGAATTTAAATATAAAACTGTGCATACTCGTCACCGCATATTTACATTTACTAAAGAACAAATCTACCAACAAAAACATTAAATAAATAAATTTCCCAGTAACAGAGGTTCCCAATAATTTACAACATAAGTATCATCGGGGAAAGAATTGGAAGACAATAACACAGGTGCGTACGACTTTTCTTTTAAGGAAAAAATTTTGCAATATACATAAAAATAAACATTACTCCACATATATAAAAAAAAAAAAAAAAAAAAAGAATAATAATAATAAACTTTATACATTTATCTTAAAATAATAACTGTGCATGTAAATAATATATATATCACTGGTTGACGATTCTAATACACATCCGCAAGAATAGTTGTTGGTCACCCTGTCGTGTCATTTGTTCCTAATAATTTTATATTTTCCCCAAAATCACTCGTCACTATGGCACCTGTCGAATTCCGTACATCGTGGATTTACACTTTAAATAAGGAAACATTGTCTAGTTATTTAATGGAGTTCGGGGTCGAGACCGAAGGGACCGTTGAGGAACTCCGGCAAAGGTTCAAGCAACTACTAAGTGAACCCCTCTCCACTAAGGCGGCCGAAAGGCTCCTGGTTATGCAAGAGACTCATACAGGATCAAGAGCACCGTCGAGTAAAGGTGAGTCATCGGGCTCTGAGTCCGATGATGTCGGTTCGGTTAGACTAGTAGTACCCAAGGTAAAGAGATACCCTGTTACGGAAGACAAAATTCCTGACCAACAACACTCTGTTATGAGTAAGCGTACCCTTATGGAAACAGTTCGGAAGTGGGGAATCACCTACGCGGGTGGCCCTGATCCCTTCCTGTTCATAGAACGTTTAGAAGAAATGGCCCTGACATATGATTTAGACGAAAACGACCTCCCTGCAGCTATGCCTCAATTTCTAAAAGATAAGGCATTAATATGGTATCGAAACAACAACGCGAGGTGGGGTGAGTGGAAGTCGTTCAAAAGCGACTTGATAAAATTTTTCTTGCCTCCACGATATTTGGAAGGAATTGAGGATGAGGTCCGAGGTCGCAAACAGCGACCAAACGAACTTTTCAAAGATTACGTCCTAGACATTCAGGCCAAAATGAGACACACAACAATGACAGAACAAGAAAAACTAAACCGTATTTTTCGTAATGCACGACCGGACTATCTACGTTATATAAAACGCAACGATTTTCATAATTTAGCGGAACTACTGGAACTGGCTGGTGATTTTGAATGTATACCACATTCATCCACCCGTACACCGCCAGTTACTAATCAACGAGCAACCCTATCTCGGGAGACCCATAGGTTAGCAAATGACCAAGGTAATCGTGTCACTGACCCTAAAAACGCTTGCCACCGTTGCGCCGGATTAGGACATTTCTCTCGGGACTGTCGGAATCCTAAACAATTATTCTGCTGGGATTGTGGGCGTATGGGACTACGCACTATTGACTGTTGTCGGCGTTCACAGCAGGGAAACGCCAACGGGGCCCGTGCTCAACGCGGGGCGGCCAGGTCCCAACGTCCAGCCCCTCCGTCTCAAGGACAATTCTAAGTTGCGATGACCATAGACTAACAGCCGAAATTTATATTAATAATCTACCTATGACTGCTATTATAGACACCGGTGCCAGTAGTTGTTTCTTAAGCCACTCGTTCGCTACTCGTCTCGATCGTCATGCAATTCGAGCAGGGTCTGTGTTTGAAATTTTGCTCGCTGATGGTTCTAGGAGATGTATTAGACAGGCCATCGATTGTAATGTTCAACTTGGCAATATAAAGCGTAGGGTTGAATTTCGTATTATGCCTGGTACCACGTTGGATGTAATATTAGGACTTAGTTTTCTGAGAGCGTTCCAAGCTTCACTTACGTGCGCTGGAGCCACTGTACAGTTTCAGCGGCTCAACAACACCGTGAGCTTAATCATTCGGGAACCACGATCAGTCACAAGTAAGGCCGTTCAACTCGCACAGTCGGGCGATACGACCGAAAACGTGGCACGGCCTAACTCGACACTGGCGATATGGCCGTGTGTACAGCAAAATGTGGCACAGCCTAACTCGACACGACCGGGTCTAAACTACACTGGGAAACTAAACGACACTCAGAAAACCATGGTTTTAGAGAACGGTCTAACCAACCGTAAATCAAGATTAGCCCCAGGTAAAGCAGTAAGAATATCACCAACCACTAGCACGATCAACAATGACAACCACACTCTGGCGACATCGCCGAGTGATGGCAATAACCGTAATATTCGCACCAACGCTCTGGAGACACGGTCGAGCGAAATAAGGAAACATGAAATTAGGGTTTCTAACCCGAATATCCTGGAGACACGACCGAGTCCAAATGGCAATGGGAGATTAAATGACACTCAGACGACAACACCGGAAGTACACACCAATCAAAACCCAGAGACGACGCCTAGGGCATCCAAAGTTAAGCGAAATACAAAGCGAAGTACCAATCTGGAAACCCAATCGAGTTATTACCAAACAAAATCTACAATGGACAAAGAAAGAAACACTCCGCAGACGTGGGCAAGCGTAGTTAAAACCTCACGCACCGGTACCAGTAATGCTCTGGAGACAAGGCCGAGCACAAAAAAAGGGAAACCTCAAAGGAAAAAATCATCAAAGGAAATTGGCGCTATTTACAGTAAAGTTACTGTTACTAAGTCAACCATCCTGGAGTCAAGACTACACCAAAACCAACCCAAAACTAACACGAGTAGCATGCTGGAGGCAAGGCCGCCTGAAATTAACAGAGACCCCAGTTGTACTTTAAGTATCTTGGAGACAAGGCCAGATACAAAATCAGCGTTGAACCAGAAAGCCAAGTCAAGTTCCAAAACGAATGGTCCGAATGATCTAATCATATCGGAATTTTTGGAAGTTGAACTAGGAAAATTTCAAGAAGTCACTGGCCGGACGCATATCGACGAACATCGAATCAAAATGATCGATGACCGTCCTATAAAAATTCGCTATCACACTCGTAACCCGGCGATGCAGAATATAATCAACGCTGAAATTGACAAGCTGCTTGAGCAGGATTGTATAGAACCGTCGCATAGTCCCTATAGTTTCCCGATAACGCTGGTTAAGAAAAGGAATGGGTCTTGGAGACTGTGCATAGACTATCGACAACTTAACAAGCGATCCGAGCTGGATGCATATCCTCTCCCTCGTATAAACTATATATTAGATAGGCTCAAGGAAGCTAAATATATTAGTAGTCTAGATTTGGAAAGTGGCTACTGGCAGGTGCCAATGGCGGTAGACAGTAGAAAATATACTGCTTTCACTGTTGCCGGCCGAGGACTTTACCAATGGAAAGTCATGCCTTTTGGTCTCCATTCGGCACCAGCAACATTCCAACGCGTTCTGGACACAGTTATCGGCGCCGACTTAGAACCCTTTGCGTTTGCGTATTTGGACGACATAATTGTCATTGGAAGAACCCTGGGAGAACACATGGAAAAATTAAGTGAAGTCTTTCGTCGCCTACGAGCGGCCAATCTAAAAATAAATTCTGCCAAATGTGAATTTTTTAGGCAGGAGACTCGTTATCTTGGGCACATTGTCACGAGTGAGGGTATAAAAACCGATCCCGATAAAATCAGCGCCGTTACAAACATGCGTCCTCCTCAAAACGTTAGGGAGTTGCGTCGATTCTTAGGTACAACATCGTGGTACCGGCGCTTTGTGTCAGATTTTTCACAGATTTCCCAGCCCTTAACATCTCTGCTTAAGAAAGGGAAGCATTGGAAATGGGGTGAGGAACAACAATCCGCTTTTGAGACACTCAAAAGAAAACTCACTGAGGCTCCCGTATTGACTTGCCCAGACTTTTCTCGTACTTTCACGCTTCAAACTGACGCTAGTGATATTGGGTTAGGTGCTGTTTTAACACAAGAAATTGAGGGCACTGAAAGGGTTATTGCCTATGCTAGTCGTCTTCTAAACCGTGCGGAGCAGAATTACAGCACCACCGAAAAGGAATGCTTAGCCATAGTGTGGGGAGTCAGGAAGATGCGAATGTATCTAGAAGGTTACAAATTTGTGGTTGTAACCGACCATCTCTCGCTAAAATGGCTTAATTCGTTGGACAACCCTTCTGGTAGGCTTGCCAGATGGGCGTTTGAACTCCAACAGTACAATTTCACGGTCGAGTATCGGAAAGGAAAGCAGAACGTTGTCGCTGATGCCTTGTCGCGCCAACCTTTAGAAACATGTCAACTAGCTGCGGATGAAAACAACGACGGTGACACCATGGGCAAGGAAGCCGAAACCACATGTAAATGGATACGCAAACGCGTTGGTGAATTAAAAGCAAATCCTGAAAAGTTCCCCGATTATTCTTTTGTTAATGGTCAGTTGTACCGCCATTTTACTACGCAGGCACACGATGACGACGAGATCTCATGGAAACTTTGTGTTCCGAAGAACCTTCGACGACAAGTTATCAGCGAGAATCATGATCAACCAGCCGCTGGCCACTTAGGCATTAGAAAAACTTTAGCGCGGATAGCCAACAGATATTATTGGCCAGGAATGTCCCGCGATGTCAAAAATTATGTCTTACGCTGTGAGTTATGTCAGCGGTATAAGATCTCACAACGTCAACCAGCTGGCGAAATGTTATCAAAAATCCCAGAAGAACCATGGGCCACCATCTGTGCAGACTTTGTCGGACCTTTGCCTCGCTCACGCCATGGCAACACCACTTTGTTGGTAATGGTTGACAAATTTTCTAAATGGATTGAACTAACTCCCATGCGGAAAGCTACTGCAGATGGGCTTGTAAAAGCGTTTCGTGAGAAGATAGTGGCAAGATATGGCATTCCCAAAGTATTTATCTCCGACAATGGTACACAATTTTCTAGCAAAGTATTCACTAAATATCTGGAAACGGTTGGTGTTAAGCATCAATTTACCGCCCCTTACACACCACAGGAAAACCCAACAGAACGAGTCAATCGCACTCTAAAAACAATTGTTGCCCAATTCTCGTCTCATGACCATAAATCATGGGATGAGTTTCTGCCTGAAATCATGTTAGCGGTCAACACAAGTGTGATCGAATCCACTGGTTATTCTCCGGCCTATTTAACTCAGGCTCGCGAACCACGGCTTCCTAACTGTCTCTATGATAAAGTTACACTTGGTACTGGTACAAAAGGGGACAATATAACTCGCAAAGTGGAAAACTTACAAGAAGCTTGGCGACTAGTCCAGCAAAATCTTAGCAAGGCATCACAAGAACAGAGTAGACATTACAATTTACGCAGACGCTCATGGTATCCCAAAATAGGTGAAAAGGTACTAGCTAGAGAACACCCCCTATCTAAAGCAATCGACAGTTTCGCAGCTAAACTCGCTCCTAAGTTTAATGGCCCATATACGGTTGTGAGTCTGCCGTCCAAAGTTATTGCACGTATCGAGGGTCTCGGCCAACAGAAAACTAGTCATATCCGCGACTTAAAGCCCTATATTACGCTGGAGCGGACTGAACTTGATTAGAAACTAAACCTTACAACGACAGGGCCACCAAACATTTCTAACCAACTTATTTTGCTTACTTCTAGAGATTCTTGAAACATGGATCGAGGCCAGGCTGCAGGCAGCAAGGTAAGCAACGAGGATACACCAATTTCCATCTCTTCCGATGACAGTCAGTTGGACCAACGAGTAATCAATGACGTGTCTCTGGGTGATGACGAATTTGATGGAATCTCACCATCAGAATCTGAAGAATTCGCATCTTTCGATATGCTGTCACCCACTGCTTTATCCAGTCCTAGCTATGAAGTTCCACGGGTAAATCAACATTTCTATGAACCTGTTACACCGCCGCCTCATCAGACTAATACGGAATTCGATTCTGGGATGCCGTGTTCGCCCCCATGGTACCAAAATGGCAACTATTCACAGTGTCCGTCGCCCCCTCGAGGCTACGCCTGGGGGCATGACGATGAAAACGATGATTCCTCGGACAAAAGTTCCCCGTCCTCTTCACCACCAAGGTGTCAAGGCTTGGTTTCATGGTTCGTTGATGACTTCGCGGAAGTTGTTTTCGGTAATTGTTTGAAAGTGGGGAGAACTATGACGGTTACGGTTATCCTACCACCAGGTAGTTACTCCAATTCGACGCCTCAACCACCGTTTTTGGCGAGTGGGCCTGAAACACCACCACGGGATGACGAACGATCTCCCCTACCACCACGTTTAGTTGATCCGGAGCAACACTTCGATGAGGGTGGTAGCGTGAGCGCAACCATTATACCAACGAGGGGATTGGGAGCAGGCTGTGGTGATCCAGAAACGCAAACATTCAGCCATGATAGATCATCGCCGACTGATTTCCTCCAAAGGGTGGATGATCTTTTACAGGAGCTCCTACCCTCCGACAATGATTCGCTTTATGGGGAATCTTCGGTAAACTGGGAAGTGAAACAAGATGGAAGAAACGTACCGGCTAGAGCCAATCACCCTCAACCAGCGATGATTGCCATGAAATCTCCTCGCCCTTGCCCAGACACTGTAATAACAATCCACGATTCTCCACCCCGCACGTCCCGCGGTGCTCGACGCTCGTTCGAGACCGACGAAGGGAACATTCGACACCCGATCCACGATTCTCCACCACGCACGTCCCGCGGTGCTCGACGCTCGTTCGAGACCGACGAAGGGAACATTCGACACCCGATCCACGATTCTCCACCACGCACGTCCCACGGTGCTCGACGCTCGTTCGAGACCGACGAAGGGAACACTCGACACCCGATCCACGATTCTCCACCACGCACATCCCGCGGTGCTCGACGCTCGTTCGAGACCGACGAAAAGATCATTCGACGCCTGATCCACGATTCTCCTCCACGCACGTCCCGCGGTGCTCGACGCTCGTTTGAGACCGACGAAAGGAACATTCGACGCCCGACCCACGATACCCCACCACACACATCCCACGATGCTCGGCGCTCTTCGCATCATCGCCAAAGAGACGTTCAATACAATCCTTCAGGGGACCGCCAGATTGGTAGCACAGCACAACTGCGACATCCTAACAAATATCACCGCAATGGCAACACGGCCACCGGAAGTCGCCACCATCAACATCAAAGATCACCCGGACGTCACCATGAACCTTCCAGCTTGCGCCGCAACGACTCCTGGAGACATCGCCAACGCTGTTCGTCCTCGGATCGTTCGCGTCCTCACGCCGTTAATACTCGTGGCACTGAGCGAAGTGCCAGACTGCCAGAACGCCCGGTGAAGACTCCGCAGGGCTGGAACGCGGCAGGGATCCCTCCCGTCGTACTCTGCCAGTTGGTGCCAAAAATCGAGAAGGCTTTGGCAGAGATCCCGCCGGGAAAACGATGTAAACGGGTGTACCACATGAAGGAAGGCCGTTTCCGTGTCACGTTCTCTAAGGACGGAACGGTCACGATATACATATTATACTTGGAGGAGGAGGAGGAATAGCGTGTTCACCGAAAATACCAACCGGACTGGCACAATTTTTTGTTTTTTTATTTATACGCTATATAAATAATTGCTATTGTGAACTAAATTCTGCTGAACCCCTATTGTTTTGCCACACCAATTGTGAATTATATTTTAATATTTTATAATTTAATTATATATAATTATATATCTAATGAATTTAAAAAAAAAAAAAGTTAGGTTAAGTTACATAGTAGGAAAATATGTTAGATTAAGTTAAGTTGATTTACTGTAAAATAATAAGTAAGTTCCCTGAATTACATTGAACATTGTAAGTTAGTCATAATTTGTTTCCTTACACGTTTTCCGAGGAGGGGAGATAGTGTGACGGAGGAAAATCGCTACACTCATTTTCCTCTCACACAATCCTACTTGTATTATAGTACATAAATAGTTAATACTTATTTACATATGGATATAAAGAAGAATTCATGTTAACTAGAGTATTATACAATTTTCTCGCATGCTACAAACGCGTCTTGATAAAGCAAGTTGTATTAGTTGATAAGTGTATTAATCTGGCCACTCCACTCCATGTCCACGTCATCATACTCGGGTCACGGTACGACAACTACCGATTCCAATACCTACGTGGAAAAAAAAAGCCTTCTTGTCGAATCGAAAAGCATCGATTCAGGGAATTGTCTGCGAGCTATGAAATCGTAAGCACCGATTCAGAGTTTGGACCGTGGGGTGTGTAAGCGTGAACATCGGTGATAATCCTCAACCAGAGCTGGACAAACCATTATACACTTTGTTAAACCACACGTTCTTTACGGTCGACGGTGATAATCCTCGACAAGAGCTGGATAAACCATTATACACTTTGTTAAACCACACGTTCCTTTACGGTCGACGGTGATAATCCTCGACAAGAGCTGGATAAACTATTATACACTTTGTTAAACCACACGTTCCGTACGGTCGATGGTGACAGTCCTCGACAAGAGGCAGATAACCAGATTACATTTGATGGTGACAAGTACCTCGAAGGCCACTGAGGAGTGGAGGGCTGGATAAATATAGTTGAAATAGTAATATAGATTTATCAGAGAAATAAATTGCAAGAAGGAAAAAAATTGAAAAGCGAGCGTTCCCATTTATAAATAAATGTGCGAGTCACCCTGAAAACCGACGGCTTCAACCCAGGCTAAGAAAATCTCGTTACAAAATAATAGGACCTCATATGGGGAGGGGTTCTAAAAATGGTCCAATCTGGTCCATTTTCAATAGGGTTCTCCTTTGGGCCAATACGTGTCCTTGTACCAAATTTCATCAAAATATCTCAAAAAATGCGACCTGTAGCTTGCGCACAAATTTAGATGGACAGACACGATCCAGACGGACAGACGGACATGGTTAAATCGATTCAGATTTTGATTCTGAATCGATCGGTATAATTGAAGATGGGTATGGCATTTGCCATTTAGGAATTATAAATATCCGCACAAACTTAATATACCCTTTTCCACAGGGTGGTGCAGGGTGTAAAAATGGTAAAATTACTAAAATTGCAATAGATATAATTAAAGCAATTATTCCTCCTAATTTATTAGGGATTGATCGTAAAATTGCGTAAGCAAATAAAAAATATCATTCAGGTTGAATGTGGGGCGGAGTAACTAATGGATTTACGGGAATAAAATTATCAGGGTCTCCTAATAAATAAGAGTGGAAAGAAATCTTATCAATATTTGAATTTAATCCAATTGGATTGTTAGATCTTGTTTCATGTAAGAATATTAAATGAATTATTGTTATTGCTAGTGCAATAGAAGGTAAAATGAAATGAAATGTAAAAAAACGTGTTAGTGTAGCATTATCAACAGCAAATCTTCCTCATCCACTAAATCATTACCTAAATATGGGATAGCAGATAAAAGGTTAGTAATAACTGTACCACCTCAAAATGATATTTGCCCTTAAGGTAGAACGTAGCCTATAAAAGCTGTTGCTATAACTAAAAATAAAATAATTATTCCAATTAATCATGTAGGAGTAATAAGTAAGATCCATAGTATATTCCTCGTCCAATATGTAAATAGATACAAATAAAAAAAAAAGAGGCTCCATTGGCGTGAATAGTTCGTAATAATCAACCATAATTTACATCCCGGCAAATATGATTTACTCTATTGAACGCTAAATTAATATCTGCTGTATAATGTATAGCTACAAATAATCCTCTTAAAATTTGAATAATTAAATATAATCCTAGTAGTGACCCAAAATTTCATCAAGAAGAAATATTAACGGGAGTAGGTAAATCAATTAAAGAGTTATTAGCAATTTTAAAAATGGGGTGTTTAATTCGTAAAGGTTTGTTCATTAATTAAATATGGGGCGCAGTGGACCTTTTAATAAATTAGTAATTTTAACTACTGCAATTAAAGTAATTAATAAATAATTTATTAAAAGAATTGTAATTATGTTTGTAGGATAATTGTATATTTTATTTAAATTTAATGAATTTTCTATTAAGTAAGATGAATTATTAATAATAGATTAAATAAAATTATAATAGAGTTTCTAAATTTATTAATTGCATTATTATATTTTTATCTATAATTATAATAATTAATATGTTTATAAAGAATAATAATGTAGAGGATAATATTAATTTAATTGAAAATGAAAATATTTCATTTGAAGCTAAAGGGGTTACGTAAATAAATAAAACTAATAGTCCTCCTAAAAATACAATAAATAAGATATAAGAAAATCAAAATAAATTTGAATTTGAACTGGTTTAATAAGTTGATATTGAAATTAAAATGGTTTGAATTAATAAAATTAATCCTATTGCTAAAGGATGTGTTTTAAAAATATAAAAATTAAGTTAAATATAAATGTTAATATTAATAAAATTCATTGAATAATTTCAAGAGGTAGTTTAATATAAAATATTAATTTTGGAGATTAATGATAAAATAATTTTTCTCTTGAAGTTTTAAAAGATTATTCTTATTATTGATTTACAAGACCACTGCTTTTGTTAAACTATTAAAACTAATGGTAAATTTAATAGTTTATTTATCAATAATTTTGTTATTTATAGGAGTTTTAGCTTTTGTTTCTAATTTATTATCAATATTATTAAGTTTGGAATATATTGTTTTAAGTTTATTTTTTATATTATTTATTTATTTAATAATAATGAGTTATGAATTTTTTTTAAAATAATATTTTTAACTTTTAGAGTATGTGAAGGTGCATTAGATCTTTCTATTTTAGTCTCAATAATTCGTACTATTGTAGTTTGTTTTATTTTATTGATTAGAAGCAACTTAATTCTTTGAACGGAAAAACGAAAGAGAAGATTTTTATTTTTTTTATTTTTGATTAACAACTAAAACATTTGACAATAACATATAAGAAAAACTAATTGATTCATTTGTACAAAGTAAATATATATAAAGTGTTTATATATATATTTCCAACACCACCCCTCAAATAGCAATTAGTTATTTATTTACAAAAATTAGTTAGACATTAGACCAAATTTGGTAATACACTTATTATGCTTTGATGGTGATAGTCCATCGGACGTCAGCTGGCATTTCAGTAGTTGGCATATATTCCACATTAATTTCGCCTGTTTCTAGAAGTTGTCGTACAAAGTGATATCGAACATCGACATGTTTTGTTCGTTTATGAAAAACAGGATTTTTGCATAGTTTTCCAGCGCTTTGGTTATCGTTGTATATGGTGATACCTGATTGTTCACCTAAAATTTCTTTAAGAATTTTTCTTAAATAAACTACTTCTTTAGAGGATTCTGAAAGCGCCATATATTCTGCTTCCGTACTTGATGTTGCTACTGTCCGTTGTTTTCTCGATTCCCAGCTTATAGCTGCATTTCCCAAAATGAAAACGTAACCTGTGTAAGATCGCCTATCGTCCACACATGCAGCCCAATCAGCATCAGCGTATCCTACTAAACTACTTCCAGTTTTCTGGAATGTTAAGGTTAAATCCTTGGTATATTGTAAATAACGCAATACCCGTTTTGCTGCGATCCAGTGCGCTTTTCCATAAGTCGAATTATATTGACTTAATGCACTTACAGCATGGGCAATATCTGGGCGAGTGGACACTGCTAAATACATCAGCGATCCTATTAAATTTTGATATGGTAATTTCGCAATTTCCTCCTTTTCTTCTTCAGTTGGGCACATTTCATTTGATAACTTCTCATTTATATTCATTGGCGTTGTGACTCCTTTACACTCTCCCATATTAAAAGTATTTAAAACAACATATATATATTTAGTTTGTGACATTTTAATTGTGCCATTTTCTCGATTTTGAACGAATTTTATACCAAGACAGTAACTTAAAGGGCCTAAATCTTTCATTTGGAAAGTTTTGCCTAACTTTTGTTTAAACATATTCAATTTATTCTCATTGTTAGATGCTATAATAAGATCGTCTACATAGATAGCAACTAATAAAATTTCGTTTGTATTTCTCTCAATATATATACAGTTGTCTGATTCTAGAGGCTTCAAATTCATCTTCTTGAATTGATCATGTAACTTCTTGTACCACTGTCTTCCAGATTGTTTCAACCCATATAATGCTTTTTCTATTTTGCATACTTTGTTTCCTTTATATTTATTTGATTCATTTTCTTCTAATATTTCATCAAGTTTTTCTGGTACTTCCATATATATTTCTTCTTCGATGTCACCGTTCAAGTATGCGCTAATAAAATCTAATTGGTGTACAATAAGATCAAATTCTACAGCTAATGCCATTAGAAGGCGTATGGATGATATTCGTACTACTGGTGCATAGGTTTCGGAATAATCCACCCCTTCTACCTGGGTAAATCCCTTTGCTACCAGTCTTGCTTTACGTCTTTCAATGGTTCCGTCTGCATTATACTTTGTCTTCAATACCCACTTACATTTAATTATCTTTTTGCCTTTTGGTCTTTCTACAATTGACCAGGTTTTACTTTTCTTCAGAGCTTCATATTCTACTTGCATTGCCTTTTTCCATTCTTCCGCTCCATCACTATTAAGGGCTTCCCTTGCTGTTTTTGGATCTAATACTTCGGCGAAACCAGCTGCTTCCAAAAATTCTTCATTTTCCGCTTCATTTTGTTCCATTGGTTGTTGAATGTTATGAACTTTTCTTGGTCTCCCTGGCTTCCCGGTCCTCAATATTCTTGGTCTACCTCGAATTCGTTTCGGCTCTTGCATTTCATTAAAATCTTCTTCGGACTGTATATTTAAGTTTTCGTCTGTAAGATGTTTCTGAGTAGCATTCTCTTCATTTTCATTATTTTTATTAATTTGTTGAATATTATTAAATATTTCATAATATATTTGCACGTTTGAGGCTGTATTTGTATCATTAGTAGTGATGTTTTCATGTTCTGTATCATATGCTTCAATGAATTTAACATCTCTACTTTTTATCAATTTCTTT
The DNA here is from genome assembly GCA_963971445.1 of Ornithomya chloropus. NCBI lineage: Eukaryota > Metazoa > Arthropoda > Insecta > Diptera > Hippoboscidae > Ornithomya > Ornithomya chloropus. The sequence goes on from OZ020531.1 coordinate 26,199,671, forward strand.
TGAATAGGATCCCACAAACGGTATGCCTTTGATTCACTACAGTAGCCTAGAAATATGCACCTTCGTGATTTCGTATTGAATTTACCTCTTGCTATCTTCTTGAATAGTGCATAAGCTATCTGTCCAAATTTTCTGAAATAGCTAACGCATGGATTTCTACCTGTCGAAATCTTGAAATGTGTTTCTCCGATACTTCTTGATATACATCTGTTTCTTATGTGATTAGCTGTAAGTACTGCTTCTGCCCAAAAACTTGGTTTTAGACTTGCTTGAAGTAGCATACATCGAGCCATTTCTACGAGGGTTCGATTTTTCCTCTCGGCCACACCATTTTGTTGAGGTGTATATTCTACTGTGAACTGGTGCTTAATACCTTCTTTTATTAAAAATTCTTTAAATTTGTTATTCTTATATTCCGTTCCATTATCTGATCTTAGAATCTTAACCTTCTGTCCTGATTGTTTTTCCACCATGTTTTTGTATTCTATAAACTTGTCGAATACTTCATTTTTGTTTTTAATGAAATATACTTCGCACCATCTGCTGAAATCGTCTATAAATGTTACAAAGTATCTTTTACCTCCTAAGGAGTTTTCTGACATCGGACCACAAACATCACTATGTTTTATTTCTAATAGTTTGTTTGTTACAGTTTTTGATTTCGGAAAAGGATTTTGGCTTTGCTTGCCTTAGATACATACTTCGCAACTAGGTAAGTACCCTTTTATGTTACTTTTAATACCATGTACCTTTTCTTTCTTGATCATAATTTTAAGATCCTTTTCGTTGAGATGTCCGAATCTTTCATGCCATTCTTTTATTGAGTTTTCTGTTGCTAAATTTCCTTTTTCCAATAGTTCTTTTGTGTAGTAGAGGTCACCTCTTTTAAGGGCTCTCATAAGTTCCTCTCCTGTCCTAGCATCTTTTATTATAGCGTCATATTTTCTGAATATCACTATTTTACCACGTTGTGTCAACTTTGGTACTGAAATAAGATTTGATCTCAAATCTGGAACGTACAAAGTGTTTAGCAAAGAAAGTTTAAGGTTTCGATTTGGTTTGATGCTTACTGTACCGGTCCCTTCGATATTTGTTGTGAAATTATTTGCTAAATTCAACGTACTTACATCACTGGATTTAAATTCCCGAAATTTTTCTTTTTGTGAACACATGTGAGAAGTTGCTCCCGAATCAAGACACCACTCACCTTGTTGATTATTCAATTGCATGGCTATTTCTGCTTTGCCTACACTTTCTCTATGTTTTGACTGTTTTTCATTGTTATTGGACCTACATTCGGCAGCTTTGTGTCCTATTTTTCCACACTTGTAGCATTGAAATTTGAATTTTTCATGATTCTTCTTTGATTCGTTGAATTTAGACTTGTTCTTCATTTTATTCTTGAATGTATATAGTGCATCTTGATTACTGCTTTCTATGACATTTCTTTTGCGTGATTCATATTCATCTATTAACTTTATCTTGAGTATTTCTGGGCTCGGAAGCTTATCTTGAGTTTCTATGGCGATCCTGAACGATTCATATTCTTCAGGAATGCTGTAAAGTAATATGATAGTTAAGAGCTCATTTATGATTTCTAGTTGCATCTCGTTGAGCTTATCAACAATATCAAAAAATTGCTTTATATGATCCCTCATGTCTTCTCCAGGTTTCTTTTTTAAGAGTATCAACGATTTTAATAACATTGCTTGACGTGCCGGTCCTTTAGATTGATAAATTTCATGAAGTTTATTCCATAAATCACGTGAAGTATTGCAATGCTTTATTTGTTTTAGTTCTGATGGAGACATTGCTAATATAATGTCTGATTTTGCTTTCGAATCTTCCAATTCCCATGCTGCAATCTGGTCCGGCGATGAGTCCGGCTTTTTGCAGCTTCCATTTACATATTTCCATTTCTCGCTTTTAATTAATAAAGCTTGTACCTGGATTTTCCACGTATCGAAATTGTCTTTGTACAATGGTTCGATATTTATTCCTGATGCACTCATTTTGTTTTCCTTAAAATATTTTTATGCGGGTTTCTTTATTAAAATTGCTGGGCCCATAACCTATTGTAGTTTGTTTTATTTTATTGATTAGAAGCAACTTAATTCTTTGAACGGAAAAACGAAAGAGAAGATTTTTATTTTTTTTATTTTTGATTAACAACTAAAACATTTGACAATAACATATAAGAAAAACTAATTGATTCATTTGTACAAAGTAAATATATATAAAGTGTTTATATATATATTTCCAACAGTCTCAATAATTCGTACTCATGGAAATGATTATTTTCAAAGATTTAATATTTTATAATGATAAAAATTCTTATAATGAACCCACCTAACTATCACACTTACTCAAACATTAACCAAAGAGTAAACTTAGTCAATCCTGGTCCGATGGGAGAGTCTCATTCGCTTTTTTTTCTTTTTTATTCTTTATTCTATTAGTTACAAAAACCAATTTTCAACTAATATAAGTTATATAATAAGAAATTTAAAAATTAAAAAAAATTATAAATAAGAACAAATAAATAAATAAACACCGGCAGCAGCACCAGCAACAACAACAACAACAACAGCTACCTCTGGAACCACTTAGAATAAAATTATATTTTGACTGTGCAAAGGTGCATAATCATTAGTTTTTTAATTGAAAGCTGGAATGAATGGTTGGACGAAATAATGACTGTTTCATATAAATTTGAATTAGAAATTTATTTTTTAGTTAAAAAGCTGAAATTTAATTAAAAGACGAGAAGACCCTATAAATCTTTATATTAAGTTGGTATTTATTATTTAGTAATTTATATTAATTATCAATAGTAATATTTTATTGGGGTGATATTAAAATTTGATTAACTTTTAATTTATTATGACATTAATTTATGATTATTTGATCCATTATTATTGAATAAATTTAGAATTTATAAATGTATTTAATATAAATAGTATTGTATTTAATATAAATAGTATTGTATTATTTAGAAGTTTTGATATTTTTGATTAGAAGTTTAATATTGATTATTTTTGTGTTATTTGGAGTTGCTTTTTTAACTTTATTTGAGCGAAAAATTTTAGGTTATATTCAGATTCGTAAAGGGCCTAATAAAGTTGGGGTTGTAGGTATTCCTCAACTTTTTTGTGATGCAATTAAATTATTTACTAAAGAACAAACTTATCCTTTATTATCTAATTATTTATGTTATTATTTTTCTCCTGTTTTTTCTTTATTTATATCTTTATTAGTTTGTATATATATACCTATATTTATAAAATTGTTTTCTTTTAATTTACGTTAATATTTTTTTATCTTTTATAAGTTTGGGCTGGTTGATATTCTAATTCAGTTTATGCTTTATTAGGAGGATTGCGAGCTGTAGCTCAAACTATTTCTTATGAAGTGAGTTTAGCTTTAATTTTATTGAGATTTATTTTTTTGATTGGAGGGTATAATATAGATAGATTTTATAAATACCAAATTTGTATTTGATTTATTATTTTTATATTACCATTTGTATATATTTGTTTAGCAGAAACTAATCGGACTCCTTTTGATTTTGCTGAAAGAGAATCTCAATTAGTTTCAGGGTTTAATGTAGAATATAGAAAAGATGGTTTTGCTTTAATTTTTTTAGCTGAATATTCAAAAATTTTGTTTATGAGAATATTATTTAGTTTAATATTTTTGGGGGGTGATGTTTTTTCAATAATATTTTATTTTAAATTAACTTTTATTTCTTTTATATTTATTTGGGTGCGAGGTACATTTCCTCGATTTCGTAATCGTATCATAAATTAATATATTTAAATTGAATTTTTTTTTCCTTTTTCTTTAAATTATTTATTATTTATTATTGGTTTACAAATTATTTTATTGAGTTTGGTTTAATAATTAAATTTAGTACTAAAGTTATTAGAAATATAAAAATCTATCTTATGTTTTCAAAACATATGCTTATTCAAGCTCATTAACTAATTTAATGACTTATCTCATCATTTAGTAATAAATGGTAAAATTAAGAAGTATAAAAAAAAATAAAATTGTTATGCTTTGTCCAATAATTACATAAGGTTCTTCTACAGGGCGAGCTCCAATTCAAGTTAATAAAATAATAATTGTTGCTATAGATCAAAATAATAGTTTATTTATGGGATAAAATTGTATTCCTCGAAATTTTCTTAAATGGAAAAATGGTAAAATTACTAATATTGCAATAGATATAATTAAAGCAATTACTCCTCCTAATTTATTAGGGATTGATCGTAAAATTGCATAAGCAAATAAAAAATATCATTCAGGTTGAATGTGGGGCGGAGTAACTAATGGATTTACGGGAATAAAATTATCAGGGTCTCCTAATAAATAAGGGTTAATTAATACTAAAATAATTAATAATAAAAATATAAAAATAAATCCTACAATATCTTTATAAGAGAAATAACGGTGGAAAGAAATCTTATCAATATTTGAATTTAATCCAATTGGATTGTTAGATCCTGTTTCATGTAAGAATATTAAATGAATTATTGTTATTGCTAGTGCAATAGAAGGTAAAATGAAATGAAATGTAAAAAAACGTGTTAGTGTAGCATTATCAACAGCAAATCTTCCTCATCCACTAAATCATTACCTAAATATGGGATAGCAGATAAAAGGTTAGTAATAACTGTACCACCTCAAAATGATATTTGCCCTTAAGGTAGAACGTAGCCTATAAAAGCTGTTGCTATAACTAAAAATAAAATAATTATTCCTATTAATCATGTAGGAATAATTGTTAATCATATATACCTATATATGTATCAAACAAAGCATTCAATAATTATTATGTCAATGTTCAATGTATCATAAGTTAGTTTAATAAAAACTCCAATAGGTTATGGCACCAGCTCTCTGATATTACTGCCAAATAAAGAAAAAGAAAAATTTTTCTTAACAAGAAATTTTCTTCATATAAAAAAAAAATTTTTCTCTAACAAGAAAAATTCAATTTTCTATGAAATAAAAATGAGCTTTTCGATTAAAATCGAACCGCTGAACAAAGAAAATTTTGACACCTGGAAAATACAGGTAAAGGCATTGCTTACGAAAAACGAAACGTGGAAGTATGTTTCTGGCAAAATGGAAAAACCAACCGAATCAGCAACTGCAATTGCCGAATGGAAAGATAATGATGAAAAGGCGAAAGCTGATTTAATATTGTCCATCAGCCCATCCGAATTACCACAAATAAAAAATTGTGTCACATCCAAAGATATATGGGATAAATTACATGCGATATACCAGTCGAGAGGTCCTGCTAGACAAGCCATGCTGTTGAAATCACTTATCTTAATAAAAATGAAAGCAGGTGACGATTTGCGCGACCATGTTCAAAAATTTTTTGAAATCGTGGACAAATTAAACGAACTACAATTAATCATACTTGATCAGTTGTTAGCAGTCATTTTACTATACAGCATACCAGACGATTACGAAACCTTCAAAATAGCAATTGAATCACAAGAAAAACTACCATCGCTTGACATACTCAAAGTAAAACTCCTTGAAGAATTTGAAGCAAGAAAACGAAATATAAATCGTGAAGTTGAAGGTGCTATGTATACAAATAAAAACAACAAAAACAGTAAAAATACAAATGAGAAAAAATCAAAATTCAAATTTACATGTCATTCTTGCGGTAAGGTAGGACATATGGCAAAAGATTGCAAATCAAAATTCTTTGCCAAAAAGCATGACAAGAAAGAAGATGTATCCTGCAATGCAAATGAAGTGCTGTTTACTATGGGTCATGATAGTGACAAAAACGAATGGTGCCTCGATTCAGGTGCTTCATCGCATATGTGTGCCAGTAAATACCTGTTCAACGAAATCAATGCTACAAAAAATAAGAAGTTAACTTTAGCGAACGAGAACTTCACCGACATAAACGGCTGCGATACAGTAACTTTTACTTCGAATACCGGAAGAAATGTTACATTAAACAAAACGTTATACGTACCAGATTTACGAACAAACCTTGTTTCTGTTTCTAAAATTACAGATCACGGGTATGAAATAATCTTCAAAAAGAATGCAGCAATCATTTTAAACTCAAACACAAAAGATATTGTATTTTCTGCAAAAAGGAAGGGTAATTTATATTACATAAATAAAAAAGAAGACGTCACATCTGTAGTATCTCAGAAAAGAACTCTACAAGATTGGCATGAAATACTTGGCCATGTAAACGAAAAGGATTTAAAAACCATAATCAAGAATTTTAACGTAGATGTAGACACAAAGAGTACACTACAACAGTGTGAAGTGTGTATTCAAGGTAAACAGTCGCAAAAACCGTTTAGTTTATCCGAACATAGAAGCACAGAACTGTTGAACATAGTACATACCGATGTTTGTGGACCTATGCGTACCCGATCCCTTGCCGGATCAAAGTACTTCATCACGTTTATCGATGACAAAAGCAGATGGTGCGATGTTTACTTCCTAAAAAGCAAAAATGAAGCATTTAGCAAATTTGTTGAATACAAAAACATGGTAGAACGCAAAACAGGTTTCAAAATAAAATGCTTAAGAAGTGATAATGGCACAGAATATGTTAACAACGAAATGCAACAATTATTAAAATCCGAAGGAATAAAACATGAATTATCCATTGAATATACCCCACAGCAAAACGGAGTAAGTGAACGAAAAAATAGAACTCTTTTGGATATGGCTAGGTGTATGATGATAACTTCAGGACTCCCTCCTAGTTTTTGGGCCGAAGCGATAAATATGGCAAATTACATTCGAAACCGTTGTCCATCACAAAGTTTGAAAGATAAAACACCATACGAAATATGGAACGGACGAAAACCAGTTTTTACTTATATGCATAAATTTGGATGCCATGCATACAAGTTAGACAAAAAAAATAATAAAGGTAAATTTGAACCACGATCGAAAAAATTCGTATTTGTTGAATACTCTAATGTATCAAAAGGCTATCGTCTATGGAACCCCGAATCTAATAAAGTAGAACGCAGTCGTGATGTCATATTCACAGAAAATTTTAACAAGAATCAGTATATCGATTTTATGCCTGAAACTGTAGAATTACAGGTAAACCGTCAACATCAACAACAACAACAACAAAAATTAACATTAGAAAAGCAAACATCAACTGAAAATTTAAACCAAAATCATCATGAAAATAAATTAACTAACATTAGTAGAGGCAAAGGTCGACCTAAAAAACTCTTAACCGGAAAAATAGGCAGACCACGTAAAATATACAAAACTGTTAATAAACCAGAAACAAGATCTTTCGATTCAGACGTAAGTGGTGAAGAATATCAATCTGCCAACTTTACTGAACAAGGAGATCCAAAAACAAGTAGAGAAGCTCTATCAGGTGACGAAGCTACAGAATGGAAAGACGCAATGGTAACTGAATACGAAATTCAGTGGAAAACAGCGAAGTAGACATATTATACATGAAAACGGAAGATATGCCTGCAGACTTTTTAACCAAAGGGTTAAACGCTCCAAAACATTTCAACTGCATGAAAAATCTTGGAGTTCAAATCGTGATCAACAACCAGTAATGCAGCGACAAACACCCGAAATTTTATTTTATTTTACTGTTGTACCAATGCCTTGTTTGAGGGGAGGTGTTAATCATATATACCTATATATGTATCAAACAAAGCATTCAATAATTATTATGTCAATGTTCAATGTATCATAAGTTAGTTTAATAAAAACTCCAATAATAATAAGTAAGATCCATAGTATATTCCTCGTCCAATATGTAAATAGATACAAATAAAGAAAAAAGAGGCTCCATTGGCGTGAATAGCTCTTAATAATCAACCATAATTTACATCCCGGCAAATATGATTTACTCTATTGAACGCTGAATTAATATCTGCTGTATAATGTATAGCTACAAATAATCCTCTTAAAATTTGAATAATCAAATATAATCCTAGTAGTGACCCAAAATTTCATCAAGAAGAAATATTAACGGGAGTAGGTAAATCAATTAAAGAGTTATTAGCAATTTTAAAAATGGGGTGTTTAATTCGTAAAGGTTCGTTCATTAATTAAATATGGGGCGCAGTGGACCTTCTAATAAATTAGTAATTTTAACTACTGCAATTAAAGTAATTAATAAATAATTTATTAAAAGAATTGTAATTATGTTTGTAGGATAATTGTATATTTTATTTAAATTTAATGAATTTTCTATTAAGTAAGATGAATTATTAATAATAGATTAAATAAAATTATAATAGAGTTTCTAAATTTATTAATTGCATTATTATATTTTTATCTATAATTATAATAATTAATATGTTTATAAAGAATAATAATGTAGAGGATAATATTAATTTAATTGAAAATGAAAATATTTCATTTGAAGCTAAAGGGGTTACGTAAATAAATAAAACTAATATTCCTCCTAAAAATACAATAAATAAGATATAAGAAAATCAAAATAAATTTGAATTTGAACTGGTTTAATAAGTTGATATTGAAATTAAAATGGTTTGAATTAATAAAATTAATCCTATTGCTAAAGGATGTGTTTTAAAAATATAAAAATTAAGTTAAATATAAATGTTAATATTAATAAAATTCATTGAATAATTTCAAGAGGTAGTTTAATATAAAATATTAATTTTGGAGATTAATGATAAAATAATTTTTCTCTTGAAGTTTTAAAAGATTATTCTTATTATTGATTTACAAGACCACTGCTTTTGTTAAACTATTAAAACTAATGGTAAATTTAATAGTTTATTTATCAATAATTTTGTTATTTATAGGAGTTTTAGCTTTTGTTTCTAATCGTAAATATTTATTATCAATATTGTTAAGTTTGGAATATATTGTTTTAAGTTTATTTTTTATATTATTTATTTATTTAATAATAATGAGTTATGAATTTTTTTTTAGAATAATATTTTTAACTTTTAGAGTATGTGAAGGTGCATTAGATCTTTCTATTTTAGTTTCAATAATTCGTACTCATGGAAATGATTATTTTCAAGGATTTAATATTTTATAATGATAAAAATTCTTATAATAATTTTATTATTTTTTATTGTAGTTTGTTTTATTTTATTGATTAGAAGCAACTTAATTCTTTGAACGGAACAACGAAAGAGAAGATTTTTATTTTTTCATTTTTGATAAAAATGATGTGCAATATATAAAAATGTTTTATTCACCAAGAAGAAATTTTACGAACAGAACAAAAATTATTGACAATTAAAACTTAGATATTATATATTATAACTAGATTTTATACACGTTGTAAAGTGGAATATGTATGTATATGTAAATGTATATTCCAACACTCCTCCTCAACGTGGATGTCTTATATAAGATTCAATTACAATTATTCATTTCAAGTTTAATAAATTCATAAATTTACAATGTTTTACATGTGCCAAGTTTTTAGTTAAAATATCTGCAATCATGTAATTTGTGGGACAATATTCCAATTTTACTTCATTTTGCTTCACTGCGTCCCTTATGTGATGAAATCTTAAGTCTATGTGTTTTGAGCGCTTGTGATATACAGGGTTTTCTGCCAATTTTTGTGCACCTTGGTTATCGATGCACAGTTCAACGGCATTTTCTTTCCATAACTTAATATCTTGAAGAAGTCGTTTTAAGTATATTGCTTCTTTTGTTGCATTTGATGCAGCTATATATTCCGCTTCAGTACTACTAAGAGCGACACTTGTTTGCTTACGAGATTCCCATGATATAGGACAATTTCCGTAGAAAAATATAAATCCCGTATAAGATTTTCGATCTATAGGGTTAGATCCCCAATCTGCGTCAACATATCCTTTTAGAGATAATGCTCCTTTCTTATATATTAATTTCAAATCAGCTGTGCCTGCAAGGTATCTTAAGATATGTTTTAAACCATTCATATGTACTTCTTTGGGATTTGTATTCATTTGAGCCATCTTAGATATTGAATGTTGTATATCAGGTCGAGTTGTTATAGCCAAATACATCAAAGATCCAACCAATGATTGGTACATTTGTTTGTCAGCTATACATTCATCGTTGGAATTAATTTGATAACCAGGATCTAAAGGTGTTGCAACAGATTTGCACTTTTCCATGCCGTATTGTTTTAATAAGTCTTGAATGTAGATAGTTTGACTCAACTTAATTTGACCAGTTTCGCCTTCTCTTTCTATCTCCATTCCCAGAAAATGATTTAGTAGTCCTTTATCACTAATGTCAAATTCTTCTGCTAGTTTATTTTTTATCAGTAATACAACAGCTTTATCATTACAACCAATTATAATGTCGTCAACATAAACCACAAGCAAAACTAACTTTCCATTTATATTTGCCTGATATAAACAAGGCTCATAATTAGAAGCAATAAAACCAATTTTTTTTAAAACTGCATCTAATTTACTGTTCCATTCTTTTCCACTTTGCTTTAAACCATAGATAGCCTTTCGTAACTTTAAAACCTTATTTGGAAACTCTTTACTTTCAAACTGGGGCGGTTGCCTCATATAAACTTCATCTTGTAAATCGCTGTTAAGATATGCTGTACAAACATCGATTTGATGTAAATGCATTTCAAAATGAACAGCTAGAGCTAATAGAAGTCGAACAGTAGAGTATCGTGCAACGGGAGAGAAAGTTTCTTTATAATCTAAGCCATATTTCTGGTTGCAGCCTTTGGCTACTAGCCTAGCTTTATATTGTTCAATTTCTCCACGACTATTTCTTTTAAGAGCATAGATCCATTTACATGGTATGGCTTTATGGTTAGGCGGCAATTCTACCAAAGACCAAGTCTTGTTTTTCTGTAAAGCATTAAATTCGTTCTGCATTGCGTTTAACCAAAGTTTTTTATTTTTACTGCTTAATGCTTCTGTTATATTCCTTGGAATTTCTTCGTGCACCAAATTGCATATCATATTATATTCCTTCTTTGGTCTACCTGGTTGACCAGTGCGAATTATTTTAGGACGACCGGGTCCGCGTCTTTGACTTGAAACTTCTTCTTCTTCGTTTGAGTCGCCTAAATTATCAACTGTGTCGTAATGAACTTCACTTTGAACATCATTCTGAACATTATTGTGTTCATTATAAATATTTCTGTTTGTATTCGTATTGATGGTATTTTGTTCCTTAGTCAAAAAAAATGTGAATAGATCTGCATTCTCCTCCTCGACACAGACATCATTGTTAAAGAAATTTTCATTAAAAATAACATCACGATGTTCGGTAATCTCTCTTTTTGATTTGTTATATAATCGATAGGCCTTTCTTGTTACAGAATAACCGACAAAGATATATTCGATTCTTTTAGCATCGAATTTCGATTTGTTTCCTTTTTTATTTAATGCATATGCTATAGAACCAAACGTCCGCAAATGCTTTACACAAGGCTTTTTGCCACACCAAACCTCATATGGAGTTTTGTTTTCTAAATATTTGGTTTGACAACGATTTCTTAAATAAACAGCTGTCATTATAGCTTCTGCCCATAAACACTTCTGAACACCGGAATGCACCATCATTGACCGTGCCATCTCCATAAGTGTGCGATTGGCTCGCTCTGCCACTCCATTCTGTTGTGGAGTATACGCAACTGATAATTGCCTTGAGATACCCTCTTGTTCCAAGTATGAATTAAATTTTGAATTAACATACTCACGACCATTATCGGTTCTAAGACATTTAATCTTTTGGCCTGTTTGACGTTCTACTTGTGATTTGAATATTTTAAATTTTTCAAAAACTTCATCTTTACTTTTGATGAAATAAGCAAAAATACGTCTTGACTTATCATCGATAAAGGTGACAAAATATTTAGAACCGCCAACAGATTCGACTCTAAATGGACCGCAAACATCAGAATGAATAATTTCAAGTAGTTTGTTCGATGTAGTATTTGATGCTTTTGGAAATGGTAATGTATGTATTTTACTTAAGGAACAGGTTTTACACTGATTTTCTTCGGTACGTTTAATAGTCATACCAGTAATCATACTTTTATGGTATAAATCAAATAAATTTTTATAATTTAGGTGTCCATATCTGTTGTGCCATAAAGATGTCATATTGCGAGCACTGCATGCCATTGTCAAGCTTGTGTTTACGATAAACATATTATTGTATCTTTCAGCTTTCATTACAATGGTACCATCTTGTCGTTTAACAATAGCTTTTTTCTCATCAAAATGAACTGTCAATCCTCTATTTACAATTTTATTTACAGATATAAAATTTGATTGCAATTCTGGTGAATAAAGTACATTTTCTAAAATTATTTCGAAATTTTCATTTTGTATTACAACTTTTCCAATACCCAAAGCATTTATACTCTTGTACCCAACTAAAGCAATTGATTCAACATGGTCTTTGTAAGTAACAAACAAATTTCTATCTCTACACATATGAGATGTAGCGCCACTATCAAGATACCATAATGCATCATTAAAATTCTTTAAATCAGAAGCTGCTACCGTAGTTAAAGCCTGCTGCTTTTTATTTCTTTGATCACAGTTATTCGCAAAATGCCCTATCGTACCGCATATAAAGCATTTACCTTTAGATTTGTTGATGTTCTTGTTGAAGTTTCTGTTTTTGTTATATTTGTTGTTTGATTTGTTCGTAGTTTTTGCCGTAAAAGCTTGATGATCAGAAAAATCTTCTACTTCATGTTTGTCTTTTCTTCTTTTACCTTCTTCTAATAATTTCTGCTTTAAAACATTTAAAGTTGGGAGTTCATCGCGAGTTTCAATAGCTATGACGAAATTTTCATATGACTTTGGAAGACTTGAAAGTAATATAATGACTAAAAGCTCCTCCTGGATGTCAATGCCCGTTTCGTTTAATTTTTTATAGATTTCCGAAAATTCATTTAAATGGTTAACAATATTACCATTATCGAACATACGTAGATTCACTAAACGCTTATATAATGCTACCTTTTGAAGTGGTCCCCGTGGCAAATGCACTTCTTGCAATTTCAACCACGCTTCCTTTGATGTTTGGCAGTTTTTGATGTACAGCAACTGTGTTGACTTAACACCAAGACATATTGACGCTAAAGCTTTCTCATCTTCAGCTTCCCACTTAGAAATTGTTTCAGGAGTTGTTTGGTCTTCTTTCTTTGATTTACCATTAACGATATTTCATAAGCCACCATGAACCAAAACGCTTTTCATGTGGATGTGCCAGCAATCATAATTGCTATCGTCCAGTTTATCAATTTGCACAACAGGCGCGCTCATATTTTTAAATTAGGCAATATTTATTTAATATATAATTGCACATAAGCCCATAACCTGATAAAAATGATGTGCAATATATAAAAATGTTTTATTCACCAAGAAGAAATTTTACGAACAGAACAAAAATTATTGACAATTAAAACTTAGATATTATATATTATAACTAGATTTTATACACGTTGTAAAGTGGAATATGTATGTATATGTAAATGTATATTCCAACAATTTTTGATTAACAACTAAAACATTTGACAATAACATATAAGAAAAACTAATTGATTCATTTGTACAAAGTAAATATATATAAAGTGTTTATATATATATTTCCAACACCACCCCTCAAATAGCAATTAGTTATTTATTTACAAAAATTAGTTAGACATTAGACCAAATTTGGTAATACACTTATTATGCTTTGATGGTGATAGTCCATCGGACGTCAGCTGGCATTTCAGTAGTTGGCATATATTCCACATTAATTTCGCCTGTTTCTAGAAGTTGTCGTACAAAGTGATATCGAACATCGACATGTTTTGTTCGTTTATGAAAAACAGGATTTTTGCATAGTTTTCCAGCGCTTTGGTTATCGTTGTATATGGTGATACCTGATTGTTCACCTAAAATTTCTTTAAGAATTTTTCTTAAATAAACTACTTCTTTAGAGGATTCTGAAAGCGCCATATATTCTGCTTCCGTACTTGATGTTGCTACTGTCCGTTGTTTTCTCGATTCCCAACTTATAGCTGCATTTCCCAAAATGAAAACGTAACCTGTGTAAGATCGCCTATCGTCCACACATGCAGCCCAATCAGCATCAGCGTATCCTACTAAACTACTTCCAGTTTTCTGGAATGTTAAGGTTAAATCCTTGGTATATTGTAAATAACGCAATACCCGTTTTGCTGCGATCCAGTGCGCTTTTCCATAAGTCGAATTATATTGACTTAATGCACTTACAGCATGGGCAATATCTGGGCGAGTGGACACTGCTAAATACATCAGCGATCCTATTAAATTTTGATATGGTAATTTCGCAATTTCCTCCTTTTCTTCTTCAGTTGGGCACATTTCATTTGATAACTTCTCATTTATATTCATTGGCGTTGTGACTCCTTTACACTCTCCCATATTAAAAGTATTTAAAACAACATATATATATTTAGTTTGTGACATTTTAATTGTGCCATTTTCTCGATTTTGAACGAATTTTATACCAAGACAGTAACTTAAAGGGCCTAAATCTTTCATTTGGAAAGTTTTGGCTAACTTTTGTTTAAACATATTCAATTTATTCTCATTGTTAGATGCTATAATAAGATCGTCTACATAGATAGCAACTAATAAAATTTCGTTTGTATTTCTCTCAATATATATACAGTTGTCTGATTCTAGAGGCTTCAAATTCATCTTCTTGAATTGATCATGTAACTTCTTGTACCACTGTCTTCCAGATTGTTTCAACCCATATAATGCTTTTTCTATTTTGCATACTTTGTTTCCTTTATATTTATTTGATTCATTTTCTTCTAATATTTCATCAAGTTTTTCTGGTACTTCCATATATATTTCTTCTTCGATGTCACCGTTCAAGTATGCGCTAATAAAATCTAATTGGTGTACAATAAGATCAAATTCTACAGCTAATGCCATTAGAAGGCGTATGGATGATATTCGTACTACTGGTGCATAGGTTTCGGAATAATCCACCCCTTCTACCTGGGTAAATCCCTTTGCTACCAGTCTTGCTTTACGTCTTTCAATGGTTCCGTCTGCATTATACTTTGTCTTCAATACCCACTTACATTTAATTATCTTTTTGCCTTTTGGTCTTTCTACAATTGACCAGGTTTTACTTTTCTTCAGAGCTTCATATTCTACTTGCATTGCCTTTTTCCATTCTTCCGCTCCATCACTATTAAGGGCTTCCCTTGCTGTTTTTGGATCTAATACTTCGGCGAAACCAGCTGCTTCCAAAAATTCTTCATTTTCCGCTTCATTTTGTTCCATTGGTTGTTGAATGTTATGAACTTTTCTTGGTCTCCCTGGCTTCCCGGTCCTCAATATTCTTGGTCTACCTCGAATTCGTTTCGGCTCTTGCATTTCATTAAAATCTTCTTCGGACTGTATATTTAAGTTTTCGTCTGTAAGATGTTTCTGAGTAGCATTCTCTTCATTTTCATTATTTTTATTAATTTGTTGAATATTATTAAATATTTCATAATATATTTGCACGTTTGAGGCTGTATTTGTATCATTAGTAGTGATGTTTTCATGTTCTGTATCATATGCTTCAATGAATTTAACATCTCTACTTTTTATCAATTTCTTTTGAATAGGATCCCACAAACGGTATGCCTTTGATTCACTACAGTAGCCTAGAAATATGTACCTTCGTGATTTCGTATTGAATTTACCTCTTGCTATCTTCTTGAATAGTGCATAAGCTATCTGTCCAAATTTTCTGAAATAGCTAACGCATGGATTTCTACCTGTCGAAATCTTGAAATGTGTTTCTCCGATACTTCTTGATATACATCTGTTTCTTATGTGATTAGCTGTAAGTACTGCTTCTGCCCAAAAACTTGGTTTTAGACTTGCTTGAAGTAGCATACATCGAGCCATTTCTACGAGGGTTCGATTTTTCCTCTCGGCCACACCATTTTGTTGAGGTGTATATTCTACTGTGAACTGGTGCTTAATACCTTCTTTTATTAAAAATTCTTTAAATTTGTTATTCTTATATTCCGTTCCATTATCTGATCTTAGAATCTTAACCTTCTGTCCTGATTGTTTTTCCACCATGTTTTTGTATTCTATAAACTTGTCGAATACTTCATTTTTGTTTTTAATGAAATATACTTCGCACCATCTGCTGAAATCGTCTATAAATGTTACAAAGTATCTTTTACCTCCTAAGGAGTTTTCTGACATCGGACCACAAACATCACTATGTTTTATTTCTAATAGTTTGTTTGTTACAGTTTTTGATTTCGGAAAAGGATTTTGGCTTTGCTTGCCTTAGATACATACTTCGCAACTAGGTAAGTACCCTTTTATGTTACTTTTAATACCATGTACCTTTTCTTTCTTGATCATAATTTTAAGATCCTTTTCGTTGAGATGTCCGAATCTTTCATGCCATTCTTTTATTGAGTTTTCTGTTGCTAAATTTCCTTTTTCCAATAGTTCTTTTGTGTAGTAGAGGTCACCTCTTTTAAGGGCTCTCATAAGTTCCTCTCCTGTCCTAGCATCTTTTATTATAGCGTCATATTTTCTGAATATCACTATTTTACCATGTTGTGTCAACTTTGGTACTGAAATAAGATTTGATCTCAAATCTGGAACGTACAAAGTGTTTAGCAAAGTAAGTTTAAGGTTTCGATTTGGTTTGATGCTTACTGCACCGGTCCCTTCGATATTTGTTGTGAAATTATTTGCTAAATTCAACGTACTTACATCACTGGATTTAAATTCCCGAAATTTTTCTTTTTGTGAACACATGTGAGAAGTTGCTCCCGAATCAAGACACCACTCACCTTGTTGATTATTCAATTGCATGGCTATTTCTGCTTTGCCTACACTTTCTCTATGTTTTGACTGTTTTTCATTGTTATTGGACCTACATTCGGCAGCTTTGTGTCCTATTTTTCCACACTTGTAGCATTGAAATTTGAATTTTTCATGATTCTTCTTTGATTCGTTGAATTTAGACTTGTTCTTCATTTTATTCTTGAATGTATATAGTGCATCTTGATTACTGCTTTCTATGACATTTCTTTTGCGTGATTCATATTCATCTATTAACTTTATCTTGAGTATTTCTGGGCTCGGAAGCTTATCTTGAGTTTCTATGGCGATCCTGAACGATTCATATTCTTCAGGAATGCTGTAAAGTAATATGATAGTTAAGAGCTCATTTATGATTTCTAGTTGCATCTCGTTGAGCTTATCAACAATATCAAAAAATTGCTTTATATAATCCCTCATGTCTTCTCCAGGTTTCATTTTTAAGAGTATCAACGATTTTAATAACATTGCTTGACGTGCCGGTCCTTTAGATTGATAAATTTCATGAAGTTTATTCCATAAATCACGTGAAGTATTGCAATGCTTTATTTGTTTTAGTTCTGATGGAGACATTGCTAATATTATGTCTGATTTTGCTTTCGAATCTTCCAATTCCCATGCTGCAATCTGGTCCGGCGATGAGTCCGGCTTTTTGCAGCTTCCATTTACATATTTCCATTTCTCGCTTTTTATTAATAAAGCTTGTACCTGGATTTTCCACGTATCGAAATTGTCTTTGTACAATGGTTCGATATTTATTCCTGATGCACTCATTTTGTTTTCCTTAAAATATTTTTATGCGGGTTTCTTTATTAAAATTGCTGGGCCCATAACCTATTGTAGTTTGTTTTATTTTATTGATTAGAAGCAACTTAATTCTTTGAACGGAAAAAAAAGAGAAGATTTTTATTTTTTCATTTTTGATTAACAACTAAAACATTTGACAATAACATATAAGAAAAACTAATTGATTCATTTGTACAAAATAAATATATATAAAGTGTTTATATATATATTTCCAACATTTTTCCTTTATGTTTATTTAAAAAAAATTGAATGGTTCTAAGTGTTTTATTTTTTATTAGTTTTATATTTATTATTATAAATTTTTATAGTAATTATTTTGTTAATATTTCTTATA
Source organism: Ornithomya chloropus (assembly GCA_963971445.1). Lineage (NCBI taxonomy): Eukaryota > Metazoa > Arthropoda > Insecta > Diptera > Hippoboscidae > Ornithomya > Ornithomya chloropus. The sequence goes on from OZ020531.1 coordinate 26,217,671, forward strand.
TATTTGGGTGTGATTTAATTTCTTATGGATTAATTTTATTATATTTTTGAATTATTATTATTAATCTAAAATATTATTAGCTAGTGAAAAAATTTTTAGTATAAGTAATTATAGTTATTTGTTTATATTGAATATTTTGTTGTTGTTATTATTATTAATTTTAACTTTTATAAGTTTAAATTTATTTAGATTTTATTTATTTTTTGAAAGAAGATTGATTCCTACATTATTTCTTATTTTAGGATGGGGGTATCAACCTGAACGTCTTCAAGCAGGTATTTATTTATTGTATTATACTTTATTAGTTTCTCTACCTATACTATTAGGAATTTTTTATTTTATTTATTATCTGGTAGATTAAATTTTTATTTATTAATAAATATTTCATTTGAGTATGAATTATTGTATTTTTGTTTGGTAATAGCCTTTTTAGTTAAAATACCTATATTTTTATTACATTTATGGTTACCAAAAGCTCATGTAGAAGCTCCTGTTTCAGGTTCAATAATTTTAGGTGGTATTATATTAAAATTAGGAGGTTATGGGTTATTACGTGTTTGGATTAGTATTAGATTAGTAGGCGGTTTATTAGTTAGATTAATTTGTTTACGTCAAGTTGATTTAAAAGCTTTAGTAGCTTATTCTTCAGTATCGCCTATAGGTATTGTTTTATCTGGGTTAATAACTTTAAGATATTAAGATATATAGGAATTTGTGGATTTTACACTTTAATGATTGTACATGGTTTATGTCCTTCAGGTTTATTTTGTCTTGTAAATATTATTTATGAACGAACTACAAGTCGAAGTTTATTGATTAGTAAAAGATTATTAAATTTTATACCTTCAATAGGTTTATGATGATTTTTGTTATGCTCATCAAATATAGCCGCCCCTCCTACTTAAAATTTATTAGGAGAAATTTCTTTAATTAATAGAATTGTTATGTGATCCTGATTATCTATATTTATATTTTATCATTTTTTAGAACAGTATATACTTTATATTTATATGCTTATAGACAACATGGTAAAATATTTTTAGGGATTTATAGATTTAGAAGAGGAAATTTTAGGGAATTTCATTTATTATATTTGCATTGATTTCCTTTAAATTTATTAATTTTAAAGGGGGATTATTGTATATTATGATTATAATTTAAATAGTTTAATAAAAATATTGATTTGTGGGGTCAATGATAAGAACTACCTTTTTAAATTATTAAAAATATTTCAATTTGTTTAATTAGATCAATTTCATTATTGTTTTTTAGTATAATAATTTTTATTTTGGCTTTAATTATAATTTTGGAAGATTATATTATATTTATTGAATGGGAAGTTATTTCTTTAACTTTTTTATTTGATTGAATAAGATTATTATTTATATCTTTTGTTTTATTTATTTCTTGTTTGGTAATTTATTACAGAAAAGAATATATATTAGGAGATTTAAATATTATTCGATTTATTATATTGGTTTTAATATTTGTATTTTCAATATTATTATTAATTATTAGACCTAATTTAATTAGAATTTTATTAGGTTGAGATGGATTAGGTTTAGTTTCTTATTGTTTAGTAATTTTTTTTTTTTTTTTTTTTTTTGTTATCGAAATTTATTTATTTATTCTATTAGTTACAAAACCAATTTTTAACTAATATATATTTATATAATTATATAAATAAGAAAATAAAAATAAAATTTTTATAAATAAAATAATAACACTGGCCGCAGCATCAGCAACAACAACAACAACAACAACCTCTGGAACAACTTAGAATAAAATTAAAAATAATATATGCTAAACTTAATATTAAGCTTACAACTAAAGTTTACAATTAATTAGGCAAAAGGATATTATAAAATCAATTAATATATAAAAATAACAACAAAGTAATAAAAGTGCTAGAGGTACATATAAAAAGAAAAAACTATTGGTTAAGGACCAATGATTCTAATAGTTTGGTAGATTAAGTAAGTAATTCCTTATAACGTCAACTGAGTCAACGGACGGATCAAATAAAAAATAATTTTCATTAAATGATTTACACAGGACTCGGAACGGACCAAACATAGCTGATAGTTTGTACCACAATGCGTTAGTTTTATAGGAATATAATGGCGAGTTGACCTACTTGGTACATTAAACGGAATATTCTCTAACAAGAAAGGAGACGATATGGTGCCACGAATTAACTTAACAATGAATATAACGCTCAACATGGTACGCCTTTTTTCAAGCGATGGCAAATTAATAAGTAACAGCCTACTTTCATAAGGAGGGAGAGAGCGGCGAGTGTCCCAGCCTAGTCCACGAAGGGCAAAAATGAGAAAATTTCTTTTGACTGACTCCAACAAATCAATCTGACATCTATAACTTGGAGTCCAGACAACACATGCATATTCCAAAACTGGTCTCACTAGAGCAGTGTAAAGTCTTTTACAAATATAAGGATCGGTAAATTCCTTAGACCACCTTTTAACGAACCCTAATAACGACTTAGCCTTATTCACCGAGGCTTCAATGTGTAAATTAAACTTCAGTCTTGAATCAAGTAAAACACCTAAATCTTTAAAAGAATCAACACTAGCTAGCAAATTATTATAGATATAGTAATCAGACGGAATGGCAGTAACCCAGTTAAATGACATCTTTTTACACTTATTTGAATTCAAAAGCATTCCGTTAACAACGCACCATTTAGCCAAGCTCGAAAGGTCAGACTGAAGAGTAACAATAGAACTCGGAGAATCAATCCGATAATAAAGCTTAACATCGTCAGCAAACATCAAGACTTTAGAGCTACGAACTGACGTGGGAAGGTCATTAACAAATAGCGCAAATAAAAGTGGCCCCAAGAGACTACCTTGTGGTACTCCTGACGTAACTACTATTTCCCTCGACAGGCAACGATTAAATGACACACATTGAGATCTGTTGGTAAGGTAAGAATAGAACCAGCGAACAAAGTTGTCCGGAAAGCCCAAACGTCGAAGTTTAAACGTTAAAAGATTGTGATCCACTGTATCAAATGCTTTTGAAAAATCCGTAAAAATTACGTCCGTTTGTTTAAAATCAGAGAACGCTTAACATATATAATGTGTAAATTCCAACAAATTTGTTGAGGTTGATTTACCCTGGGTTAAACCATGTTGGCAAGGTGAGAGTACTGATCTAATCGCTGACTTAAGACTCTTAGCTATTAATGATTCAAATAATTTTGGCATCACGCTTAGTTTAGCAATGCCTCTGTAGTTCTCGACATTCTCCCTCGAGCCATTTTTATACAATGGTAAAATATGGCTGGTTTTCCAAATGGAGGGAAAATATCCTTGACTCAGACTACTATTAAATATATGCGTTAGCGGAATATACAGAAAAGGAGCACAGTTCCGAAGAACACAAGAGGGGAGTCCACCAGGTATTACGGAGAATTTTAGGGCAGAAAGGGAGGAAAGTACATCATCCCCAGATAATATGATTTGCGGAAGAATATCAAACGAACTTATTGGAAATGGGTAATTATCAGATGATATATAAGAACGAGAATAATTCTTTTCAAAAAAGTCAGCAAATTAATTAGCAATCACAGATGCGTCTGATGATTCACAATTTTCGTAGCACATTACGGACGGAAAGTTCCTAACTTTTCTTTTAGAATCAACAAAGCGAAAAAATGTCTTGGGATCAGAATACAGTATATTCCACAAGTGAACCACTACGCTTAAACTTTTTAAACAATCTACTCTTTTTATTACGGACATATTTAAGATTAGCATTAAACCAAACTGGACAAAGGGGGTTATAATTGAAATTGAAACGTCTGATCGGAACGGACAAGGAAATAGCGTAAGATAAAGCATTGTAAACATAATTTAAGGACTCGCCGATATTATTGTAGTCAAGGTCCCACGCAAAAGTAGATAAAACATTACAAAGTTTAATATAGTCCGTTTTGCAATATTGAAGGTAATGTAAGGTATTTCGTGGTCTATTGATAAAACCACTACCGAACTCACCTAAGATTAATAACAATGTAGGGTGGTAATGATCCTCAGGCTCCACAAAAGGTAACAAACGCGAAACCTTTATATTAGTGTCACTTGAAAAAATCAAATCCAATAATTTATTATTACTATTATAAATTGAATTAAGTTGAAACAGAGAAAGTTCACAAATCAAATCAAAATAATCATTAAAAATAGACGGATACGAGGTAGGTGTAAAATATCCAAGGTCTTCGTTAAAATACCACATGACATTGGGTAGGTTAAAATCTCCTAGAACAATTAATTTGTCAATATTCCTCAGACTGTGGAGTATGACTTGTACCATTCTAAGATGTTCTAAATAGATTGACACATCAGACAAAGGTAGAATATATGAACACGCTATATATAACTTAGGCTCACCATAACACACACTTACACAAATAAACTCTGTATCAGAGGACGCAACTAACCTTGCAGGTAAAGAACTATGAACGGCTACTAGCACACCACCACCCTTCCTAAGCTTTCTATCAGCTCTAAAAACCGAATACTCAGTAGAAAAAATTTCAAAATCGTTAACCTTAGGCTTCAGCCAAGTTTCTGCAAATACCACAATATGATGTACACAACTAATAGAGGCCAAAAATGTATCACGAAGCTTGGTATTAAGCCCACGGACATTTTGATAAAGAATAGATGGCTTATTACTTAGTTTTTTGACACAGCGACTGATTGATTTAGCGTAACCGGACGATTTAACTTTCTGCGAGGAATAAACTCCTTAACCAGTGCACCATTAGGCCAGGACTTCTTATCGAGGAAAATATCAAATGCTGACGACGGAACTAAGATTTTAAAGGAACAGATTTCACTATTATAAGGAGGATTGAATTTAATTATAGATATTTTAGAAATGTCAGAAATTAATTTACTACGGACAATATGGTTCTTGATCATATCAATTGAGGTATTTGATGCAAATCTCGAAACGAAAATAGATTTACGCGCAGGAATCACTACCAATTCACTATCCTGTGGTAATGCCGCCGGTGCCGCCAACCCAGCAGATGACACCAGAGGAACATCAGCACAGGTATTAGAAATGGTAGTAGTTCCATTAGATTTAGAGTTTAGTGAAACCAGCGTGACCACTTTTTGGGAAACTGGCGGTTCCAACGGAATGTCAGCCACTGGATCAGGAAGGGCATCGGTTGCTGGATGAGATGGAGCATCGGCTCTGGGACTAGATGTAAGAACAGCTGAAATTATAGCCTGAAGCACAGAGGGAGAAACAGACGGAGAATCGGATGGTGGATTAACCGTTACGACAGGAACCTTACTCGTTGTAAAAATAGATAATTCATCTGAAGTACATGACATAGAGGATGGTGGACCAACAGACAAACAAGGAGATGAAAAATCAGGAATTGGTGAAACCTGTAGAGTTGACGGTCGACAAGTATTAGAAACAATACCGCCACCATCCAACAACTTACAATTGTTAAATAGCGATTGATATTTTACCAGCTTGTCCATTGACCTTTTCAACTCCTTTTCTATCTCAATAAACGCACGTTGCGTTTGTTTGAAGAGTTTGAAGAATTCTATATCGGCTTTTCTACAATCAGGGCAGGCCCAACGCAAACCCTTATTTCTGTTAGTGATGTAATCAAAATCACGACCACTAAATCCAGCACAATTTGGGTGCGCTTGACGATCACATAGCCAACATAAAAGAAAATTCTCATGTTGCGTTATCTTACACTTGGGATAACAACAATCCATAATAAATTATGTAATGAAGTTTAACCAGGGTAGCCTGAAAGTATACTATTAAGCAACTGAATCCTGTTAAAAAAAAAACAGTTTCGTTAACAGAATTATTTAGATAAGCACTCTGCAACGAACAAAACAATAAAAAATATGAAAATAAGGAAAGAGACAATTATAGTCACCTCAATTAAAGAAAAAAAACCAAAAGCATAAAGAAATGACCAGCCAAAGTAAAAAAATTTCCACAAATTAGACGAAAATACGATTCGCCAATTATGTCCACTTCACTAACGATCAAATCACCACTTTAATTAAACAATTTAATCAATAATTGTCCACTACGTTGTAGAGAAACAATAAAAATTTGCAATATGATCAGAGACAAAGCGAAACACGTCAATAACACTCTAGAGTTACCAAACTATATTATCAAAATATTAAATCTTATATTGCGGGTATATTAACTGCGTTATCAAATCGTATTGGCGATGTAATAATTTTATTAGCAATTTCATGAATATTAAATTTTGGAAGTTGAAATTATATTTTTTATTTAGATGTAATAAAAAATAATTTTGATATAATAATAGTAGGAGTATTAATTATTTTTGCAGCTTTAACTAAAAGTGCTCAAGTTCCTTTTTCTTTTTGATTGCCTGCTGCTATAGCAGCTCCTACTCCTGTTTCAGCTTTAGTTCATTCTTCTCCTTTAGTTACAGCGGGAGTATATTTATTAATTCGTTTTAATATTATATATATAGTTGATTAGGAAATATTTTATTATTAATTTCTAGTTTAACTATATTTATAGCCGTATTGGGGGCTAATTATGAATTTGATTTGAAAAAAATTATTGCCCTATCTACTTTAAGTCAATTAGGATTAATAATAAGAATTTTATCTTTGGGATTTTGTAAATTAGCTTTTTTTCATTTGTTAACATATGCATTGTTTAAAGCTTTATTATTTATATGTGCCGGCTCTATCATTCATAATATAAGTAATTGTCAAGATATTCGTATAATAGGAAATTTAAGTATTATAATATCTTAAACGTCTTCATATTTTAATGTCACAAATTTAGCATTATGTGGAATACCTTTTTTGTCTGGATTTTATTCAAAAGATTTAATTTGGAGTTAATAAAAATAAGTTCAGTAAATTTATTAATTTATTTTTTATTCTTTTTTTCTACTTTGACTGTATCTTATTCATTTCGTTTAGTTTATTATTCAATAATTGGTATTTATAGTTTTACTCCAATAAATTTATTAAATGATGAGGGTTGAATTATATTAAAAAGTATAATAAGATTATTGGTATTTGGCATTTTTGAGGGTAGAATATTAATATGATTAATATTTTCAAATTTTAATGTTGTTATATAACCTTTAAGTATAAAATTATTAGTAATTTTAGTATGTATTATAGGAGGTTTGTGTGGATTTTTATATCTTTTGTTTCTTTATATTATTATAATAAAGCTTTATATTGGTACTTTATTTGTTGAATTCAATTTCAAGAGTGAGATAAAATAAGACAATAGCATAACATAAGTATATAATGAAAGGAAAATGTTTGTTCGTGCCGGGGAAAACCGTCAGTGAACCCTGTCACTAACACTTTACACCTTTTTTTTTTTTTTTTTTTATTTTATTATGTTTTTTTTTTTTTTTTATTATTATTTTAAAACAAAAAAATTTATTATTTAATTTATTTTTAATACTAGAGCATAATACACAAATTCATTTATGCTTAAGACCTTCTGTCTTAAATAATTGAACACTGACTCCCTCATTTAACTCCGTTCGAGTTCCTTTTATACTCGAAAATCGCTCATACGTTTTCTCGAACCTTCGATTTTCGCATCTCTCGAACATTCTGCTTTTCGTATGAGCGTTTCACCACAGAGAAGGTCATTTGATGAAGATGGTGACCCTGACTCGGCAGGCTTGGCAAAAACATTGTTATGGTGAAAACGAGTGATTGTAAAAGAAAAATAGGGGGCGCTATTTTTCTTCTTTACATTACGTCGATACGATACGAAGAACTTCATTACCCCTCGGTACCTGGGTAATGTTTATCACTCCCGACCTGGAAAACGCCACCCTGAATCGTCCTTGCGGCAGATGGAATAACATGTTGTGGTGCTTATGCAACGGAAGAGTCTTTTCCTTTTTCTCGATGGCGGGAACCAACTGTCGTATCACCTCCCTTCCACACACGCGACTACGTTGGCTGCCTTTTACCAGTTCCACAGGGGATTCACGCCTTTCGACCACTACAGGGCGTGTTTCTGGGTTACCTCGCCTGGTGTAAATTGATTTCGGAGAGGCAACCGACTTTGAGGATGTTGATGTATAGGAAAGTTTGCGCTTTCGAGGGAAACTGGCCATGTTGTTGACAGGCAACAAACACTTCTACCGATCGACTGGATTCTTGAGGGCGTGTTGCTCTACTGGATCCCGGAACAATTTCACCCCGCCTGGTGTTCGCTGGCTTTGGCGACCCGACACTTTTAGAGTAAGTCTTGAAACCGGGACGTTTACGTTTGAGCGGGAGTCGATTCGTAGCGTCTTTGGACATCTCATCGACCGGCCTGGCAGCATACTGGGGCCGCACTGGTGTACTGAATCGCAGTGCGTTATCTTCTCGCTCCCGATACCACGTACGTTTGCCTTTCGGTTCATCAGAGTCGGAGTCTGATTCTGATTCAACGGGGCAAACTGGAACCGCACGAACTGTGCTTCCAAATAAAGGACACGGCTGTTTCGGAACTTTAGGTATGTCTCCTTTCGCAAATGACACGGGCGTGCTAACCATCCGCAACGCCTTGGAACTTGCCGACTGACTGACAGACGGATTGGACTCAGCAGACGACTTTTCTAGTGTATCAATGTTTAAGCTTTTGAGAAAAAACTCCAGGGCATCGGGCGACATAGTAGGTTCTTTGTAGCGAGTGTCTTCCGTATGACGGTGTCTTGGTGGTGATGATCGCTAACGGGTACGCCTGTACTTGTTTCTTAGGGTTTGGCCAGTACAAAGTCATCTGAATTGACTTGGACCACTTCTGGTGATTTCCAAAAACTACATCCCTGGTTTCAGTTACCTTGAACTCTCCGAACCCATAACGTCGCGGAGACTCAGAAGAGACAGTGCTGTTGGGGCTGGTAGTCGGTTCGGACAGTTGGCGGCAAACAAGCTCTTTCTCCGACACTTGAGGGTCTTCATCTATTATGAATGTCTGGTTACAGTTGGCCGGTTCGTACCATTCGTCTGGGAAACCGGGCATGTGTGGGAGCTGACTATAACCCCTATCTCCTGTTTCGAAACTGTCAACACTCTCCATCGACCTGTTGTCGGAACTCTCGATGAAAGGCATTTCACCAGCCGGAACCTCCATTGAGGATGTCAGGGAGGCCGTCGATATAAACGATCCATCGGCGTTGCTGCTCCGTTCCGACTCTGAGCTAGACAGAACTATAACCGGTTCGGATGTTTGGCTAACGGTTCTAGCTAGGTAACATCTCTGACCCTGTATCACGGGAACACGTCCACCAGACCTTCGGGCTTTTGGGCCGTTCCCACGCACTTGGAAGAAAACTGCTTGAGGCCCCTCGTTCCTCGTTGTGGATTTCTCGGTGACGTTGCGGCGCACCCCCGATCCCCACTGATGAGCGCGTTTGTAAAAATTGTTCATTTTGAAAAACTGCGTAATCAAAAGCGGATTCTGAAAGGATAGCAAACAAGAAACATAAAAAAATGAAATTAGGAATGGTTAGGAATTTGTCGCCATAATATAAAGCTTCAAATCCTGAACATGACAAGTTCGACATTGCCCAGCTCGTTGCACTGAGACAAGAACTTTGGAAACCTGACTAGTGACTGCTTAACCCATACCTTATCGCCAATCTGAGGCTTCCAAGGTCGTCGCCTCAAATTGTAGTGTCTACTTTGATTTTGAACAGGTCTACCTAAGTTCATTTGGACCAATTTCCAAGCTTCGCGAAGGCGTTGCGCTTGGGCTTTCGGAGGTTTTAATTGTGTGCCTGTTCCTGCCGTCACACCATCGAAATAGGCATTGGGAAGTCTAGGCTCACGTCCTTGAGTAATATAAGCTGGGTTATATCCCGTCGAATCAGCAACACTCGTATTGACCGCAAGTATTATTTCCGGCAAATACTCATCCCACTTACGATGAGCCTCGTTCACCAGCTGTGAAATCATCGTCTTGATGGTTAGGTTGACACGTTCCGTCGGGTTTTCTTGCGGAGTGTAGGGTGCTGTGAGTCGTTGCTTAATGCCAATCGCCTCCAAGTACTGTCGGAACACCTTACTTGTGAACTGAGTACCGTTGTCCGAGATCAAAACCTTAGGTACACCATACCTGGCTACAATTTTCTCCCGCAAAGTTTGTATTATGCCCTCCGAGGTAGCTTTCCGAAGTGGAGTCAGTTCGACCCACTTCGAGAACTTGTCCACTACCACCAAAATCATCGTGTAACCGTGACGTGAACGCGGTAGGGGTCCTACGAAATCTGCACAGATGACCGACCACGGCTCATCTGGGATGTATGACAACATTTCCCCTGCCGGTTTTTGTTGACTAACCTTGTATTTTTGACACGACTCGCATTGTAACACATACCGTTGGATGTCTCTGTACATACCTGGCCAATAGTACCGTCTACTTATGCGTAACACAGTCTTTCTAATGCCAAGATGTCCCGCTGCTGGCTGATCATGGTTTTCGCGAAGGATTTGTTTGCGTTTATCGATAGGTACACACAACTTCAAAGAAGCCTCGTCTTCGTCGTGTGCATGTGTATTCACGTGCCGGTAGAGTTGGCCATTTACCCAACTATAATCAGCATACTTTTGTGGATTCGCCTTCAAGTCCGCCACACGTTTACGGATCCAAGAACAAGTAATATCGGGGGTCACATTGGGTAAAGTCTCCATTGTGGCAAGATGACAGGTTTCAACAGGCTGTCGCGACAGAGCATCTGCTACCACATTTTGACCGCCGCGTCGATACTGGACGGTAAACTTAAATTGCTGTAACTCTAGTGCCCATCGAGCTAAACGTCCTGACGGATTTTCGATGGAATTTAACCACTTCAAAGAGAGGTGGTCGGTGATCACTATGAAGCGGTACCCTTTCAGATAAGGCCGCATCTTACGTACCCCCCAAATAATTGCAAGGCATTCTTTCTCAGTCGTGCTATAATTTTTTTCCGCCTTATTCAAGTGCCTGCTTGCATATGCGACCACGTATTCGCATCCATCGATCTCTTGTGTTAAGACCACGCCCAGGCCAATATCACTCGCATCAGTTTGCAGTGAGAAAGTTTTAGTAAAATCCGGACATGTTAACACCGGTGCTTCAGTTAACCTTGTTTTGAGGGCCTCGAACGCCTGCTGCTGCTCATCTCCCCATTTCCAGTGTTTGCCTTTCTTCAGCAGAGATGTCAATGGCTGAGAGATTACGGCAAAGTCTGGCGCAAATCTCCGATACCATGACGTAGTGCCTAAATAGCGTCTCAACTCTCGGACATTTCCTGGCGGTTTCATTTGGGTTATTGCCGCAACCTTTTCCGGATCAGTCTTTATGACCTAGTCCGTCACCATATGACCCAAATATTTCACCTCTCGTCTGAAAAATTCGCACTTGTTAGTGTTAAGCTTCAAGTTCGCCGCGCGTAGCCGTCTGAAGAATTCACGAAGGTTGGACATATGTTGTTGTAGGGTTTTTCCTGTGACTATTATATCGTCCAAATACGTGAAAGCGTATGGCTCTAAATCAGGTCCAATCACTAAATCTAGAATTGGAAAGTGGCAGGGGCGGAATGAAGTCCAAACGGCATCACTTTCCATTGGTATAATCCACGACCTGACACCGTGAACGCAGTGTACTTTTTGCTGTCGTCAGCCATAGGTACCTGCCAATAGCCGTTTTCTAGATCAAGACTGCTTATGTACCTCGCTTCTCTCAAACGGTCAAGGATATGAGAAATGCGCGGTAATGGATACGCATCAGGTTCAGGGTGTTTGTTTAGTTGCCGAAAATCCATATATACACGCCATGCCGCATTTTTCTTTTTGACTAGGGTCACTGGAAAACTGTAGGGACTGCACGAAGGCTCAATGCATCCTTTTTCCAATAGTTTATCCACTTCTGCGTTGATAATCGGTTGCATGGAGGGGTTCCGTTTCTGGTATCGGATTTTTATCGGACGGTCGTGTAACATGCGAATGCGGTGTCCACCAAGATTGGTTTTTCCCGACACCTGCTGGAATTTTGCCAATTCTTGGTCGAGGAATGCCGATATTGTCCGTTTTTCGTCCTCGTCTAGTGAAGCTTTCAGCAACGCCCCTGTTGTACCAGAGTTAATGACAACCGCTGCTGTATGTTCAACGCGAGATTCTGGACTGATTTCTGACTTGATCTTCGTACATGTAACAAGTTGGTTGGGCTGTTTTCGACTCGTTAACATAGTAAATCCTTGCGGGCATTCAACAGCATGATTCTGGGCTTCACCACGGTTTGCCACTAGTAGTTCCAACTGACATGATGCTGGATTGCAAACCCATAGAGCTGCGTCGACCTTGTTATGATTAACTGGATATTCTTGAGATTGTACGCTGGCTAATCTCTGTTTCCCCCGAACAGGTTTGTAGAGTGGCGTTTCGGCTCGTGAAGCTTTGAAATGCTTCGGCTGTGGTGAAGTTAACTGTAGATGCGTCGGCATCAATGTTGGTTCAGTGTGCTTCGATGGACGAGCTGGTTGATTGCGTGTCGAAATTAATGCTTGGTTTATATACTTGGGTGATTCCGTTGTCTGGCTGGACTTTGGTATTAATTTCGGAATGCTGTGGGTTGATAGTTGTACTGGTTGGTTAAATAATGGTACTTGAACCGGGATGCTATGCGACAGTGTTTGCGCTGAAGTGCTACCCGTTGATGTTTGAACTGGTGACTCAACTCCTCGTTTATACCGGGCCACGTGGCAACGAATGGACGATGGTTCATACAATTTACAGGAGGCAGTAAATCCTGAGCAGCTTATTGTGGCGTCGAAAGCCGGGCATAACAAGAAATCGTAACATACGCGTAACGTCACCTAATTGGACCGGAATGAACGCCGCTAAACTCACGGCGCATGTGGAATTGTCCGCCAATGTCACATCCAAGCATACACTCTCCCATGTGGTGGCACAATTAAGATTATGTTAGAATGACTCATTGATAAAAAAACTCGTCGCGCCAGTGTCTATGATGGCTGTAACCGTGCGGCCTCCAACGGACAGCGTAGCTACTAACCTATCGCGCTGACAGGTTAATGCTGATTGAAATGATTGCGGGTGATGTTGGGGACTTGTTATGTAGGCCCGGTCTCCCCTTATTGGACTCGGGCCCCTCTCGCGTTTCCCGCCGGGTTAATTCGACAACAGTCTATGATACGTACGTCCGTGCGACCACATTTCCAGCAGAAAAGCTTAATCGGTTTTTTACAACCTCGCGCTAAGTAACCAGATTCTCCGCATCGATGACACGCATTCCGAGGATCTATGATGGCTGACGTTGGGTGATTCATTGTTCGATGTGCCTCTCGTCTGGGCGGAGGTCTTGGCGTTTCACTGGGTATGCTCTCAAAATCGCCGGCTAATTCCAATAACTGATTCAGGTCGCGAAAATCGGAGCGTCTAATATAGAGTAAGTATTCTGGACGAGCATTTCGAAAAATCCGCAAGAGCTTATCATCCTCTGACATCATCGTGTGCCGCATTTTATTTTGTAACTCCAAAGCGTAATCCTTGAATCGCTCATTTGGTCGTTGCCGCCTAGAATGTATTTCGTCCTCGATGTTTTCCATATGATGCGGAGGCAGGAAAAATTTCAAAAGATCACGTTTGAATAATTTCCACGTTTCCCAGTGGGCGTTGTTATTACGGAACCAAATGAGAGCTTGATCACGCAGAAATTGCGGCATAGTACACGGCAGACTATCCAGATGAATATCGTATGTCTCGGCCATTTCTTCCAGGCGTTCCAAGAATGAAAATGGATCTCCCGTGCCATTAAAAATAACACCCTATTTTCTGATAACATCCATAAGGGCCCGCTTGTCTATTTTGCTTTCTAATGGTGGTGACGCCTGCTGCTCGGGTACTTTGACCCAATCGACCGCAGCACCCTCTTTGGCCTCTACATAACTTGGCGAGGACTCACGACTGGAGGCTGCTCGTACCGACCGGCCCGTCGTAATCTGACCCTGTAACTGTAATAGCCTGTTGATGACGGACTGATCATCAATATTTAAAATAAACGTCCTAAAACGTTGGCGCAGCTCCTCCACCGTACCTCTGGACTCCAATCCGAACTCATCCAGGTATCCCACCAGTGCTTCCTTGTTTACTAGACATACCCAGGATGTACGTAGATCAGTGTTGGCCATGATGTTACTTGATTTTACTATTGACCCAGATAGCTGCTATTTTTTTTTTTCTTTACTTCGCTTGAAATGCTACCTGTTATAAGAAACTTATAATATCCCCGTCAAGAACGGTATTAAATTATTATATATATAGATAACCTATATAACGACAAAAAAAAAAATTGAAATAGTGCACAATGCAATAGTGTATACGCACGCGCTCATACACGAATCAACGATTGTGTTGCTATGATTGTTCAATACAATCAGTTTTCTATAAGGAGAAAACAAAAAAAATGTTAATGTCTACGCACACGCACACACACCCGTGTAGTGATGCTGGTTTAGACAAAAACGCTTTACGTAGAAGAGAACAAATGAATGATTAAAAAGGTATATAAAAAGGCTTAAACGCACTCACACACACGCCTGTGCAGTGATGCTTTTTTTTTTTTTTTTTTTTAAATTCGACTTACCAGGATTATTGGGACACTTTGAATTGTCCCTGCTCGGGCCAAATTTGAAAGGAAAATTTTTGTTCGTGCCGGGGAAAACCGTCGGCACCAGGGTTCACTAACACTTAACACTTTATGCCGCAACGTCACCGAGAGATCCACAACGAGGAACGAGGGGCCTCAAGCAGTTTTCTTCAAAGTGCGTAGGAACGGCCCAAGAGCCCGAAGGTCTGGTGGACGTGTTCCCGTGATACAGGGTCAGAGATGTTACCTAGCTAGAACCGCTAGCCAAACATCCGAACCGGTTATAGTTCTGTCTAGCTCAGAGTCGGAACGGAGCAGCAACGCCGATGGATCGTTTGTATCGACGGCCTCCCTGACATCCTCAATGGAGGTTCCGGCTGGTGAAATGCCTACCATCGAGAGTTCCGACAACAGGTCGATGGAGAGTGTCAAATTTGAAAGAAAAATTTTTGTTCGTGCCGGGGAAAACCGTCGGCACCAGGGTTCACTAACACTTTTTTATTTTTTTTTTTTTATTTTAATAATATTTTTTTTTTATTATTATTTTAAAACAAAAAAATTTATTATTTAATTTATTTTTAATACTAGAGCATAATACACAAATTCATTTATGCTTAAGACCTTCTGTCTTAAATAATTGAACACTGACTCCCTCATTTAACTCCGTTCGAGTTCCTTTTATACTCGAAAATCGCTCATACGTTTTCTCGAACCTTCGATTTTCGCATCTCTCGAACATTCTGCTTTTCGTATGAGCGTTTCACCACAGAGAGGGTCATTTGATGAAGATGGTGACCCTGACTCGGCAGGCTTGGCAAAAACCTTGTTATGGTGAAAACGAGTGATTGTAAAAGAAAAATAGGGGGCGCTATTTTTCTTCTTTACAATAACTATAAAGAATAAATGTAATTATATACAAGGTTGTATAAAAATGTGCAATGCGCCAGGTTGTATTCCAACACGCCCTCTCAAGCTGGCGACAAAAAACCAAAAAATATTGTATTTTAAATCGGCTGCAACCCTAAGCCTTTTACGAACACATCATGCTTGGCTTTATTTAAGTTTTTGGTTAAAACATCAGCAATGTTGAAATTTGTAGCAACGTATTTTAATTCAATTTGTTTTTCCTTTATAACTTCTCGTACATGCATATATGTAACATCAATACGTTTGCTACGACCATGTAGGACTGGATTTTTGGCAATGCTTTGTGCACCCAAATTATCTCCATTAACTATTACAGGTTTAATATCTTCATTAAGAATTTCTTTAAATAATTGATTTAAATAAACTGCTTCTCGTGCAACATCAGATAACGCTACAAACTCTGCTTCAGTGCTGCTTAAAGCAATTTTAGACTATTTTTTACTCTCCCAACTTACAGAACTACCAGACATGAGGAAAGTAAAACCCGAATAGGATTTTCTACCTTCTGCACAACTCGCCCAATCGGAATCAACATATGCCTCCAGTGGTTTATCTGTTCTGGAATAGACTAAGTTAAAATTAGACGTAGCAGAAAGATACCTTAAAACATGTTGCGCAGCCTTTGCATGTTCCATATGAGGTTGTATACTTTTTTAAGCCAGTTTACCCACTGAATGTATAATATCGGGTCTAGTAGTTAAACCCAAATACATTAATGCGCCTATAAGCGATTGGTACTCTTTTGTATTTGCATATGTATACGTTTCATTATTGCATGATATTTGAAAACCAGGATTAAGTGGTGTGGATGCAGGTCTACAGTTTTCCATATTATGTACTTTTAACAGATTATTGATATATTGCTTATGTCCAATACGTATACTACCGGTGTCTCCATCACGTTGTATTTCCATACCCAAGAATAATTTCACACCTCCATTGTCAACTATATCAAACTGCTTCGAGATTTTCATTTTTATTTCATCAAGATCATTCTTATTTGAACATGCGATAAGAATGTCATCCACATAAACAGCTATAAGATTATAATTGTTTCCACCATTACATTTGTTGGAATACAACTTGGCGCATTGCACATTTTTATACCATCTTGTATATAATTGCATTTATTCTTTATACTTATATACTTATGATATGCTATTGTCTTATTTTATCTCACTCTTGAAATTGAATTCAACAAATAAAGTACCAATAGGTTATGGGCCCAGGCGCTTAGAAAAAAAATAAAAAAGTAAAAAGAATCATAGCGTTTGTCGTATTTAAATAAAGTTAAAAAATAAAATAAAAGTAAAGCTAAAAAATAAAGTATGAATTCATTATATGCGATTGACAAGTTAGATGATCATAACCATGATGCTTGGTCAGTACACATTACGTGTGTGTTGCGTCATTCTGATTTGTGGCAGGTGGTTTGTGGAGAATTTAAAAAGCCTGAAACTGATACTGCTGCTTGGGAAAAAAAACTAATGATAAAGCTCTCACAACAATTATGCTTTGTATGAAACCGTCACAGTTAAACTACGTAAAAACGTGTGTAACTGCTGAAGATGCTTGGAAAAAATTAGAAAGTGTATATAAGCCAAGCGGTCCCGTGCGTAAGGTTTGTTTGTATAAAAAATTGCTTGGTTTACGCTTTACGGATTTCACAACAATGACACAATATCTTAATACGTTTATGGAGGTTAAAGAAAAAATGGATGAAGTCGGTATGGCTATAAATGATGAATTAATAGTCGTAATTTTGCTTTCAAGTTTGCCAGAAGAATATGAAAATTTTGTGATTGCAGTAGAAAGTAGAGACCACTTACCAAATTTGGATTTATTAAGAGTTAAACTATTGCAAGAAAGTCTACGCCGTTTGGAAAAAGGATAAAGTTCTAGTACAGTTCAACAAGCTTTTATTACACGTGGTTCTAGTACATATAAAAATGGTAACAAAAATGCTGATAAAAATGAAGAAGTACTAAAAAATAAAGTGAAGTGTTACAACTGCGGAAAACGGGGACATATTGCAAAGAATTGTAAAAGCGCCATTTTAAGAAGTAATGAAAAACAAAAACACAAACAACAAACGTACGCGAATGTAAAACAAACAGATAAACAACAAGCGTTCACGATGTTAGCTGCGTATAATAATGATGGTTTGAATAAAAATACATGGTGCCTCGATAGTGGCGCTACCGCTCATATTTGCTGTGAACAAATTTACTAAATTTAAACAAAATATTTCATTGGCTTGCGATAAATATATTGAAGCAGAGGGCATAGGTGATGTTTTAATATGTGCTAAAGAAGGTGAAGTATTATTAAAAAATGTTGTATACGTGCCAAAAATGAATGGTAACTTAAAATCGGTGTCGAAGGCAACACAAAATGGATTAACCGTACAGTTTGAAAAGATTATGCTTACATTAAAACTGAAAACAATGAATGTATATTAACAGCTAAAGCACATTCTAATCTATTTATATTTTCTGAAGTGAAACATAAAAATCTTTGTATTTTATCTAAAAATGCAGTACTTTGGCACAATCGATATGGACATCTTAATTATAAAACATTTCATTTCATTTCATTTCATTTTATGCTACAATATAAATTCAGCAACTTAGAACTATTGATAGATTTGATTACATGATTACAACAATTTAAAAAATTTAAACAGAAATGAAAATCCAAAAGAAAACTTAAGTACTAAATAATACAAAGCAAGTAAAATATAATCTAACTAATGCAAAAATAAATAAAAAAAAAAAGTAAATATAAAAACAATGACTTTAAAAAAACAACTCCGCAGCAACAGCAAAAAAATTTTAAAAAAATAAAAAATTAATAAAAATAAAAAAAATAAAAGCAAAAAAATATACAAATATAAATAAAGCATAAAAAGTAGAAATTCATAAAATATAATTAATACAATATTGTACTAGAATTTATTTACATTCTACATTTTGTTACTTTATGTATCAATTTGTGAAAGCATTTGTAACACTAAGAAGTATTGAAATAAAAAATTATGAGAAAAAAAAAAAAAAAAAAAAAAAAAAAAAAAGAGCAGCAACAGCAACCGCCACACAACAACAACAACAACAGAGCAGCAGCAGCAAAATAAATATATATATATATATAAATATAAGTAAACACTTGAAAACGTTGTATATAAATTAGTACAAAAAAAAAAAAAAAAAAAAAAAAAATTACAAAGTAGCTTATATATTGTAAAAAGATAAAATGTTTACTAAAAATAATAAAAAAAAAATAATAAAAAGATAAATAGAATGTATACAATTCGAACCTTAATACTAGAGATAATATCAATTTAAGAATTTCATTTATTTATTTAACAAAAAAGAATTAGTTTAGAGTAATATAGAGTTAGAATTAGTTAGTTACATTATAATCCAACTAATTTAAAACTTATGAACTGAATATAATAATACAATTAGCTTATGTGCTAAGTTTAATTAGGAGTAAAAAATTAAAAGTAAAAAATTAATTATTAAATAATAAAATACATTAATATATAATGATTTTTGTCGACACATTTACAATATAGTATGTGTTGGCAAAAACAAATATTTATCCAATGTAAGACATTTTGTTAGCACATTTACAATAGAAACATGTACCAACAAAACCATCAGTCTGGCAACCGAAAGCGCGAACGTAATAGTTTATTTCTAATAGTACCAATGTTATCTGTAGCCGGGTCAAAAAGGTGATAGTTGTCATTAAACATTTTGCAAAGAACCCGGAAGGGGTTATGTAATTGGTAATTTGTGCGACACTGAGACAATTTAATTAGATTAAAGTGCCTAGTAAACCTATTGGGAATGTTAAAAGAGATACTTTCAAGCAAAATAGGTGAACAAACAATACCTTTTATTATTTTTGCAACAAATATAACACCTAAAATTTCCCGCCTTTTTTCCAACGTTGGCAAATCAATGAGAAGGAGCCTATTCTCGTAGGGAGGAAGAATCCAACTTGGATCCCAGCCTAAGTTTCTTAAAGCAAAAAGGAGAAAATTTCGCTGAACAGATTCAATATGATCTATATAACATCTGTAGCTGGGTGCCCAGACTACACTGCAATACTCCAACGTAGGTCTAACAAGAGCAGTGTATAAACGCTTAGTTATATATGGATCTTTGAATTCCTTTGACCATCTCTTCAAAAATCCTAATAGGGACTTCGCCTTATTTACAGCAGACTCGATGTGTAGATTGAATTTCAATCTAGAATCGAGCATAACACCTAAATCAAGAAAATTAGAAACATTTTCGAGCATGTGATTTTCAATACAATAAGATGAAGGCAGTGTTGAGGACCATGTGAAAGATAGCTTCTTACACTTTTTTAAATTTAGTTCCATACCGTTTACCTTACACCATATATATAACCCATCTAAGTCCCGCTGAAGCAAATTTGAATGGACTAAAGAATCGAACGAGTAATATATTTTTACATCATCAGCAAACATTAATGTTTTTGAATACTTAATACATGTAGGAAGGTCGTTAACAAATAAAGTAAAGACTACCCTGTGGGACACCAGATGTCACAGTAATTTTACGAGAAAAGCACGAGTTGAATAAGACTTTTTGAGTACGACCTGTAAGATAGTGATAAAACCACGAACACATATTTTCAGGGAACCCTATACAACGCAGTTTAAAAATTAAAAGTTTTGAATCAACTCGATCAAAAGCCTTAGAAAAATCGGTATAAATTACATCAGTTTGTTTATGTTCAGAGAATGCATGAAATATGTCACCAGTTAATTCTAGTAAGTTCGTAGCCGTAGACCTGCCTCTAAAAAACCCATGTTGATTTGACGAAAGTATAGTTTTTATCATAGGAGTAATTCGATTAGTTAATAAGGACTCGAAAAGCTTAGATAAAACGCTTAATTTGGCAATCCCTCTATAATTTTCGATATTGCTTCTAGAGCCACTTTTATAAAGTGGGATAATAAAGCTGTGTTTCCAAATAGACGGAAAAAAACCGTATGAAAAACATTTGTTGAAAATTCGAGTCAGTGGAGGAGTTAGGATATCAGCACAAGATCGAAGAATACAGGATGGTAAACCATCGGGGCCAGGTAACGTAGAAAATTTTATTTTGGACAGACTGTGATAAACTTCATCTTCTGAAAATTGAATGGATGAAAATATATCGAAATTATTTATGGGATAAGGATAATTGTCAATGTTGTCAATGTTAATATTAGTTTGAGAATAAGACTTTTCGAAAAAGTCAGCAAATAAGTTTACTATATCAGAGGGATTCGAAGACTCTGAATTCCCATACCGCATTAAAGAAGGACAACATTTTACTTTACGCTTAGAATCGATAAACTT
Source organism: Ornithomya chloropus (assembly GCA_963971445.1). Classification (NCBI taxonomy): domain Eukaryota; kingdom Metazoa; phylum Arthropoda; class Insecta; order Diptera; family Hippoboscidae; genus Ornithomya; species Ornithomya chloropus. Next base: position 26,238,667 of record OZ020531.1, read on the forward strand.
GTAAAATACCCTAGGTTCAACTAATAATTTTACTTTCATACTCTGAATATATTGATTATAATATTTATTTTTAAGGGAGTTGAATTCACGTCTAATGTTGGAATAATTAATGTAGTCCACGGTGGAACCACTAAGCTTAAACTTTTTAAATAGTCTGCTTTTTTTGTTACGAATAATCCTCAGATGTTTATTAAACCAAATAGGACCGTTTGATGAAGAAGAAGTCAATTTCGTTGGTACAGAAGAAGAAATAGCAGAAAAAATGGCGTTATATAATAGTAATAAAGACCCAGCAATTAGTTATCAGCAAATTATCCAACGTAAAAAGCAACGTAGGATGATAAATGTCCTCAGGACAAACAAATGGCTCAACTCGAGCAATTTTGAAATTAGTGTCATTAAAAAGAACCCAATCTAGAAGTCTTCCATTAGCATTAAAAATAGAATTTACTTGATACAGGCATAATTCATAAATTTCATCAAATATACTATTATATATAAAGGGATATGAGATAGGTATGTAATAGCCTAGTTCCTCATTCAGATTCCAGCAAGTATGAGGAAGATTAAAGTCCCCAAGCACTAGCAACTTTCTTTAATAAGATGGATGTGCTTTAAGTAGACTGATACATCTGACAATGGGGGTATATACGAACACGATATAAACAAGTTAAAGTTAAAAAATTTAAGTTGAACGCCAACAAACTCAACATCAACATTAGTTGAGAAGTCAACCAAAAAAGAAGGTAATGAATTATGGACAGCAATTAAGACTCCACCGCCAACTTTCTGGATTCTGTCATTCCTAAAAACTTGATAGTCAGCACAAAAAACCTCAGAATTATTGACTTCAGGCTTAAGCCAAGTTTCTGTAAAAACAACAACGTTAAATTCGGACGCAACGGAATTAACAAGAACCTGATTTAATTTGGTATTTAAACCGCGGACGTTTTGGTAAATCAAAGACAATGAATTATTTAGTTTTTTGAAGGTGAGGCCTGAATATCAAGATTAACTGGAGTCTTACGCCGAGGGATAAATTCTTTAACAAGAGCCCCCGGGGGCCAAAATTGTTTATTTAAGAATTTTTCAAATAATGACTGAGGCGTTATTACTTTAAAGGAACAAATATCACGTTGATGTGAAGACTTGAATTTAAAAATACTTATTTTTGACATATCGAGATCGGAGCATTTGCGCTCAATATATTTTCTAACCTTATCCACAGATGTATCAGATGCCAATCTAGAAATAAAAATTGCTTTCCGAGCAGGGATAACTACAAGTTCAGTATCATCATTCTCAGAACTGACCGGAACGATTGAAGGGACATTTACAGAGCGATCACCATTAATTGGAGGCACCTGAAGCAGTTGAACATCGGTAGAAGTTGCTTGACCAGTTGTAACCCTCTCTCCTTGGACAACTGGAACGCCATCAATAATAGTACCTGGTACAGAAGATACCACAGGTACAATTGGGGAAGCATCTTCAGATGGAGGTTGGACAGTTAGGGATGGTATATTATCTGACACGCCATAATCCACATTATTCAAAGCATTTGAAGCTTCAATCTCAGACATAGACGGAGAATTAGATGATATTGAATTGAAAGACGGGCAATTGGGAGAAATTTGTAGTGAAAGAGACGAACCAACATTAGACGGACGGACTTTAGGATCGAAATCCGAACATTCTAACAGTTTACAATTATTAAACATTTCTTCCAATTTAGTAAATTTGTCCGAGAGTGCTTTCAGCTCTCTACCCAAATCTACAAAGCCTCTCTGGGTTTGTTTAAATAATTTAAACAAATCCAGATCCTTCTTACGACAGTCGACACATGTCCAACGTAGACCTTTAGAGCGATTGAGTATATGATCGAATTGGCGTCCACTAAATCCTGCACACTTGGGATGAGCCGATCGATCACATAGCCAGCAGAGTAGGAAACGATCATGGACAGTTTCCTTACAATTTAAATAAATGCAATTAATGTTATCCATTATGAAGAAAAAGCGGCTAAAATATATTTTATGAAGGAGACTCAAGAAACACTGTTAGTTAAAATTACAAGTTATATTAAATAATAAAAGTGTATTAAGCCTAAACCAACAACAGCCTAAAAGTATGCTGAATCGAGTTTGTTTAATAAAAACAGAGAAGATCGACAAGAAAAGGAGAAAGAGGGAGAAAGTAATTAAATAAAATAAGTGAGAATATATACGAAATTGCCTAAAGAGGAATATCCAAGAATGAAAATAAAAGAAAAAATGAAAGGAAAAAAAAATAGCGTCAAATAGCCTATTTAACACTTTTTTAATATACCTTACTTATTAAATTTGTTAAATTAAATTTGTCCCAGTGCACAACACAATGAACAAGATTTAATTAAATCCCAAAACACTTCTGATAAACTTAAAATGTCAAATCACTATTTATTTTATTTATTTCAGCAACCGAGCTTAAGCGTGAAGAAAAATGCGACCAATCACAAAGAATCGCGCTGCCAGACTGAGTGATTTAGTCAACAAAGAATTAATAAAAGGCGTAAACAGTAAGATAGATGCAAAAGGTGTAGATTGTAAAACGTGCCTGAAAAGTAAGATATGTTCACAACCATTCACAACGTCATATGAAATACATTCAGATAATGTGCTAGATCTAATACACTCTGATGTATGTGGACCGATAAATATCCCATCCATTGGGGGAAGCAGATATTTTGTTACATTTATCAACGACAGATCACGTATGATATTTGTCTATTTTATAAAGCATAAGAACGAGAAAAATTTAAAATATTCAAAGCACTTGTAGAAAATCAGATTGGTAAAAAAATTAAACAACTACGTACAGATAACGGCAAAGAGTATGTTAATGCCATTTTTAACTAATTTTTAGAAGAGTGTGGAATACACCATCAACTAACCGTTCCCTATACGCCCCAACAGAACGGTATAGCCGAACGGTCAAACAGAACAATTATCGAAATGGCCCTCAGTATGCTTTTACATGCTAATTTAAGTGAAAAATTATGGGCAGAAGCAGTTAACACTGCTGTGTACATACGAAATAGAACAACTACAAGAATCTTAGGAACACCATTCGAAATGTGGCATGGCAAAAAGCCCAATGTTAGTCATTTTAGAGTATTTGGGTCAGTGGCAATTGCTTTAGACAAAACTGAAAATCGAAAATTTAATGCGAAAGGAAACGAGTATATTTTTGAAGGTTACTCGCAAACAGCTAAAGCATACAGGCTATACGATGAAGAAACAAATAAGGTTGTTGTTGAAAGGCGAGACGTGAAATTTTGTGAAAACGTTTTTCTAAATAATTCAACAGCTGTCAGTTTAGATGATTTTTTTTCTGTGCAATCATTAAACGAAAAAATTGAGAATAGTGACAATTCAAGCTTTGAAAACGATAATAACAATAAAGATACCGTAACTAAACAACAGTTTGCTAGTGATGATGATGATGAATCAAATTTTAAAACGTGCAGTTCTGATAGTGATGAAATTATAAACTCAAACGAGTCACCTCAATTTTCACGCAGAGGTCGCGAAAGGCCACACATAGTTCGTAGTGGTGAAAGAGGAAGACCTAAAAAAGTGTACCATAGTGTCAATTTAATAGTAGATGAAGTTGTGGAAGTTCCACAAAACTATCAAGAAGCACTAGAATGTAAATATTCGAGTTATTGGAAAAATGCTATGACACAAGAGTATTCAGCTTTAGAAAAGAATAACACTTGGTCGATTACAGATGCACCACCCAATGTTAAAGTTATTGGATCTAAGTGGGTATTTAGCATAAAAAGAGATGAGTGTGGTAACATACAACGTTTTAAAGGTCGTCTTGTTGCAAAAGGTTGCGGGCAACAATATGGTGTTAATTTTGATGAAACTTTCTCACCTGTTGTACGATATTTATCAATAAGGATTTTAATGGCTGTAGCTGTTGAAAAACAACTTTATCTTCATCATGTAGATGTATCAACAGCATATTTAAACAGCAAGCTTGATGACGATGTATATATGAAACCACCTGAAGGTTTTTCAGAGGGTCAATGTACAAACAAAGTTTTAAAACTAAAACGTGCCATCTATGGTTTAAAACAATCTGGTCGCGCTTGGAACTTAACGTTAGATGCTGCTATACGAAATATTGGTTTTGTACCATGTGTAAATGAGCCTTGTCTTTATAAATGTTATTGGTACTTTATTTGTTGAATTCAATTTCAAGAGTGAGATAAAATAAGACAATAGCATAACATAAGTATATAAGTATAAAGAATAAATGTAATTATATACAAGGTTGTATAAAAATGTGCAATGCGCCAGGTTGTATTCCAACACGCCCTCTCAAGCTGGCGACAAAAAACCAAAAAATATTGTATTTTAAATCGGCTGCAACCTGTATGCTTTAGCTGTTTGCGAGTAACCTTCAAAAATATACTCGTTTCCTTTCGCATTAAATTTTCGATTTTCAGTTTTGTCTAAAGCAATTGCCACTGACCCAAATACTCTAAAATGACTAACATTGGGCTTTTTGCTATGCCACATTTCGAATGGTGTAATTTCTCCTAAGATTCTTGTAGTTATTCTATTTCGTATGTACACAGCAGTGTTAACTGCTTCTGCCTATAATTTTTCACTTAAATTAGCATGTAAAAGCATACTGAGGGCCATTTCGATAATTGTTCTGTTTGACCGTTCGGCTATACCGTTCTGTTGGGGTGTATAGGGAACGGTTAGTTGATGGTGTATTCCACACTCTTCTAAAAATTAGTTAAAAATGGCATTAACATACTCTTTGCCGTTATCTGTACGTAGTTGTTTAATTTTTTTACCAATCTGATTTTCTACAAGTGCTTTGAATATTTTAAATTTTTCTCGTTCTTATGCTTTATAAAATAGACAAATATCATACGTGATCTGTCGTTGATAAATGTAACAAAATATCTGCTTCCCCCAATGGATAGGATATTTATCGGTCCACATACATCAGAGTGTATTAGATCTAGCACATTATCTGAATGTATTTCATATGACGTTGTGAATGGTTGTGAACATATCTTACTTTTCAGGCACGTTTTACAATCTACACCTTTTGCATCTATCTTACTGTTTACGCCTTTTATTAATTCTTTGTTGACTAAATCACTCAATGTTTTATAATTAAGATGTCCATATCGATTGTGCCAAAGTACTGCATTTTTAGATAAAATACAAAGATTTTTATGTTTCACTTCAGAAAATATAAATAGATTAGAATGTGCTTTAGCTGTTAATATACATTCATTGTTTTCAGTTTTAATGTAAGCATAATCTTTTCAAACTGTACGGTTAATCCATTTTGTGTTGCCTTCGACACCGATTTTAAGTTACCATTCATTTTTGGCACGTATACAACATTTTTTAATAATACTTCACCTTCTTTAGCACATATTAAAACATCACCTATGCCCTCTGCTTCAATATATTTATCGCAAGCCAATGAAATATTTTGTTTAAATTTAGTAAATTTGTTCACAGCAAATATGAGCGGTAGCGCCACTATCGAGGCACCATGTATTTTTATTCAAACCATCATTATTATACGCAGCTAACATCGTGAACGCTTGTTGTTTATCTGTTTGTTTTACATTCGCGTACGTTTGTTGTTTGTGTTTTTGTTTTTCATTACTTCTTAAAATGGCGCTTTTACAATTCTTTGCAATATGTCCCCGTTTTCCGCAGTTGTAACACTTCACTTTATTTTTTAGTACTTCTTCATTTTTATCAGCATTTTTGTTACCATTTTTATATGTACTAGAACCACGTGTAATAAAAGCTTGTTGAACTGTACTAGAACTTTATCCTTTTTCCAAACGGCGTAGACTTTCTTGCAATAGTTTAACTCTTAATAAATCCAAACTTGGTAAGTGGTCTCTACTTTCTACTGCAATCACAAAATTTTCATATTCTTCTGGCAAACTTGAAAGCAAAATTACGACTATTAATTCATCATTTATAGCCATACCGACTTCATCCATTTTTTCTTTAACCTCCATAAACGTATTAAGATATTGTGTCATTGTTGTGAAATCCGTAAAGCGTAAACCAAGCAATTTTTTATACAAACAAACCTTACGCACGGGACCGCTTGGCTTATATACACTTTCTAATTTTTTCCAAGCATCTTCAGCAGTTACACACGTTTTTACGTAGTTTAACTGTGACGGTTTCATACAAAGCATAATTGTTGTGAGAGCTTTATCATTAGTTTTTTCCCAAGCAGCAGTATCAGTTTCAGGCTTTTTAAATTCTCCACAAACCACCTGCCACAAATCAGAATGACGCAACACACACGCCATTCATACTTTTTTTTTTTAGCTTTACTTTTATTTTATTTTTTAACTTTATTTAAATACGACAAACGCTATGATTCTTTTTATTTTTTATTTTTTTTCTAAGCGCCTGGGCCCATAACCTATTGGTACTTTATTTGTTGAATTCAATTTCAAGAGTGAGATAAAATAAGACAATAGCATAACATAAGTATATAAGTATAAAGAATAATGCAATTATATACAAGGTTGTATAAAAATGTGCAATGCGCCAGGGCTATTCCAACACTTTAAATTATTATAAATTATCTTATTTTTTAGGTTCTATATGATTTATACCTTATATTTCTACTTATAATATGAATTTTTATCCTTTAGTATTAGCAGAGACTTCAAAACAGAGACGGAGTGTCACTCTCTTAAATACTTGCCGGCAGAATCTCAAGAAAATCTCAAGGCCCATATCGTACGGTCAAAGTTATCGTAAAAAGCACAAATATCGTATTTACCGAATTCGTTCCACTGACTTGTTCTATCGAATGTGGCTGGTTTTTTTTGATTTTATACAAATCTTAAAGACTCTCGTGATACGTTTCTGCAATAAAAATTTTTGAAAAAAAAACTTTACAAAACATCAAGAAAACATGTATAAAGGGTCGAAAAGTGGAAAACTGGGACGAAGAACGTAATAGAAAGCAGCCTTATTTTCATTTATTAATTACATATTCATTCATTTATAATATATGAAATTACATGCGTATAAATGTTTGTTATCTATGGAATTCCCTTTAAAAAACAACCCAAGTCGTGTGCCACAATCACAAACATTTGTTTGCCTTGTATGTGCAAACTATGGTATTCAATTTGCTTTGCTTATAAGCATAGAAAAAGCAACAAAAGTAACATGCGTAAAAAACCAAGAGCAAAAAAAACCAATTCTTCACTATTTTCGGTCCTCAAAAACCAACAACAGTACACATGCGTAAAAAACTATGAACAAAAAAAACCAATGCTTCGCTATTTTCGGTCCGGAAGAAATTCAAAGTAAATCTGCAATGTATTAGTATATTCACACGGACACAAAACCTCTTGCTTATTTTCGGTCCGGAAAAAAGTCAGAGCAAATGACTCTGTGACGCGTGCGTCACAAAAACAAACGATTGAAAAGCCAGCAGCTTTTGTGCTCTAGTTATTATTATTACGTGTAGTGGGTAAAGTCGACCTATTTGCGCACGTCCCTACAATTACACATGGACGGCTCTTAGATAACATATATAAATGTTAAGGACTAATGATTTATTTGTCTATTCTATTATATATAGTGTGGTGGTGTATGAGTTGCATGCGCATATAACCATAAATCCACATATGCTAGGAGGAACTTAATATGCTTTTGTTTCGATAGCGCACATAGCAAAGCTGATTTGAAGATTTGTTAAAATTTTGATTTTTCAACCATTTCAAGGCGATGTTGCGAGATTTCGCAAGTACATGGGGAAAGAGATGCGGGAAGCAAGGGGTTTTGTGTCTGTGCGCAAATATTCTAATACATTGCAGACCGGACCGAAAACAGCAAAGCATTGGTTTTTTTTGTTCTTAGTTTTTTACGCATGTGTACTGTTGTTGCTTTTTGAGGACCGAAAATATCGAAGCATTGGTTTTTTTTTTGCTCTTGGTTTTTTACGCATGTTACTTTTGTTGCTTTTTCTATGCTTATAAGCAAAGCAAAGGGAATACCATAGATTGCACATACAAGGCAAACCATTGTTTGTGATTGTGGCACACGACTTGGGTTGTTTTTTAAAGGGAATTCCATAGATAACAAACATTTATACGCATGTAATTTCATATATTATAAATGAATGAATATGTAATTAATAAATGAAAATAAGGCTGCTTTCTATTACGTTCTTCGTCCCACTTTTCCACTTTTCGACCCTTTATACATGTTTGCTTGATGTTTTGCAAAGTTTTTTTTTTTCAAAAATTTTTTATTGCAGAAACGTATCAAGCGAGTCCTTAAGATTTGTATAAAATCAAAAAAAACCAGCCACATTCGATAGAACAAGTCAGTGGAACGAATTCGGTAAATACGATATTTGTGCTTTTTACGATAACTTTGACCGTACGATATGGGCCTTGAGATTTTCTTGAGATTCTGCCGCCAAGTATTTAAGAGAGTGACACTCCGTCTCTGATTTGAAGTCTCTGCTGACAGCAAACAAGTGAAAATGTTATATTCGGTCAAGCAATCTTTTTGATACTCTACACTACTTAGCATAGTTCAAAAAAATTATGCTTCAATTAGTATCAATGAAGGCAAGACACTGTAAAAAAATTTTATGTGTAAGAGACGTTCTGAAAATGGTCCGATCAGGTCCACATTTAACACAACCACAATATATAGCCCTTTTAACTATTCTCCACCAAATTTTGTCAAAAAATATAGAGAATTGCGAATTCTTTTCATATGAAGACTTCCTTTATAATAAAACTTTATATGAGGGGTTCTAAAAATAAATCAAATCTTTTCATTATGTCCTGCACCACCCTGTGGAAAAGGGTATATTAAGATTGTGCGAATGTTGGTAATTCCTAAACGGCAAATGCCACACCCATCTTCAATTACACCGATCGATTCAGAATCAAAATCTGAATCGATTTAGCTATGTCCGTCTGTCCTCGTGTCTGTCCATCTAAATTTGTGCGCTAGGTACAGGTGGCATTTTTTGAGATATTTTCATGAAATTTGGTACAAGCACATGTATTGGCGCAAAGGGGAACCCTATTGAAAATGGACCGGTTTGGACCATTTCTAGAACCTCCCCCTACATAAATTTTTTTTTGATATCATAATCAAACAAGGAATAAAAAAAATTCTGACTAATGTATCCTTTTGAAATTTTTGAATATACAAGTAGGTATAGAAAAATAAAATTTTTCATTTTTCAAAGAAAAAAAAGAAATAAATTAAAAGCAGTACAAAAAAATAAAAATTTTCATTTATCAAAGGAAAAAATTAAATTGAATAATATAATGTATCAAGTGGTGTAGTGTATTTGATGGGCGGCGGGCTTGACCGATTGTAATATTTTCACTTGTTTTTAATTAAGTTCCTCTTTGTCTCAAAACACGGCCTTGTACCAAGTTTCACAAAGACATGGGGAAATTTAGGACAAAGCTAAATCAATTCAAAGAGTAATGCAGAATCTAAAAATGGTCTGATCAGCGCCAAATATGTGTACTTTTCACTAAATTTTATAAAAAAGTTACGTCATATAAACTTATTTTAATATATAGCAGAAACGTACTAAAAATGAAACATTTTCAATAGTATCTGTTCTTGGCTTAAAATTTTAATAAAAAAGATCGACTACAACAATCACGTGGATAAACAAAGGGGCATGGTTAAATCGATTTAAATAGTAGGTACACTTCAGATACATTTCAGTCCCAGTGTCCGTTTAGATAGAGACAATAATCAAAATAGTACAGTCGCTTACTTCCCGGTATTACGTGCAACTGAATGATTAACCATAAATAATTTTTATACTGTTGATCAATCAAAAGTTCATCATTTATCAGCAGCATTGATAAATGATGTATTATATCATATTTGTTCAGTTAATCAAATGTTCAACATATATCTGTTATCTATGTACACATCGTATGGTAGGTTTGACTACAAAATAGCATATATTACGCGAATATCATGCACACGCTGGTATTTTTAATTATTACGTCAAACCGTTTTGATTGATCGAATGACAGCTAGATTACTAATGCTGGAATATTTACACATATCACTGCACATACTTTTAACTTTATTTATTTAAATAACTGCAAGTACAAATATTTAATAGTACAACTTACCGCAGGTATCGTCATTTCAATTGCACAACAACATAAACATATGTTGACTTGGAAAAATTTATTAATGTGATTAAAACTTCCTTGTAAGAAAAGCATACACATATTCACACATTTTATAAACAATCACTTCATTTTAATCGATCGAACAGCTTCTTGGACACACAATGGTCCCTTTCATTCACATAATCGAACAATTCCTGTTCACAAGTTTCTGCTGTTTTCTCTTTACTATTTACCCGATCACTGCATTCACCTAAAATTTTAAACAATTCAGATATTTCCTTTTCGTTTGTGCATTCTTCGCGTAGCTCTTCCATTGGATCTTTAAGTTCTTCTTCCTCCTCCTCTTTTTCAGATTCAGAATGGGCTGCTGTTGGCGGTGAAGCGGCTTCTATTTCAGGTGTTTGGAATAAATCAAGTACAACTTTCATAATATTCATTTTATTCGTAAAATTATTCCAAGAACAATGAAAATAAAAAAGTACAAAAATATTTTACAAAATTAGTACTTTAGCGTATTGTAAACACAGCCTACTAGGGTAAAATGAAACAAAAAATCTGAAGTTGTATAAAAAAACTAAAATAAAATGAAGCGTCATCGATGGTTATTGAAGCACTAGAACAGGTATGTTAAACCTTTCTTAAAACCAAAGGCATACGAATTAATCATGAAAATATCAAAATTAAATGATTACTTAACATAACCAACAAAAGTTTAAGCATTAAAATTATAATATATATATTGTGCAGTCTCTCACACGCTTCCTTTTGTATGTTGCAAACGCAGCAATGAACCTTGTACATCCGTCATCATAAAATTTATTAAAATTGAAAAAAAAAAATCCACAAACATCAAAATTAATTAATTATAAAAATTCAAAGAGACTGCTGCATCATAATGTGCAATTTTAGTCACTTCAGTTATTAAATTTATGACAATTATGAAAAACATTTGTTGGCACGGAAAAAAGTGACATAAAGCACATGGCTGGATCATATATGATATACTACTTCAGAGATCCCAGCACAACTTTTTTTTAATACACTCCTTACTATAATATTAGAGATTTATTTGTAAAAACATCACAAAATTTATTCCAAATCCTAAAATGTAATTTTCTTCACTTTTTTTAATATCACACCATCTCCGTTTTATTAATATCACACCATCTCCGTTTTAATAACCAATTACTGTAACATTGGTTCCTGTTTATAAATTGCAAACTTTCGAGAAACAGTTCCAGAGACTTCCAAAACAGAGACGAAGTGTCACTCTCTTAAATACTTGCCGGCAGAATCTCAAGACCATGTCCGAGCCCATATCGTACGGTCAAAGTTATCGTAAAAAGCACAAATATCGTGAATTCGTTCCACTGACTTGTTCTATCAAATGTGGCTGATTTTTATTGATTTTATACAATTCTTAAAGACTCACTTGATACGTTTCTGCAATAAAAAATTTTTGAAAAAAAAAACTTTACAAAACATCAAGAAAACATGTATAAAGGGTCGAAAAGTGGAAAACTGGGACGAAGAATGTAATAGAAAACAGCCTTATTTTCATTTATTAATTACATATTCATTCATTCATGGAATTCCCTTTAAAAAACAACCCTAGTCGCGTGCCACAATCACAAACACTTGTTTGCCTTGTATATTTAAACTACGGTATTCTCTTTGCTTTGCTTATAAGCATATAAAAAGCAACAAAAGTCACATGCGTAAAAAACCAAGAGCAAAAAAAAAACCAATGCTTCGCTATTTTCGGTCCGGAGGAAATTATGAGGAAATTTGGATTAGAATATTGCTTATTTTCGGTCCGGAAAAAATTCAAAGTAAATCTGCAATGCATTAGTGTATTCACACGGACACACTTGCTTCCCGCATCTCTTTACCAATACACTTGCAGCATTGCCACGAAATGGTTGAAAAATCAAAATTTTAACAAATCTTCAACTCAGCTTTGCTATGTGCGCTATTGTATGTGTAATCTATGTTATTCCCTTTGCTTTGCTTATAATCATAGAAAAAGCAACAACAGTACACATGCGTAAAAAACCAAGAACAATATTTTCTTGATGCTTTGTAAAGTTTTTTTTTTTAATTTTTTATTGCAAAAACATATCAAGCAAGTCATTAAAAAATGTATAAAATCAATCAAAACCAACCACATGTGATAGAACAAGTCAGTTCAGTAAATACGATATTTGTGCTTTTTTACTTTTAACTTTGACCGTACGATGTGGGCCTCGATTTTGGCTTGAGATTCTGCCAGCAAAAATTTAAGCGACACTCCGTCTCTGTTTTTGAGGTCTCTGCTGCGACGAAGCAATTGGAATAGTAAAATAATAAAAATGTACAGGCTATGAAAAAAGTAGTTCAAATAAAATAATTTGTCTAAAGAAAAACACTTTCCAATTGTAGACTTTTAATTTAAAAAAAAAGCGTATATAATTCTTATAAAATATAATAATTATACATGTTTATTAAGTTAAATTAAGTTTAAATTTATTGAGACTTTCTTAATATAAAATATTTCAAAAGTATAAAAAAACAAATGAACAAAATAATAGAGGAAAACTTAAAACTATAGTGTTTTATTTTAATGGCGGACTGTTTATACAGCTTCGTGTTATTGACATAAGGCGGTGAAAAATGCTACATTTATATACATTTGTAAAATATATTATAAAATAATATTCAATTTAATATTTAGCTACTTCTAAAATTATATTAAACAGTTTTTTATAAACACTATCAATAACATCCTATACACTCTGTGCTTGTTTTATTAATGGATATCATTGTTATAATTGTCACTAAAAATTATAATGGCTGCCATTATAAAACTAATATTTTGTTTAACAATTGTACATATAAATTTTATAAAAGGTATATATAATGAAGAATTACATTGCTTTTTAAATATTTATTCATATTTATATAAATAATATTAAAAAAGTGTTTACAAAGTGTTACAAGTAACGCTAAACTAAAGCTGTATTAATTATGCCTTAATATGGTGCATACGTGATCGTGTTTGGGTTTTTACAAGCCAACGCAATATTTTAGAATAGGAAAAAATGAACCTCTCAAGAATCTTTTTAATAATATTTTGTATATGTAATTTTTTAAGCTGAAATCAATAGCGGATTATTGGAGGAGAATCAAGAGAATATCGGGCTTGAAATTACCCATTCAAATGGGAAAGTGTTTCCTGCATTAATATGGTGCATACGTGATCGTGTTTGGGTTCTTACAAGCCAACGCAATATTTTAGAATAGGAAAAAATGAACCTCTCAAGAATCTATTTAATAATATTTTGTATATGTAATTTTTTAAGCTGAAATCAATAGCGGATTATTGGAGGAGAATCAAGAGAATATCGGGCTTGAAATTACCCATTCAAATGAGAAAGGGTTTCCTGTAGTGCCAGCACAAAATTCTATACAAACACATCCCCGGTAAGTTTACTAACAATTTTGTCCAATTAGAATTGTTGAAAGTGCTAAAAGTATCTAAGTTGTTAAGTTGTTTACTAATAAACATAATATATATATATATATACGAGTACATGCTTAATTAACCCTCCCACTATTACTGCTACCATTTACCAATACACTCTCACACAGGAGGCATTCCAAGTCCAAATGACGCTTGAGAAGAAGGTAAATGTAACCAAATATTTGCCAAAGTAAAGTTTCATTTGTTTGTGATTATTTTTTGTTCTCTTATAAGCTTACCTTTTTTAATTAAGCTTAATTATTATTACACCAACAATAACAACATTAATGCAGCTTTTTAGTTTGTTTAGAATTTCAATGAAATAAACACGATTTAATGATTTCCTCTTAATCCTCAGATATAAATGTTTCTCTTGTGAGCCGCCTTGCCGCAATGCCTCCCAACATGCTCATATGTGCCAGAATGCCATACAGGTATAATTATGAATGAATGTTTTCTTATAAGTAAATAATATAATAAAAAGAATTTACTTTTTTTTTAATGTAGTGTTACAAGTCGCGTATACGCAATGCATTTGGCGAACAACAAGTTTCTCGCGGCTGTACCACATCGGTGGACACCACCCAGTTGATTTGCAATCAAAACAATATCAACAATTTGGGACCTCGAAAACGTCATACCGTCTCACAAATTAATGTCGCCTGCTGTATTGGCGATTATTGCAATGATGGTGAATTTCCCGAATTGCCACCCATAGCAAATAGTAAGTGTAAGTAAGTAACTGTAAATAAAAAAGAACAACGTCTTTTTATTATTATTTCATCTTCTAGCGGAAGTAACCCGTTTAAGTGGTGTTACCAGTAATATACTGAAAATGATTTTTGCTATTTTGGGACCTTTTGTAATCATCTCCATACTAATTTATGTGACTATTTTATTTATAAAACGCAATCAACGTAAACGTTTAGCATCAACACACAACAAATATGATCCGGACGCTCATTTCGTAAACGATGACTTGTTGGGGATTACCAGAGCTAGGGACAGCACTTTAAGGGTAAAATAATTGTTTTCTCAAAATTAAAATTTTACCCCTGATGTGATGATGTGATTTATTAGGAATTTTTGCAAGACTCGTGTTGGAGTGGTACGGGTTACGGTTTACCATTTTTGATGCAACGCACTCTGGCCAAGCAAGTGACTTTGGTGGAATGCATTGGTGGTGGTAAATATGGATCGGTTTGGCGTGGTCATTTGCATGGTGAAAATGTGGCCGTAAAAATCTTTATCACCTTCAATGAAGACTCCTGGAAACGTGAGACGGAGATTTATAAGTATGTGTTCTTTTAATATTTGAAATGGTGTAAAATTATTTTCATTAATATTTTTTTTTAGTATGGTTCGTCATGAAAATATTTTGGGGTACGTAGGTTCCGATTTGTGGTCACGTTGCGATACTACACAGTTATGGCTCTTAACACTTTACTACCCCAATGGCTCTTTATTCGATCATTTAAATCGAAATGCTCTTAGTCATCATGGTATGATTTTGATTTGTCTATCAATTGCCAATGGTCTGGTGCACCTACATACGGAAATTGTTAATTATGAAGGACGTCAAGTAAGTTGTAATTTATTTAGTTATTTTTTTTTTTTTTTATTCACATAAATGGTTTTTATTCTCTTAGGGCAAACCAGCAATAGCTCATCGAGATTTGAAATCGAAAAATATTTTAGTAAAGCCGAATGGACAATGCGTTATAGCAGATTTCGGTTTAGCAGTTATGCACTCCACGCTAACGGATGAAGTGGATTTTGGAAATAAAAAACAAGAAACTAATCCCAAAGTTGGTACAAAACGGTACATGGCTCCTGAAGTATTAGATGAAAGGTAATGAATTTATTCGAATATAAAAATCTTTTAATTTTTGCATATCTTAGCATAAATATGATCGATTTTGAGGCTTTAAAGCGTACGGATATATATGCTTTGGGTTTGATACTGTGGGAAGTGTGTCGAAGGACAATTTCAGGCGGCATTGCCGAAGAATACAGAATACCTTTTTATGATGTGGTCCCATCAGATCCCAGTTTTGAGGATATGCGCAAAGTGGTTTGTGTGGACAATTATAGGCCCTGCTTACCAAACCGTTGGAGTTCAGATACGGTAGATAGCATTTTATATAGTATATAATATAATAGAAATTAATTTTAAATAATTTTAGCTCTTGGCCGGCATGTCCAAATTAATGAAAGAATGTTGGCATCAAAATCCGAACGTACGCTTATCAGCGTTGCGCATAAGAAAAACTATACAAAAATTGTCTTTCGCGGGCGAGAAATTTCGGCTCAATGATGAGGATTGTGTGTAAAAAGAAATGCATACACAAACATGGCCGCTTACATCTCCAAGTACCCGCATTACCACATATTTATACTTTAGTTTATAACATAAGTAAAGAAGTTTGTTTTTTGGCTTGCGCCAAATATATGAAATAGCCTTAATCCTCACAAACAGCTGATCAATTGCAATAGTATCAGTTAAGGGCGTGGCAATGTCGAAGGTATGGTCGATGAGACAGTATTCCTGTCTCATTTGTATAAACATAGCCGAACTGCCCGGTAAATATAGGCGCCAATGTTTGGCATAAGAATTACAACCACACAGAACACAAAATAAATGTTTTTTCTGTACAGAGGAATCTCTTGAAATTAGTAACATTTTAATGTAAAAACAAATAAAAAGTTAAACATAGTCCGGACATGCCAAAAACAAATAAAAACCGCAGGCGTTCGTTGACAATCTAAATAAAACATCAACATTTATAAAGACAAGGCAAGATCCACGCGGACTTGGATTCTTAACAGAAATATATACATACATACTTTATTGCTTATTTGAAAGTACCCTCAAACCCTTGTGTTCCCTTCCAACTCCAAGATCGAGGGTATATAAAACAAAATTCAAATAAGATTAAGACTAAACATAGGGTTTGTATTAGAAGTGAAATAATTATGAAATATTGAAACAAAAAGTTTATAAAAAAAGCTAATATATTTGGATATAAATATATACACTAATAAATGTTTTACTAGACATTTAAGTATTATAATTATTATATAATTGTAAATAGTTTTAAGAAGTTTCACTATAATAACTATTAAGTGAAAGATTTTATAACGCCTTTTTTTTCCTCTTGATTGCTTCCAACCTCTTTCTAGCATTATTATTTATATATATGCTGTTTAACTAACACCGCCTAATTCTTAAGCTACAGAAAAAAATTCCCTTGAAAATGGATGCCTTTACGCAAATATTGTCGCCTTTATATATCTGTACCCTACACCACTTGTTTTAAAGGGTATATGCAATGTATAAGCATTATTAAAAATCCCAAAGGACTAAAGAAACACGCATACGATTTGGTTTAAATCGATATGTGTCTGTCTGTTGTTTGTGTAAATTTGTTTTTATAAAACAGTGCTTCGCTTATACTTATAGATGGTAGTTAACATAAAGCAGAAATTGAAATTTAGCACTTAGTAGACCTAAGTGGTATAGGGTATTAAATAGTCGCTCTAAATCGACTATAATAATTTCACTTATTTTATTGTAATCCAGTTGAACGTTGCAAAAAATCCTTCATTCTTAATATCATGTGCCATCATTTCAATAAATGAAAAAGCTTTCGTTATTTAAGTTTAATTTTTTTGTATTTAATAAGCACGTAACATAACTATTCTTTAGAAATAACATTTAAACAAAATTGTATTCATTTAATAATCCGCCAAATACGCTGTAATTGGGTATTGGTACCGGTTACCCGTTAGATTACAGTTGTGGTGTTGTGGGAGTCCATAATTTTTATACGAAGTTGACGCATACAACATAGACATGCACTGCTTGAAGTTTAATCTCAATTATATGTTAATTCTCCCTCTTTCTACTAGTGCTACTAATACCATTCCACTTGTGACAAAGGGTATATTGTTTGTAACTCTTGAGCGGCATACGTCACACGTACCATATTTGTCTATGATGGGGAACTTGTCTGGGTGTCCATGTAAATTTGTAAATTTCAAAATTACGACCACATGAATGAATGTGAATTTCTTTGGCCTATAACTCAAAAATTACTGCTCCGATTTTGATCAAGTCTTTTGCAAACATTTGGAAATATCTAGCTTTTCGGAAATATCTAATTAGTGGGCGTGGCACCGCCGATTTGCTTAAAAAATCACTTTTTTTATATATGTCTTGTTAATTAACTAAATGGGCGGTGCCACGCCCAAATAATATACTTCATTTGAAAGCTGAAATAATTTACAAAGTTTGAACAAAATCCGTCTAACCGTTTCCAAGTCATAAGGGTTAAAAAATATGTTGAATCCAGATTGACTCACTGAGCATTTCAGATCGCTATTTAAAATGGACAAAATCGGTCAAGAGCCACGCCCACAATCAACAAAAAACTACTTTTCAGCCACAAAAATTGAGCTATAAACTTAAAATTTAGTGTGGACATTTATATATGTTAGCTTTATTAATATGCCAAAAATGGGCGTATTCAGAGCACAGACAAAAACCTTTATATCTGCCACAAAAGTTGACTTAGGAAATTGAAATTTGGTACGCGTATACATAGTTATCCTATATACTGATGTGCCAAAAATAGGCGTGGTCGGATAATAGACACGCCCACCATTTACAAAAAACTATTCAACGTAAAAGTAGACTTGCATGCTGATACCTAAGGCATACACTGTTAGAGGGCACAATATATATAGATATATTTACCACTCCCACCGTTGTGGAGGTGGAGGGTATTTAAGATTTGGCCTAAGCCAAATATAGTTTTCTTACTTGTTGATTTTTAAAATGACGACCACACACGCACAAACAAAAATGAATTTGAATTTGTTTGGCTTATAACTAGAAAACTACTGCTCCGATTTTGGTCCAATTTTTTGCACATTATTAGTATATATTAATTAATATTATCAGTGTGATTTTTGTTAAATGTTTCCAATTGTAATTTTTGATCCCAACTAAATTTAAGCTTTAAGGTTGGTTGTTGGAATTCATAAATAAATAAAATAATAATAATAAATTTGGAAATTTCTGTAACTTTTCGGAGATATCTAATTGGTGGGCGTGACGTTGTCCATTTACTTAAAAAATAATTTTTGTTAAATATTTTTTGTTTATTAACTAAATAATGCAAAAACATTTTATTTTATCATCATTTTATTGAGGAAACTTCCTGAAAATAGTATCCTGTTCTAAAAGTATAAATACACATTTATGAAATGACTTGAACTTAAACTAAATAATAAACTCATGAAGATTAAGATAATCATGCGTAAACATCTTCCCGATCTGCTCCTGAGCCATCGCCGGCACCTTCCAAATTGGCAAACAACAGAAAATGCGAAGGCCGGTGTATTTCGTGGTAGAATTCTTTCGGATTGGCCAATTGCAAGTCGTATTTCATATTTTGATCGTGCCGTACACCCATAAAATTGTAATTGAAACTGCCTTGGGACTGTACCATAAAGAAGCCCAAAAATTTATTGGACACAGCATCTGTACGCGTTCAAAATGCGAGGGCAGATAACCTTTGGGATTGTTACCTTTGTGTGTTTTTGGAGCTCCACTCGAAACCGTATGGTACCACTTTGTACGCCGTCAAGGAACAAGAGCCCGGTGTAAAAGAGCAGGTAATGACAACTGTCTTTTCACCATCCCATGCTGATTTGTCTTGCATGATTTTTGGATGTGTGGTTATGTCCTGCGGTGATAATTGTGGCAATTTGTTGGATTGCATATGTATCCAGCCAGAAATTTAAAATGAATTAGAATATTCACACGGATATTTTCGGTACGGAAAACATTTAGAGCAAATGACTCTGTGACGCGTGCGTCACAAAAACAAACGATTGAAATGCCAACAGCTTTTGTGCTTTTGTGAGCAAAGCTGAGTTGAAGATTTGTTAAAATTTTGATTTTTCAACCTCTTCGCGGTGTTTTCGCAAGTGTATGTGTAAGAGATGCGGGAAGTAGGGGTATTGTGCCCGCGTGAATATACCAATGCATTGCAGATTTACTTTGAATTTATTCCGTACCGAAAATAAGCAAGGGGTATTGTGTCCGTGTGAATATTCGGTACTTATGTATTAACGATACCACAGCCGCAGATTTGGCTGTTTTTAAGTGCTGCCAATCACGCAGCTGCGAATTTGACGCTCTTTAAGTGCTGGCAAATCCCAAATACTCCATTTAGTTTGGCAACACATAAAAACAACACCAAATTTAAATTGGCAGCACTTAAAAAGCGTTAAATATGTGGTATCGTTAATACATAAGTACCGAATATACCGTTGTGCAAAGAGTGGATTGTGTGGGCTTGGTAGAAATTTTTTTTATTTTTTGTTCATTTCAACGAAATATCTCAAAAAATAATAAGATATCATATTCTAAAATTGGTCCAATCCGGTCCATTGTCAATGGAGTTCTCCTTTGGGCCAAAAGATGTCCTTGTACCAAATTTCATCGAAATATCTCAAAAAATAACAGGACCTCATATGGGGAGGGGTTCTACAAATAGTTCAATTCGGTCCATTTCCAATAGGGTTTCCCTTTGGGCCAATACATGTCCTTGTACTGAATTTCATTAAAATATCTCAAAAAATGCGACCTGTAGCTTGCGCACATATTTAGATGGACAGGCAGGAGGACAGAAGGACATGATTAAATTGATTCAGATTTTGATTCTGAACTGAAGGTGGGTGTGGCATTTGCCGTTTAGGAGTTACAAACATCCGCACAAACTTCATATACCCTTTTCCACAGGGTGGTTCAGGGCAGGATATAATAAAAGGAATTAAAAATAACTTAAACGGTACAAACTTTAAAGTTTCTAATAATTTATATATATATAATAATTATATATTTAGCGCTTTGGATTATATTGTAATTTTAATGATTAGAATTTTCCGTAAAATAGGGATGCTGCATGGCTTGTTCGGCATTAATACGTTGATTGGGGCGACAAACTAAAAGTTTTTGTAATAAATCACGACCTTTAGAATTTAAACGTGGCACTATTTGGCTCCAAGAGGTAATGGGAGTAAATTCTATAAGATTTAAAAGCATAAACGTTTAAAAATAAGTAAATTTGAAAATAACTCACGTGGTAAAGCTACATAATCCGATAAATGGGTGACACCAGGCCAAGACTCTTCGTTGGGGGTGCCCAATACTCGAAATATTTTCATTAATTGATCTAAAACATCCGAACCGGAAAATACGGGATGACCTGCATCAGCTAGTTCAGCAAATATACAACCCGCTGACCACATGTCAATACTAGTGGTATATAATTTAGCACCAAATAAGACATCAGGTGGTCTATACCACAAAGTAACAACTTCGGCAGAATAACATTTTACTGGTATACCAAACGCTCTAGCCAAACCTTAACATATCATAGCTATCAATTTTAAATGAAAAACCATTACCTGCAATCTTTCCACTTACCAAAATCGGCTAGTTTAAGTTCTCCGTTTTTATTAATCAATAGATTTTGTGGCTTCAAGTCTCTGTGCAAAACATTGTGACTGTGACAAAACGCTAAACCTCTTAACAATTGCAGCATAAAACTTCTGCACACTGCCATATCAATGTCTCCGTTTAAACTATCGAAATACTTTTTTAAGTCTTGGTCACAATGCTCAAATACCAAATTTAATTTCTTTTCCGAATGCAATACATCATACAAACGCACAATATTCTTATGCTTCAACTCCTGAAATATACGAAATATTAAATACTTTTATTAAATATAATTATAGAAGTAATTACCTTTAATAAGCAAATTTCCCGTAAAGCAGAACTGGGGACACCTTCGTCATCTTCATCGCGACGTACCCGTTTCAAAGCTACAATTTCTAAAGTTTCCCGACTGCGACCCTTAAACACGGTGCCATAGGTACCTTCACCAATTTTCTCTAATTTTTCATATTTTTACATTTTATGCTAATTTACAAATTCAATTATGATTTGTTATTATTATAATAGAAATTACCACTTTGTTTCTTTGCCAAAAACTTTCCACATGAAAAATAATAACAATTTTGCTATAAAAAGCAAAACCGTCAAAAACAGGATCATACCTTCATCAATGAATATGAAGAGTCGGCAACTCTGGATTAAGAAATTATTTGTTTACTTTTTAATCTATATCTATATCTATATCTATATCTATACTAATATTATAAAGAGGAAAGATTTGTATTTTTGTATTTTTGTATGTAAAAAGTAAACTCAAAAACTACTAGACCGATATCAAAAATATTTTCGCTATTAGAAAGCTACATTATCACTGAGTAACATAGGCTACATTTATTGTTAAAAAATGTCGGGGATTCCTGGACATTCCTACTATTACAAACCCAAGGTGTAAAGCAACATTAGACAAAAATCCTCTCCAGAACGTGGTGGTGCGTCTGGAGTGGGACCCTTAGCATATTTTCTCAGAATTCCATATAAATGTTGCTTTTATTCCAAATTAATTTAAAAAATGGTCCAAAAATCCAGTTAGGCCAAAAATCCTCTCCAGAACCTGGTGTTGCGTCTGAAATGAGACCCATAGCATATGTTCTCGGAGTTCCATATAAATGTTTCTTTTATTCCAAATTCATTAAAAAATGGTCCGCAAATCCAGTTTTGGCCAAAAATCACCTCCAGAACTTGGTGGTGCATTTGGAATAAAAATTTTTCTCAGAATTCCATATAAATGTTGCTTGTATTCCATAGCCTACTTACATTGGTTTTTTTTTTTTTTATTACAATAAATTTTTTAATTTTTATCTTAATAAATTTCGTTAATTTATTTAATATAATATAAGTCATGCATAATTTATTTAAAAAAAAAAAAAAAAGAAAAAAAAATAAATTTTTCTCTTTTTAAATAATTTATTAGTTTCACTTTGTGTTTCGTTTTATAAACACTGAACTGAATAATATCAATTGTTTAGTTTAGTTATAAAATTACCAAACATTGTAGCGGCATTGAATATTTTGATTATTTTCAGAGCGCAATTTTATGTTACAGCTAAAAAGTTCTTCTCAGAGCTACTTATAAATTATTACCAAACATTGAAGCGACATTGAATATTTTGATTATTTTCAGAGCGCCATTTTATGTTACAGCTAAAAAGTTCTTCTCAGAGCTACTTATAAATTATTTTATTCAATCTTGACTTATAAAATCAGTTTATTCTTATTTTCTCAAATTTGAAAAAGAAGCTCTTTGAAAAAGAAACAATATGCCTAGAAAAAGATCGCAACTATCTAAACGTAGTACCCAAGAATAGCAAGAATAGCACAACTACGTCGTATTGGGGAATCTTCGTCTGAAAATTCAGATCGTCTCGCAAATATAAGAGAGTACGTGTCGCAATCGCGGGCCAGAGAATCTAGCCGAACGTTCTGGTCGTCTTGCAGAACAAAATGCGATATCGTCGCCTCTATACGTAACACACTCTAGCGTCGAGCGCTCCCAGCGTCTTGCTGAATATAGAGCTAGCGCCGAACGTTCTATTCGTCTTGCAAAACAAAATGCGAGATCGTCGCAGCTATACGTAAGACAGTCGCAGCATCTTGATGAAAATAGAGCTAGGAACTCGCGAACGCGTGCACGAGAATCCAGCGCTGAACACTCGCAGCGGCTTATGACACAGAGAAATAGACAACAGTCATTAACAACTAGGGCGCGCAATAGAATTTTAGCTCATAGTAATAGATCGGCATTCAGTTACGATCCTCAAATTGATTACGTTCATCAAAAGAGCATCCAAGTTGGAGCAATGAATAAGATTTGTCCCAAATGCTTTGCTAAAAAATGTAAAAAAAAAATGAAGCGAAAGGTATGTGCTGCGCGTCTGGAAAAGTTATGCTTCCAAACATTGAAGAGCCACAAGAACCAATAAAAAGTCTTTTGAAAAATAATCATACATTATCTGCGCATTTTTTGAATAACGTACGTAGGTACAATAATCTTTTTCAGATGACTTCCTTCGGAGCGAAAGAAATTAGAGAAGGAAATTTTATGCCCACTTTTAAGGTAGAGGGACAAGTTTATCATCTCATAGGTAGCCTTCTATCGCCATCAGGACAAAGCCCACAATTTTTGCAAATGTATTTTATTTCAGATGCTGACCAACTATCATTGCGATCAAACATGACCCCCAGCTTAAAACTAGATTTGATAAACGAATTGCAGACTATCTTGAATAGCCACAATGTTTACATACGAATTTTTAAACATAATATCGGACCCAATACATCGGAGAGTTTAAAATTAATTATATACTCCGATCGCACACCTCAGACAGAGCACAGGAGAAGATATAACGCTCCTTCTATAAATGAAGTAGCCATTCTCTTGGTCAATGAAGATAAAAGGCCCAGAGATATAGTACTGCACGGTAGAGACGGACAGCTGAAACGAGTGTCGGAATTACACCGCGCATATGATCGGCTACAATATCCGCTTATGTTTGTATCAGGAGACGATGGATATTATTTAACTATCCCTCAACAGAATTCCTTAAGAAATAAGACTGTGTTATGCATACCGTTTAATGATTAGAGCAAACTGTTTTAATACGCTGCATTATTACAAAGATTTGTTTAATCAATATTGTGTGGATATAATGGCGAAGATGATTTTCGAAAGGTTAAATTTTATTTTCCGAAATCAACAAAAATTTAGAGCTGACGACTATATTCATTTGATGGATGCTTTGAACCAAGACGCATGAGTAAATGCTGCCAATATCGGACAGCATGTCATCTTGCCGTCATCATTTACTGGTTCTCCGAGGTATCTCCACGAAAAAACTCAAGGCGCTATGACATATGTGCGCAATTATGAGAGGCCAGATCTTTTCGTTACTTTCACCTGTAATCCAGAATGGGAAGAAATAAAGCAATAACTTTTTCCCGGTCAACGGTCTTTCGACCGGCATGTCATCATCGCACGAGTTTTTCACTTAAAAATGAAAAAAATGATAAAAATATTCACAAAAGACCCAATTTTTGGGTCGATTAAATGTTATATGCTTACTGTTGAGTGGCAAAAGATTGCCGCAATGTCATATGTTGTTTTGGCTGGACTTGAAAATACAGCCCGATGAAATTGATGAAATAATAGTTGCTGAATTGCCTAACAAGGAGGAAGACCTAGTATTGTTTGAAATAGACACAAAAAAAATGGTACATGGGCCATGTGGGGAAGAATATTTGACTTCACCGTGCATGAAAAATGGCATATGTTCGAAAAAATATCCACGACATTTCGTAACTGAAACCCAGACCAGTTGAGGATGGGTATCCCGTTTATCGACGACGCGACATCAACAAAGGAAGGCAGATCGCTTCATTAAATGTCCGAGGTCGAACAATTAACATAGACAACAGATGGATTGTTCCATATTCCCCAATACTGTGTCGATCTTTGAATCTTGTCATCCCGTACAAGCCATAAAATACATGTAAATACATTAACAAAGGATCGGATCAAGCAACTTTCAATATCAAAAATGCTCACGGCGAAGTTGAAAATTATTTGAACGGCCGATACATCAGTACATCTGAAGCGGTGTGGAGGTTGTTAGAGTTTTCTGTACATGACAGACACCCTACTGTAGTACACTTAGCGGTACACTTAGAGAATGGCCAAAGAATATACTTCTGAGCGGAAAATATACATCATATAGCGCAAAATCCACCAAAAACGCCACTCACAGCGTTTTTGACCTATGCAACAGTGATCAATTTGCTAAAACATTACTCTATCATGAAGTCCCTCATTATTATACATGAGCTAACAATAAATTCTCAAGAAGGAAACGTGGCCAAGAAGTAGTTGGACATCCTGGTATAAAAAAAGATGCGGCATTAGGAAGAGTATACAGCGTTCATCCTTCCCAGTCAGAGTATTTTTATCTCAGGATACTCCTTCATCATGTACGTGGCCCAACATCGTTCCAAGGCTTAAAAAATGTTGAAGGAATTATTAAAGAAGCTTACCAAGCCGCTTGCCGAGATAGGAGTTTGCTAGAAAATGATAGCCAATGGGAAATTACTTTGAGAGAAGCTTCGATTTCCCAATCTCTGTTAAGGTTGCAAGAGTTGTTTGTAGTAATATTATTATTTTGTTTCCCCTCGGAATCTTTCAAATTATGGGACACTTTTAAAGACTATTTGTGTTAAGGCAGCAGACATATAGCCCAACAACGAGGCCCGGATTATGATGTATATAACGAAGGCTTGATACAGATAGAAGACAAACTTTTAGAATTGAACGACAAAAATTTAAGAGACTTTGGATTACCTTTTCCGAATCGCTCACAAAATGTAGTTGATGCCATTCCGTGTTGTACATATGATGTTAACAAGTTGTCAGTATTTGTCAACACAAATGTAGCTAAGTTAGTGACAGATCAAAAAATAGCGTTCGATGCTACAATTGAGAGTGTGGAAAATAACAGTGGTCGACTATTTTTTTTTGGACGCGCCCGGTGGCACCGGTAAAACCTTTCTTGCGAATTTAGTATTGGCAAAAATCCGACAATCTGGAAGAAAAGCTCTGGCAGTAGCGTCTTCTGGAATTGCTGCAACTCTATTACATGGTGGGAAAACAGCTCACCCTACTTTTAAATTACCGTTGGTTGTGTCTTTAGAACAACAGTCTGTATGCTCAATCCGCAAAAATGGTCCACTGGGAAATCTCTTACATGAAACGTCTCTGTTTATTTGGGATGAGTGCACCATGAGCCATAGAGCTCATGTAGAAACAGTGGACCGTACATTAAAAGACATCAGAAACTCAGCAATATGATGGGGGGCGTCACCTTTGTTTTCGCTGGAGACTTTCGTCAAACACTACCGGTTTCAATTTGCGCACGAATATAAGAGCACATTTAAGTAATAATCACAGTGGCAATTTCTCACAAAAAATACTTAAATTAGGAGACGGAAAATTATCAACTTTAATTACAAACAGCTCTCAAGTATTGTTGGATAATGAATTGGCTCAAACTGTTCAGAGCCCAGAAATTCTTATAGATTCAATCTATCCCGACATCAAAAATCTTACAGAAAGAAATTACCACTGGCTCTGTTCGAGGGCGATATTGTCACCAAGAAACGACTCAGTAAATGAAATAAACAATATGATTATGGGAAAAGTTCGCGGTGATTTTAAATGTTACAAATCTGTTGACACCGTGTGCAACATCGAAGATTCAGTGCACTATCCATAAAAATTTTTAAATTCCCTTAATCCTGCTTTTCTCATGTGCAATTGTATGTTGCTCTTTCTTGAGTAGGATCTCCTGAAAATCAATATGTTTTGTTGCCATGTACAAATACGACATACTAACATAGTGTGTAGAGAAGGTTTGAGGTAAACATATTACAAAACAAGTAAAAAATCTAAATTCGTCTTAGGTCGAATTTTAAATACCCTCAACAATACGGCGTGGCAAAACACTAATTTAGTAAGCTATACAAATCATACTATGACGTATGATATAAATTTTACGTCAAAAACAGTTTTTTATAAATTGTGAGCGTGGCTTATAACTGATCCTGCCCATTTTTGGCGCACCGATGTATTACTCAATTATACTCTAATATACCACATATGAACTTTGTGCGTTAGTTTTTGTAGCCGTGAGAGATTTTTATAGATTGTGGGCGTATTTATTTTTGCTCAGCATCAAAAACTGAACCGATTTAAACAATGTCCGTTCGCGTGTCCGTGTGTTTGACTGTTCCTGACACTCTCTCGGTCGTAATTTTTGAGATATCGAGCTGAAATTTGGTACACATGTGTTAGGTGTCTGCAGGCAGGTTATAACTAAAATCGGGCAATATCGGTTTCAAAAATTTCAGAAACTAGGGAAAGGCATAGGCAACGTTTCACCTCGCGAGATAACCAAATTCCACGCGGGTGAAGCCACGGGCAACAGCTAGTTAATAATATTACAGATTTGCTATTAATAATTTATGGAAATAACACAATATTATATTGTTTTTTGTTTAACAGAATGTGATTAAAAAGCAATTTGAGTACTTCTTTGTTGTTAGATGGTATCGCTTCTGTTATAAATGTAATAAATATCATTGTGTATGATATTTTACAAGATTTGTGTTGCTGATGCTTTTTCTTTTTTTTTTTGCAATGAAATTTTATTTAGAGCAATATTTGAATAAAAAAAAAACTAGACGACACAGAACCAAAATTTTTTATGTGGATTAGTCCTCGTATCAAGTAGGTTGAATGGTATATAGCATATGCATACGAGGTTTTTAGTTTGGGCGTAGTGTTATCTTAAAATGATTTTTTTTCTTTGTATTTTCCATGTTTTAATTTTTTTGTATTAAAATTAAATTTATAATTTTATTATTATTAATTGCATAATGTAAAATTAAAAATAAATAAATAAATCTTTAGTTTTATCCATTTTCTTCTTATATCTCATCTTAACAGAACTCTGCTAAAATTTTTGGCTTGTGTCTTTGCTAGTTAAATTCGTATTTATCTTCACACCCTTCATTTTATCATTTTTTCATTGCATATATAAACATGGTGTATCCGAAAGAAATTGTGGATTTGGAGTGTTTTTTAGTCTCCAAGCATTCATGAAAGGGTAAATTGTTGCAGGCATAAGTATGGCATCACTCCGAAATAAAAATGATCAATGGTGCCAGGCATCGTGCCAGGCAACGTAACGGGAAATGGCGTGATGGATGTTGTAATCCGAAAAGCACATTACTTAAGAAGATTAAGGACGGAGAAAAAGAGTCAGTTGGTTCTTGGCTGTCGATCTGAGTGCATATAAAAAAAAAAAAAAAAAAGTAAAAAATTAGAGATTTTAAATTTTGTGATATTTGCAGCTAATTTTGTGTTCAAGTAAAGGAAAAATATGAACCAATATGGATTGACATAATTTTTTTTTGGTCGTGTGATGGTCTTTCTTAATTATATATATATTTTTTTTTGTTACCCATCCACCCTATGCCAAACTGCGGGTTGAGAACCGTCTGAGATAGCTAGTTAGCCGGGAGTTGACAGTTTGGCATATGCACCTCGATGTGAGGAGCGGTAAGTAATGGCGGTGTAGACATTAACATCACTTTGTCAACTATTTTTTTTATTTAATGTAACAAAATATAGGCGTATATTGGCCATAGGCAATGTCGGGATTTCTATTTATAATACTGACAAATTCGACTTGACAAATCGTTGATCCTACTCGGATATTGCATCAGCTGCTCCCAGTAAAAACTCAAGTGTAAGTGTAACAATGAATACAATGGGATGATTAATTGATTTTCGTTTGTGCGTATATGTCATTGTTATTATTATACAGATACTCAATGAGTTTGTGCTGACTGTGAATAAAGTTAAAAAACTTGATTCAATTAAACTCTCTTCCGAGTGTCGTAACGATATTCTTAGCTCCATATTGAAATATTATAAAGAATTTGCTAATAAACCGAAAAATGCTCAAGTAAGTATATATGCATTCAAACCAATGTGTTTTTTTGTTTTTTAATTCCTTAACAGCGTTTTTCGGCATATAAATACCATTGGTCGGGCATAAGTTTACCAACGGTTTTGGAGGTGACACCCTGTTCCTTGGACCAATTAGATCCCACTACCAATGAAATCCTGACCAGCTACATGTACAAATATATGGAGGGCATAATAGGTACCATAGTTCAGTTTACCCCTTTTTAATTTTGTCTATGCTTGTATGTGTATGTTTCTTTGAATTCGAATTCACACAATTTACCAAACTTTTCAACGTTTTCTATGTTGTGACGTAATTTCTTTTTTTAAGCAGGCATCTCCGACTATGACGGTGGTATTGTTATGGCCTATGGCGGCTTCAGTCGGTTGCATCTCTTCACGGCCTTCAATCATCATGAAATTGTTCAAAATATTGTATAGCGTTCATTTCAGTTTCTAGGTGTAACGCGCTATTCGTTTTGCGCTACACTTCTAACCAAAACCAACATGAACTAACTTGTAGTGTGCATACAAAAAGTGCACATTCTTTAGTTAAGATTCGATTTCATACTCTTTATTTATTTATTATTAACCTTAACTTAAATAAAAACTGTAACATACTTTACTATACAAACTTGACACAAATTCTTAAGCTAAGGTTCAATTTCACATATATTATATCACGCATTATTCTTTATTCATTACCGACCTTAACTTAAATAAAAACTGTAACATACAACACAAACTTACACACAACTATTAAAGCTAAACTTTAATTGAAACACACTCAAATAATCAAAATCATTAATACTCCTATTTCAATAACCTTAACTCTAATAAAAATAATATTTGTAATAGTGTATCATATATCATAATAACCTAGTTTAATTGTAAGAAATTTTGTATATAAGATTTGTGTTTTCAAAAATAAAGGCAGACAATAATTCTTATCATAGAAGTGATTTTTGTCTTCATAAAATAATTATCAATATACCTTGCGTAAATACGTGGGATACTGAAGTTGCGCGTCGCGCGACATATGATAATCATTTTATTAAAACTATATATAAAAAAAAAAAAGGAAATACATAACAAACTATATCACTATTTTCTATTTTTTTTTTATTACCTTTGAAATTATTTTGCGTTGTTGAATTTTGTTTATGTTTATTAAATACCTACGCTTTAATTTTTAAACACAACTGGGAATCCCGCTATTTATTTATTGCTTAGCATATTCTTACTTTACCTATATTGTTTTTGTATTATTAAGCTTTATTTTAAACATAATTTGAATTCCGCTATTTTTATATGAATATTAGTAAAACTAAGAATATATGTGAGCTCCGCCACACTATAAAAGGCGAAGAAATTTACATGAAACCACTTAGTGTGGCTGGAGTTATCAACAAGCTAAGGTGAGTGGAATTAAATAAATTTAAATACAAAATTAATCTTTCCTTGTTTCGAGTGACTTGGCTGCGAGCGTAACATCGGTCAGTTCCTGCACCTAGATATCCTGCAATTTTAACATTGCATGGCCTAGGTCGCGCACCGTCACCATCGCTCAGCTTCACGCGCCTAGATATCCTGCAATATTTATTATTGCAAGCGCCTAGGCCGCGCACCATCGCTATATCTCAGTATCACACGCCTAGATTTCCTGCAATATTTATATTGCAAGCGCCTGGGTCGCGTCGCCGTTGCTACTTCTCAGTATCTCGCTCCTAGATATCCTGCAATATTTATATTGCAAGCGCCTAGGTCGCGCCGCCGCTGCTACTCCTCAGCTTCACGCGCCTAGATATCCTGCAATATTTATTATTGCAAGCGCCTAGGCCGCGCACCGTCGCTATCTCTCAGTATCTCGCGCCTAGATATCCTGCAATATTCATATTGCAAGCGCCTAGGTCGCGCCGCCGCTGTTACTTCTCAGTTTTACGCGCCTAGATATCCTGAAATTTTTAACATTTGCATGGCCTAGGCCGCGCACCGTCACTATATCTCAGTATTTCGCGCCTAGATATCCTGCAATATTTATATTGCAAGCGCCTAGGTCGCGCCGCCGTTATACCTCTGTACCGCGCGTCTAGATTTTAAACGCGCTTCATTTCCTTTTTGTCATTCTGCAAAAGAAACGTTCACCGCTTGTATCCAGAACGCCCGCTTGTATCCAGAAGGCTCGCCTTGTATCTTGAAACACTCACCGTTTGTAGCCAGAAACATTCACCGCTTTGTATCCAGGAACGCTCACCGTTCGTATCCAGAAACACGCATCGCTTGTATCCAGAACGCCCGCTTGTATCCAGAACGCTCGCCTTGTATCATAAAACGCTCACTGTTCGTATCCAGAAAAGCGCATAGCTTGTATCCAGAACGCTCGCCTTGTATCTTGAAACGCTCACCATTTGTAACCAGAAACGTTCACCGCTTTGTATCCACAAACGCTCGCCGCTTGTATCCAAAACGCCCGCTTAGTATCCAGAAACGCTCGTTGCTCGTAACCAGAAACAACACTGGCCGCTCTGCAACACTGCTGCTCTTATATCCCGAACCGTTCTCGTACCATTCACTACTCAAGTGATGTTCATCACACATTAGCCGCTAACCCATCTCAGTGCTCGACATTTTCCACACGCTTGTACCGCAGCACCGCCCCTATATCATACCCCGCACTTGCATCACCCATCCTTCAACTCTGCAGTAACGCCGTGCCCCCCACCACAAGTCGTTACCACACTAAAAAGGTGTCAAATTAAAGAAAAGACAAATCCAAGGTATTCGAGACAAACAAAATCTCATCTCACAAATTTCTTTGTGACGAACGTTGGACTCGCTGAGACATACCCCAGCTACTCTCAAAAGTTCTTTACAAAGGGATTGACATAAAAATACTCAAGTCACAGATAATATTGGAGCAGTTTGAAAAAGAACGTTTTGGTAAATACAGGTAGAGCTGGTGGATGATGCAAACAAAACAAAAAACTTGAGATTTTTCAATAAATTTTTTTAATTTTTTAGTGGCGATCAATTTCAAACATTAATGACTGAATTTACGGTACAAAAAATAACCCCACATCACCCAGAACCGGTTAAACGGACACTGTGTTTAACCGGGACTACAACGGGAACGGTACCCTTAAGCGTACAGTGTTTGTACATTGCGGCCGCTGTGTGAAGTGTTTGCTTTGGTGGGTGATAAGGATAATATACAAAAATTCTGTATTGAATATAAAAATGGTCTGGTAAGATCGTATACAACAAATGATCGTGATTCGTTATTGGCTACTTTGTTGGGTGCTGTACGCTCCAGTAATAATCAAGATGTTGATGCTAGCATTGTTAAAGCGCCACGAGGTAAACGCTACGTACCGCTGAATAGTTCAGTAGATGAGGAAACCGAAGCCAGTTTGTTGCGTTTAATAATCAATAATTTTCCAAATCCTACTAAACGTTATGAAGTGTTGGAACGTTTCAATGCCAACATACCGCATAGTGGCTTAAATTATAGTGTCACCCAAGATGTAAGTAAAGGGCTGATTTTATTTGTTATTGTTCTTGTAATGATGAAGATTATCTGAAAGATTCCCTTTACTGAAAACAAAGACAAACTCATACAAAATACTTTGCAAGCGTTCATCCAAAAGGAGATGGACAATCCCACAGCTCAATTGTCCAATTTCGAACTGGAGGCCACATTTCATGGTTTAATAGGCCTTATGGTCAGCCGAGTAGGCTATGTCTCGTTCACTAACTTGTCGGGCTTTCGTGAAATTATTGGCACCAAAGTGGTGGCAGCATTTCGGCGTAAAGATTTAGCCGTCACTTATGCCACCATTGACATGCTCAATTCCTTAATGCATTCGGTAAATACTGATCATGATCTGAAGCAAGAGCAATTAAACAAATCGTCAATATTGTCATCGAAGACATTTCTGGAAACTCTATTGAATGTATAGATCAGTCATGTAAGTCATGGCAGTGAAGCATTGGTGCTGTCTGCTATGTTAGACTTCCTAACATTTGGTGTTTGCGTGCCTTACAGCGAGACCACCGATGGCAAGCAATTCGATATTTTGCTAGAATTGGTTGCCGAAAGTGGACGTTATTTATATAAATTGTTTAAACATCCCTCATTGGCCCATTGTAAAGGGGGCGAGATTGGTATTAATTATTATTTATTTAAAATTATTATTATTGAAGAAGTCATTTGCTAGTAGCTTTGTATACACCTGCCAATGATCCCACTCTGGCAACACATCGTCAATTATCACGCAATTTAATCGGTGTTTGGATAAACGATAACAAAGAAGCGATGGAGTTGTTCAAAAGAACTTTTGTAAGTTTTTTGAATAAAAAAGTGGATACTTCAGGCATTTATATTGCATTTTCGTTTGCTTTAGCCGCTGGGTTTATTAATGTTTTAAGAGAGTGGGGACAATGTGCCGGAAAAGCCATGGAAGAGAATAAATTGAATTTTTGCGACGATCTAAAGCTCGCTATACAACATTCCAATAAAACGCGCAAAAATGTGATTGAAAAGCATTTACAGGTAAACTGATTGCATTGTTGCTTGATTTGATGTAACAACATGTTAAACACTTGGTAGGGTATAAAACATTGGGGCCTATTGGAACAGCAAGATCCAGCTGTTCAGGCTTTAAAGAGTCGCCCAGTGATTTTAAGAAATCACCGACAACGCAAGAAAACTACGGAGAATTTGCCGTTTTTCTTTTACAATTTCTCCAAGGATCACAGTATACCAAATTTAATATGGAACCATAAGGTAAAATAAAAATGTAAAAACAACAACAACAACAATCATTAATAAATATATTTCAACATTTGCAATAATTGGTAGACTCTGGAGATGTTGCGCATATGTTTGGAAAATGAATTGCGTCAATTTCTAAATGATCGTGACCTGGCCGTCAACATGATTGTGGCGTGGAATTACCAAGAGTTCGAAGTTACTTATCAATGCTTGTCCGAGGAAACACAAATCGGCGATTATTACATACGTTTGATTTTAGAAAAAGATGACTGACCTCAAATTTAGTTAAAGATCCGTAAGTTCATAATTTAAGCTAAGTGTATGTGTATTTAAAACGGTTATGTTTTCCTTCCATGATCAAATAATCAATAATTCATAAAAATAATTCACATTTCAGTGTTATTCTCCTTCTTTTCGTCATTGAGAGATGCTCTCATAAATTTCCTCTTTGGTGTTGAAGAAATCAAACTGCCGTCCTTTAGTGGATCATGTACAATGTTTAGTAGGTTTAATAACTTTGGCATATGTACATACTGGCCGCGCTCAACCCAATACCAAAACGAATCTTATAGAGGCCGGCCCCAACACGCATCAATATGAGGAGAAAAAAATTTTGGACATTCTCAAAATTTACTAGTTTTTTCCCTTCGCGCACCCAAAATGGTCAAGCGGTACTAATACCCGGTCCCAAACTCTCACGAAAATTATTCGAATTTATTTGCTTACCACACACAGTACAAGTGTGTTAACGTACGATCTCGGCCTTTTGGAACGGGTGGCCACTCTCCTGCGAGAGATTATGGCATTATAATGCGGAAATGTCTAAAGTTTACTTAACGGGCGTTTTCTACTTTATGCTGATGTATAGCGGCAGCAACCTATTGCCAATAACAAAGTTTTTTAAAATAACGCACATGAAGCAGTGATTCCGCAGCGAAGAAGTACGAGGATTACTACTACTAATGTAGTCGATATGAATGCATTTTTATAGCTCATATAGCGGATTTTACACCACGCCTCAGGGGGCACACTACGGCCACTTAAAAAAAAAAAAAAATTGTTAAAGTTTTTCCTCTAGAAAACAAAATTTTATTTTCATTCATTTGTGCATATATTCGCGTTTGGCCATACCCTTCATCAGCTATCCCCAGTTAGAGAACGAGCTGTTCTGTCACATTTCCTATTTAAGGCGCTTGTGCGATATACACAAATTCTCCAATCGGCCCGTAGCCGATCCAGTGCAATTATTAAAACATACTATACATGCTTGGTGCAGAGAAGGGAAAAAGAAACCGCTCCAAATGACTATACAACAAGAGTACAACGATTTGGGTATTGAGTTAAGTAAACACCTCAAACCGGATGAATCTATGTTACGGAAGAGTTATTATCGGTTGACTCAATTGTATCATCCCGATAAGAATCCAAATGGTCGGGAGATATTTGAGAAAGTCAATTAGGCGTACTAGTTTTTGTGTTCGAGTAATGTGTGGAGTTCGGGTGGACCGGATCCCAATAATATTATGCTCATCTTAAGA
Organism: Ornithomya chloropus; assembly: GCA_963971445.1. Lineage (NCBI taxonomy): Eukaryota > Metazoa > Arthropoda > Insecta > Diptera > Hippoboscidae > Ornithomya > Ornithomya chloropus. The sequence goes on from OZ020531.1 coordinate 26,274,245, forward strand.
ACGCAAAGTATTTTATTTGAGCGTTACCCGGAGGGTAAGTTGTTGTTGTTAATGATATAAATCTAATAAAAAAGATTTATCAAATATTTCAGTCCTCCGTATGCTGGTTAGCCGCAACTGATACGCATGGAGACCAAAGATGATGAATTGTTCTCCAAAGAGACGCAACTTCTTACCGCCGCCTCAGAGTTATGCTAACACACGTTACACTGTTCGGCCCTAAATGCCAAAGAGTTGAGACGCGAAGAATGCATTGAAGCTTTGCTGGAAGCCTACGATCGTTGCGATTCCATATTGAGTGCAGATTCCATTCCGACTCATTACACTATTAAGAGATTTCCAATGTAACGCGCTGCTACGAAGTTGCTTGCAATTTTAAGAAATGTAAACAAAAAATTATCACATTGCCACGCCTATTAGCCGATGTGTGTCGCGTTGTATATTTCCGCCATACATTGTCCGTAAGCTTAGTGACCAGTTTGGTGGCCAATAATTATGAATTGCAATGTCATCTGGCCTGTAATGGGGTGTTGTGGTCACTGTTGTTGTTTTGCTTTCAATACGACTTTACGTTGGATGGGAGAGGCGTAGAGGCGAATGATAAAACGAATCAACAGCAACAAGCCAACAATTTGGCCAAAATGTCTGTACTCGGGTGTATAGCATTGGCCGGTTATGGTTTGGAATTGCGCTCCCACATGACAACAGCTGCCGATAACAACAACAAATCGAACAAGTAAGAAAACTAAATTTGGCATAAACCAAATCTTAAATACCCTCCACCTCTACAAGAATGGGCATGGTATATATATATATATATATTGCGCCTTCTAATAGTGTACATATTACGTATCAGCATGCAAGTCTACTCTTACCTTAAATATGCTTTTTTTCAAATTGTGGGCGTGTCTGTTATCCGACCGCGCCCATATTTGGCACGTCGGTAGATGATTTGAAGTTCCTAGGTCAACTTTTGTGGCAGGTATAAAGATTTTCATTAATTGTGGGCGTGTCTGTAATCTGAATACGCCCGTTTTTGACATACCGATGAAGCTAATATTCATAGATGTACATACGAAATTTCAAGTTTATAGCTCATATTTTGTGGTAGATAAATAGATTTTTGTCGATTGTGGGCGTGGCTTTGGTCCGATTTTGCCCATTTTAAATAGCGATCTGCGTGCAAAAACTAAAAGTGCTGTACAAGATTTTAGCTCAATATCTCAAAAAATACGCCCGTGAGAGTGTCAACAACAGACGGACACACGGACATACATGTCTAAATCGACTCAGTTTTTGACGGTGATCAAGAATATATATACTTTGTAAGGTCTCTGACGCCTTTTTTTGGGTGTTGCAAACGGAAAAACAAACTTAGTATACCCTCATCACTGAGGTGGAGGGTATAAAAATTCTTCGGGTAATAATTCACCTACGGTGAGCGGTCGAGGCAGTAATTTGCCACCTGAACCCAAAATGGTGGCCTCTGCCTACCCACGAAACGCACAAAATCTCTTGCAGCATAATAACAACCGTTACTCGCCGCTCTGCAACACTGCCGCTCTTATATCCCGAACCGTTCTCGTACCATTCACCACTCAAGTAATGTTCATCACACATTAGCCGCTAACCGATCTCAGTGCTCGACATTTTCCACACGCTTGTACCGCAGCACCGCCCCTATATCATACCCCGCACTTGCATCACCCATCCTTCAACTCTGCAGTAACGCCGTGCCCCGCACCACAAGTCGTTACCACACTAAAAAGGTGTCAAATTAAAGAAAAGACAGTAGTATACGATATAGAGGAACGGGGAAATAGGGGTTGTAAAATAGGGGGAAAAATAGGGGGTAACCGTCCTGGCTTTTATGGGAAAAATTTTGAATTTCTTGGACAAAAACCGATTTTTTTTGAAAAAAATCAATTTTTTGAAAATAACGGATTTTATAGAAAAATGTCCCAGCTGGGGAAAGTAGCATTTTAAATCACTCAAGTTGAATTTTACGCAAGATAAGAGCAGGCAATAAAAATTGTGAAAGTAATAAAAAAAGGGTCGGTAATAAAAAAAGGGTCGGTAATAAAAAAAAGCCACTTAAGATTTGAAAACTATTACACAATAGGCTTAGGGCATATACAAGGGAAAGTGTGTGTACAACATATGTCTTGAAGCAAACTGGCCGCACATGTGCACATGTGCTACTGCGAGCTAAAAAGAAAACATGTTGATCTCTGTGAATTTTTCTGCTAGCCTAATGATTTTTTGGTTTTGAAAATTTTCTAAGTAGTATACGATATAGAGGGATTAGGGTTAAACTGAGGCTATGGGGACTATAGGAACAAAAAACTTTTTTTAAGTAAAATTGTAATGTTCAGTAAAATATTTACAAAAGTGTGTAATAAAAAATATCTTTAGGTAATATATATGTATGTAGGTTGAGCATCTGGCTGAGACTATACACAAAGTCACTATTTCATAATATTATGAAAATTGTCTTAGCTATCTACCATGGAAACTAACCTTATTGAGCTATGGCTTGGCTTTTGAGAATACAACACACAATCAATCTTCTTTATCATTTTCAAATAAAATAAAAACATTTTATTTTAGGCAATATGTTGTGCATAGGGCTGGCTATACAGAAAAAACCACTATTTCTCTGAAAAATGAAAAATTTCTTATCTACTGAACATGCTGTGACTTGACTTATTCAGAATACAATGCAATGCATTTTCAATTGAGTTATGGTGAAAGTATAATGAAAAATGTCTTATCTGGAAACTAACCTTTTTATGCTGATGTGCCACTTGACTTTTTGAGAATATTGAGTACTTAGGATTGAAACCATAAATTGAAAATGTCTTATCTACTGAACATGCTGTAGGATCATAAAAAACTAACGCATTAGATTATCAGTGTAATAAAAATATTTTTAGGCAATATGTTGAGCAAAGGACTGGCTATACCCAATGTCTTATCTGACTTGACTTATTGAGAATACAATCAATTTTTTTAATTGGAATTATGGTGAAAGTACTTAGGAGGGTAGGCAATAAAAAACATATTGAAACCATAAATTGATCGTCATACTAGATCATGAAAAAAATTTCTTAACGCAATATGTTAAGCGGCGCATGCAGCTCCTCTGCAGAACTTTCTTTTAAAGTAAATGTTGAAGCAAAATTTAGTTCTTAAACAGCATTCCAAAAGTAAAAATAGTGATTTTCAAAAAAATAGTGAAAAGTGCGTATTTATTAAAAACTAAAAAAAAAATTAAAAAAATAAAATAGTGAAGTGTTTATTAAAAACTATGGTGAATTAAACCAAAATTTGCTGTCATAAGGAAAATTCAGCTAAGTTCTTTAAAACTATTTCATAAATATTTCATAAACATATATAATTTACATACATACATACATACATACATATATATATTATTAAAAACTAAAAAAAAATTAAAAACAAATAAAATAGTGAAGTGTTTATTAAAAACTATAGCGAATTAAACCAAAATTTGCTGTCATAAGGAAAATTCAGCTAAGTACTTTAAAATTATTTTATAACTATTTTATAAACATATATAATTTACATACATACATACATACATACATATATATATTATTAAAAACTAAAAAAAAATTAAAAACAAATAAAATAGTGAAGTGTTTATTAAAAACTATAGCGAATTAAACCAAAATTTGCTGTCATAAGGAAAATTCAGCTAAGTACTTTAAAATTATTTTATAACTATTTTATAAACATATATAATTTACATACATACATACATATATATATATATATTATTAAAAACTAAAAAAATTAAAAAAAATAAAATAGTGAAGTGTTTATTAAAAACTATAGCGAATTAAACCAAAATTTGCTGTCATAAGGAAAATTCAGCTAAGTACTTTAAAATTATTTTATAACTATTTTATAAACATATATAATTTACATACATACATATATATATATATATTATTAAAAACTTAAAAAAAAAAAAAAAAAAAAAAAAAAAAAAAAAAAAAAAAAAAAAATGAATTCATTTGTGTTTTGTGACATATGCGAAAGTAGCGTTGCTTTGGCTACTTTCGAATCACATTACATGAATTGCAAGAAAGGAGATCCTAAAAGACAAACTCGCCCAAATTCCCCCATAGTCATTAGTGATGATGATGATGATGAGCCGACCACCAGCACAAAAAAAAGATCTGGACCCTACCTTCAGCCAGGAGGCAGAAGTAAAAAACAGAAAATGAATAGTGTACATTGCACTGTTTGTAAAACAGATATTTTAGAAACCCGCTACAAAGTTCATTTGAGGACAAATGAACATAAAACAAAAGCAGCCGTTTTTTTAAATAAAAACGTATACATTACGTCACCCCAATCATCTCCATATATAATCCAATTCAGGATTTATAGTAATTTGAAGGATGAACTATGCGTAAGAAAATTTTTGGAGAGTACGCAAGAATATTTAAAAAATCAACTAGAGCTTAAATTTGCAGACTATAATTACATTAAATATAATTTGCGATTATTTGGAGATTATGTAAAATATGTAGCTCAAAGTGAGGGTGATGATGAAATGGTTGTTAGCCTGAAACATTTTACAACAAAGTTTCAGTGCGTGAGAAACAGCTATGAAGTGGACGATACCCTCCAGGAGGCTTTCAGTGAGCTGGAAGAGCAAACAAGTGAATTTCAAGAAAGAGATAGCGGATGGGCTATCTTAGATTTTAAATATATAGAATTAACGATATGTAAATTGGAATATATTCCAGTCGGCTCATATATACAATTGCCTTCAGCCATAACAGCAAAAAAGGCAACAATCAATGTTAAAAATACCGATGTATTTTGTTTTAAATGGTGTATATTGGCCGCAATCGCCCATAAATATGATTCTATGAGGGGAACAAAAAAACTTGCCAATCCAAATTATTATAAGGTGTTGGATATTGAATCTCCAGTAATAAAATTTCGTGGCGAGATTTTAGATTTTACAGGAATGTCATTTCCTGTAAGAGTCCATGAAATTCGGACATTCGAAAAAAACAATCCTCATATAAGCATAAATATATATGAGCTGAACCAAAGCAAGATACCAAAAGTAGTGGGTCCGGCTAGAGCAACAAAAGACGTCAAAAATATGCATATTAATTTGCTATTATTATTGAATGGTGAACAAAACACATATCATTATGTGTATATTCATAATATGCAAAGATTGGTGAAAAAGCAATTCACTCAATCGGACGTTAGAGGAGAATTTTGTGATTTTTGTCAACACCAATACACCGTGGATTCGGCAAGACACAAAAAAGAATGCGCCAAAGTAAAAACTAGCTATCCTGAATCTGGGGCAATTTTACAATTTAGAAATTCTATAAAAAAGATGTGCCCACCGGTTACAATATATGCCGATATGGAAGCAGTACTTGAACCCCTAGAAATACAAAGAGGGAATGGAACCACTGCAATTCAACAACATAAAGCATGTGCTGTCTCCTATTTTGTAAAGCATGCTTACAAGTCTAACGAAGACAAGCTATATACATTTTTTGGTAGGTTGATAATTATGTTTGACTTTTGACTTTATAAATTTTTCCTTTTCTTAATATATATTATTTATTTTATATTATTTATTTATTTATTCAGGTTCACAGTGTGTCGCAGATTTTTTAAACCATTTGAACCGAACTTTAGAGGAATTATATGCGGAATATCATCAGATGGCCAAACATTTTAGACCTCCTCAAATAGACGAAGGTATGAGCAACATTTCGTATACTTGCTATGCGTGCGAAACAAAAATTGGTCAGGATGAACCGCGAGATTTATTTTATAATGTATTTAATTCTAAACTTTTAGGTTATATACATATTAGTTGTAAGGAAAAATTTAATTTTATGAAACCTTTTTATTTTCCAATCGTTTTCCATAATTTAACGCGATATGATATACATCTGTTTATAGAAAATTTAGGAGATGATATATCAGTAATTCCGTGCAATAAAGAATTATATATTTCAATAACCAAAAAAGTATATTCCGTTTGCCGAACTTTTCTGAAATATAAGATGATTTTTATAGACTCCAACAGGTTTTTAAATTGTAGTTTAGACAAATTAAGTAGCTATTTGACCCCAAGTAACTTTAAAATATTAGGTAAGCATTTTAATAATAATAAGGCAAAATTTGAGTTAATGATGCGCAAAGGGGTTTTTCCATATGATTACATTGATAACTTTGAAAAGTTACAAGAAGAGAGTCTACCAGCCAAAGAGCATTTTTATAATCATCTTAACGATACAGAATGTAGTGAAGATGATTATAAATTTGCAAAAACTGTTTGGAATACTTTCCAATGTATAACGCTTAGAGATTACATGAAAGTGTATTTAGAAAATGATGTGTTAATACTAGCAGATGTTTTTGAAAATTTCAGAAATATATGCTTAGAAATATATGAACTAGATCCTTGCAATTATGTAACTGCACCGTCATTGTCTTGGGATGCTATGTTAAAATTTACTAAAGTAAAATTACATTTAGTTAGCGATCCAGAAATTCATACATTTTTAAAGACATCTATTCGGGGTGGTATTACTCAATGTACGCATAGGTTGTCTGAGGCTAATAATAAATATATGACAGACTATAACACAAATGCTCCGGATAATTATTTAATGTATATGGATGCAAATAATTTATATGGATGGGCAATGTCACAAAAATTACCAATTTCCGATTTCAAGTTTTTAGTTAACGATGAATTTCATAATTTTGATATTCTAACGGTAAATTATGATGGGGAATATGGTTACATATTAGAAGTTGACTTGGACTATCCTACAGAAATACACGATAAACACAATTCATTACCTTTTTGTTGTGAAAATAAAACTCCTCCCAATGGTAACTGTTCAAAGTTGATTGCAGATGTGACTAATAAGAAAAATTATATTATTCATATTAAAAATTTGAAGTTAGCCATTGAAAATGGTTTAATAATTAAGAAAATACATAGAATACTACGTTTTGTACAAAGTGCTTGGTTAGAGCCTTATATCTCTTTAAATACCATCAAAAGGAAGCATGCTCAAAATGAATTTGAGAAAAATTTTTATAAGTTAATGAATAATGTAATTTATGGAAAAACCATGGAAAACGTTGAAAAACGTAGAGACGTAAAACTTGTTAGACACTATAATGATAGAAGAAATTCTCTAGGTTATAGAACTTTAATTGCTAAACCTAATTTCCATAGTATTTCCATTTTTGGTAATGGGTTATTTGGGGTCGAACTATCGAAAATGGAAGTCATACATGACAAGCCTATATATGTGGGGGTAACTGTTTTAGAGTTATCGAAATGGTTAATGTATGATTTCTATTATAGTTTTTTAAAAAAACAGTCGAATGATATAAAAGTGATATACATGGATACTGATTCATTTGTACTATCTTCTACAACAGATGTGTATGATATCATTAAAAACAATCCTTTAAAGTTCGATACATCAGATTATGATGTAAATAATATTTATGGTATAATACCACAAAATAAAAAAGAAATAGGCTTAATGAAAGATGAAACATCAGGTAGAATAATGACAAATTTTGCTGGACTTAAAGCAAAAGCTTATTCATTTTTAGTGAATACCAAAGATAATAAAAAGGATGAAACGAAAAAGATTAAAGGCGTAAAATCATCTGCAGTAAAAAAATTAAATTTTGACAATTTTAAAGAATGCCTCCTAAATAAACAAACCTTTTATGGGGAACAAAGAGTAATTCGAAGCAGGGCTCATATATTATACACTGAAATCGTCCGAAAAATTACTTTAAATTATAACGACGACAAACGATTTATTTTACCTGATGGTATAAGTACTTTAGCATGGGGTCATTTTAGAATTAATCAATATAATTAATAATTATATATGTATTATTAATGTTTTTTATTTGTTTATATATGTATATATTTGTTTCAATAATATTTCATATAGTTTTGTCGACCGAGCCTAACTCCTTTATAAAGAAGAAGTAGGTAAATTCCGGTACTATTACCGTGAATGTGATAACTCGGAAAAAAAAGAATCTATCAAATTTAAAAATAATAAAGAAAAGAATAAACAAGTTTTATTGAAGTAATTGAGTTTTATTAATCCAAGAATTATGAGTATTATCAAATCCTAACCACTTAACATATAATTTGTCACCTCTTTTTTTCAATATTTTTTCTACTAAATAAGCATTATTATCCTTAACTTTTTGTAATTCAAATTCATAAAATGATCCTTGTATAATATTATTCTTATAGTCTTTAATAACATAAGTAACAGGATTAGTAATGTTTATCTTCTCGATAATAAATATTTCAGTTGACCAGTTTGGTTCATAGCCTTTAAAAAATTTACCTTTAAATTTACTAATCCTAACACAATCACCTTCTTTAAATTTAGGTTTGGGGAAAGTTTTTGGAAAATTATAAATTCTCTCTAAAATTAATTTTTCATTTTCTTCAGTAATTTCATTTGGTTTCATCTTTATCACCCTATGATAACTATTATTGTATTTGTCTATTAAAGAATCTATGATATCAATCCATTTATAATTTCCTCTCATACTAAACATTTTCCACATCAAACCTTTCAGCGTTCTATTAAAGCGTTCACAAATAGAAGCCTTCAGGTGTGTAAATGTATGGTAATGATTTATTTTGTATTTCGTCATTAAGTGTCTGAAATCCTTATTAAAAAATTCTTTGCCTTGATCAGTTTGTATATTTTTTGGAGCAGTCATCTTGTCTTTGAATATTTTTTCCATAGCTTTGGTTACATCTTGGGAATTTTTCTTTTTAACAGGTGCTGCAAAACCAATTTTTGAAAATACATCGATACCGGTTAATAGATATTTATGACCTTTATTAAGTTTCGCATAGGGGATCATTTCAACCAAGTCTATCTGCCATGTATCGTCGATACCTCGTTGAATGAATCGTCTTCTTTTAAAGTTTTTTCTTGCTTGTCGGTGAATTTCATTAACAACTTGACTTTTACTCATTTCTGTTTAATTTTTTGAACACTTTAAAAGTGCTTTACGAATTTTGATATCTCTTTTTACTTTATCACGAATTTTTCGTGAAAACTCATAACATAATCTAAGTAAATCCACTTCAATTTCTGGATCATAAGCACAATTTAACTCATATAATTGAATATCAATTTTATTCAATTCAATACACTTCGGTATGAAGTGTTTGTGATAAATATTCTCAATTTGTTTTTGCGCTATTGTATTCCAGCAGAGGAACGTTGATAAAAAGATACCCACTTGTATAATTGACTTCCATGTATCGCTTTCTATTTTAATCTTGTGACCCCTTTGACTAAGAACAAGGACACAAATGTCATTTTTTTTATACTTAAATGTAATTCCAATATTTGCTAAAGTGGGATGATGTAATGGACTTTCACTTGCTAAAAAGTCATACTGATCCAATCTAAGTTGTATGTACTCTTTATATGCCATCAGATGAACCCATTCATCGCGATTAAATCCTATATAATTTGCGGTATGATTTTGAAACCATACCATTGGTTTAAAATGTTGTCCAGGTGAAAACCCACATTTAATTTTTAGTTTTAGAGAAATAAAATATTCCATGCCATAAATTAATTGATGATCTTGATTCCGTTTTGGTAAAAGTGGAGGGAGACTCTCTCCTGCAGCACAACCGTTTTGAGCCATTTTTAATAAATATGTATATATATATATATATATATATATATATATGTGTGTATGTGTGTATATACAATATATATATATATGTATGTATACTATGTATGTATACTATGTACTATATAAAATCGAATAAAACTTTTCTATAAAAAAGACTGTCACCCACTTGAAGATGTGTAGTATTTAATGAGCGTTCCCGACAAAATGACAAAAATAACTAAAGCAAACATCATATTAATCGATTTACAATACTGTAATGGAAATAATAAGAGTATATTTGCCAAAGAAGTAGCATTTACCATTGGAAATTCTCTCGTACCTCATTACTTTGTATTTAAACCGCCGTTTGATCGGAGAGAGTTGGATGAAGAGACTCAAGAGAGGAATACATTCTGTACTAATTTTATTCACGGAATTGATTGGTCGGATGGAATAACAGAGTATAATACTATTGGTGATATTCTAGCTCCTTTAAATCAGTTTGATTATGTTTTTGTTGTTGGAAAAGAAAAACAACAATTCTTGAAAAAATATATAAAAAGTATTGTAATTAATGTAGACACGATAATACCTTTAAAAAAGTTAGATGACTATTATACCAATTGTCCTATTCATAAAAGTATTAAATTTCGATGTGCTTTAAATAATTTATATAAACTTTTTATTTTTATTGAAAAAAATTGGGATAGAATAGAGGAAATTTGTGAAATAAATATATAAAATATTGATTAAACAGATTTTTTATTCATTGTATTTATAATTTTTAGTTAGTAAAGATGTTTGTTCATTTTGTACATCCTTTTACTATGCTTATAAGTGGTCCGTCAGGATCTGGTAAAACAACATTTTTATTGAATTTAATTAATAATGCTGATTATTTAATTAGTGAGAAAATAAAACGGATTATTTGGTGCTATGGAGAAGAACGCGCAAAACCTGTATTTAATCATATTGATAATATTGAATATCATAATGGAATTCCTGAAAGCCTTGATAATGATTTTAATGAACCTATTCTTATTGTATTGGATGACTTAATGATGGATGCATTCAATAAAAGGGTCTGTGAATTATTTACAAAAGGTTCTCATCACAGAAATTTTTCTGTTATTTTGGTTACGCAAAACATTTTTCATAAAGCTTCTCATACAAGGGATATATCACTTAATTCAAAGTATATTGTAGTTTTTAAAAATCCACGAGACACATTACAATTTCAACATTTGGCAAGACAAATTCATCCTGAAAATTCTTCGGACCTTATGAGGATATATAAAGATGTGACAAGCAAACCTCACGGATATTTAGTAATTGATCTTACCCAGAATATAAATGATTTATTAAGATATAGAACAAATATTTTCAATACTGATTTCTCTTATTGCTTTTGCGATACAAGTGAAAATGGTCTTAAAAAAGAATCTAAAGCGACTGAAAACGCAGAAGCATATGTTGTACATATTAAAGAATAATGATAATAAAAAGTTAAAAAAGGCCATTCTTAAAAACGCAGATGATGAACTAATTAAAACTTTGGTTGAAATTATTTTCAATACATTAATTGGAAATAATAAACTGAAATTCGGCGATTTAGAAAAATTAAAAAAGTATAAAAAAGACCTACGATTCATTTCCAAACCAAATACTTCATTAAAGTCGAAAAGAAAAGTACTAATTCAAAAAGGAGGTAATTTTTTACCTATTATTATTTCATCTTTGCTAAGTGGAATTATTGGAAAATTATTAAAGAATGAATTCTAGTAAAAAATTGAATCAAGTAATATTAATGCATCCAAAAGCATATACTCTTATGCTTGAAGATAAATATGCTTCCGAGTTTATCAATAAAAAGCTATTACCAGCATTTAATGATATATCTCTATCAGAATTTAATAAATGGATACGAATAAAACAAGAATTAAACAATTTCATTAAAAGGAAGGTAAAGCCTTATAATCCACGGCATCGGGATGCTGAAAAAATTGATTTTAGTTTCATTAATGAAAATAAGATTGAGACTGAAATGGCGAAAGTTGAAGATAATAAAATATTAGGGGCAGATGAGAGTTTCTCTGGTGATACATTTGTTACACCTGATAAACAGTTTGAAAATTTTACTAAAGTAAAGTCAGCTGATTCATTGAAGAAGAAATCGAAGAAACGTTTATTAGCAGATAAAATAAATTCTCCTCAAAGCCCTTACACTGCGGAAAGGAAGAATAAGAAAAATGTAGTAGAAATTACTAAAGAACCTAAAAAACACACATACAATACGCGTTCAGTACAAAAAGGTGAAAACAGTTTAAAATGGGTTAATATATAATTATTATTATTATTATTATTATTATTATTATTATTATTATTATTATTAAATATAATTATTATATATGGACAGATGTGTAGAATAAACACTTAAATAAAACAATAAAAAGATTATCATATAACCATGTTCATTTCAATTTAGTAAAGACTTTTAAGGCCTCCATACATGTACAGACTTGGTATGGATAGTTTTCATTTAACTCTTATTAGTAATAATTCTTTAGAAATATTTAAATCGAATTCATTAGGGTCATTTCGTAATGTTGTAAAATTACCGGCTATTCTAAATGAAGAATGGGAAGTTGGAATATCTGAGATGTTTTTGAATGAAATTGAAAAAGTTGTTCCCGAAAAGTTTTATACATTATGCATTTATACAGATATAATTCAGCCGCGTTGTGCTGGTGATAAATTATTACGATGCTTACGCATTTTGCCTTTTAAAAATATGCAGAGTTGGATTGAATTTAAAAACATACAGTATTATCCTCTGGATCACCCAACTATTAAACATATTTCAATTTTCTTTACTAATACTGAGGGGACGGAATGTAAATTTCGAAAATCATCTACGCCTACTATTATCAATTTACATTTTAGAAAAAAATTAATTGCATATAAATAAGCCAAGTAAAATATCGCTTAGCTCAGATATATAAAGACAAGGAATGGATACAGTTTACACACAATATTATAATAATCAGGTAGGAGGAGGTTTAAGTCATATAGGATCATTATATAGAGTTCCACGAATAGTGCAACAAGGACGCGGACTCGGATCATTCTTTGCATCATTATTTCGAAATATTAAGCCGTTATTTATTTCAACTTTACAAGCCCTAAAAAATCAAGCAAAAGAAACTGGAACAGCTATTATTAATGATTTTGGTCGTAAACCTCTTAGAGATATTTTAACAGAACAAACAAAATCAGCTCTAACTAACTTATCAGAAAAAGCTATTAATAAAATTACATCTCAGTTTCAAAAAGGGGAAGGAAAAAATAATAGGAGAAAAAAGTCTCGTATCAAAAAGATAAAAAACCAGTTGAATAAAACACTTAAAGCGAAACGCAACACAAGAAAACCAAATCGCAGTAAAAAAACTAATCCTATAAAACGTGTTAAAGATATATTTTTTTAAATTAATTATAATATGTCTTCTTATACGGAGTGTATGAAAAGCGAACTGGATTTATTTGAACCACATCCTGTACAAAGCAGTATTCTTAATACCGAAGAAGTCTCGTATAATCCAATTCAGTCATTAGATTCACCAAACACAATTGAATTCCTCTGTTTAGGGAATGGTGATACATATCGTGATTTATCGAGTGTTTATATTAAATTAGTGGTTCAATTAAAAGCAAAAGATAATACTAATTTAGAGGATAGCTCATGTAGCGTAGTAAATAATATACTACACTCAATGTTCCGGAGTGTCTCTATTTACTTAAATAACGTTTTGGTATCGCAAAGTGATAATAACTATCATTATAGATCCTATATACAAACTTTATTAAATTATGGTACTGATGCAGGACGAACTCATCTTACTACTTCTGGCTGGTATCCAGATTATTATACAGGGGAGATTTTCCATGATGGAAAAAAACAATTGGCTGAATTATTTCAAAAAAGCAATATAGTAGAATTGGTTGGAAAGTTACATGGTGATATATTCAATCAACCAAAATTATTATTAAATAACGTGGACTTGAGAGTAATTTTAAATTTGGAAACGCCATCCTTTTACTTGCTTGAAAAAGGCGATAAACAATCATATCTAAAAATATTAGAAGCTCAATTGTTTATTAATCATGTAACCATTAACCCTGGTATACTTCTTGCACATCATAAAATTTTACAAGAAAAACCTGCACTTTATCCTTTTAATAGAGTTGAATTAAAAACTTTTACTTTGTATCCTGGAAATCGTGCATTATCTTTAGACAATGTGGTTATTGGACAACTCCCCATATTTTTGGCGTTTTGTATGGTATATAATAGTGCTTTCTCTGGAGATAAAACATTAGATCCCTTTTCCTTTGAGCACTTCTATTTACAAAATTTTAATTTATCAGTAAACGGAGTACAAATACCATCTCAACCATTAGAATTCGATTATAGTGGATTAACAATAAAATCAACAAGGGCTTATAATATGCTGTTTAAGGCTATTGGAATAAGACATTCTGACCGAGGACTTCATATAAATAAGCAATTGTTTGATAAAAATTGCTTCATATTAGCGTTTGATCTATCACCAGATCATTCAAACCACGATTTTTGTGCAAATGTTTTAAAACAAGGTAGCATACGCATTGAAGGAAAATTTGTTCGAGCATTAGAAAAACCTGTCACCTGTATAGTTTACTGTGAATACGATTCTATGTTGGAAATTGACAAAAATAGAAATGTAAAAATAACTTTGTAAAGAAAAAATAACTATGAATACAATACAAATTGAGCATGCATTAAGAAGCAATCCAGCAACAAGAAAATATTTTCAGGGAGTCTTTCCTTCAGATAAATTGCCCAAGAAAGTTATTCATAGACCTGCTTTAATAATAGCTAATACAGATCCATCTAATCAACCAGGAGAACATTGGGTTGCGTTCTATTTCTCTACAAATAAAAATGCTGAATATTTTGATTCATATGGAGAAAAGCCTACAAAAAAAGAGTTTATAAATTTTTTACGAAGAAATTCTAAAGCCTATCAATATAATAAACAGCGAATACAAGGATATTTTTCCAATACTTGTGGTCATCATTCTTTGATTTATAGTTTATTTAAAAGCCAGCACAAGTCATTAAAAATTTACTTAAAACAGTTCAGTAAAAGTGATTTTAATTTTAATGATAAAAAAATTGTATATCTATTTAAGAAAGAATTCAAAAGAAATAAAATTAGAAATAGTTTTTCTTAATATTCAATATCTGGATCTTGTTCTTTATTCATAAATCTTAAAATAGGAGCATTAAATTTCGATTTATTTCTACCACAGTACATAACGTAATTTATATTATTTTCTTTTAATTTTTTGTAGGGATTTTTTGATGAGAAAAGTTGTCCCAGTCTTCCAGGTAAAAATATCCATAGAGAATTACCCTCACCGTCATTAAGATGTAATGTAATTTTCTCACCAAACTGAGTATTTTTCCCTTTACATCCGGTGATTTTGTAAATATAGTTGGGTTTTAAATTATCAATTTTTGTGTACCCTTGTCCTAATTTGGTTCCAACTTCATTTAAAGTTTCTAAGAAAGACTACAAAAAAAAAATATTAATGTGTTTCTTTTATTAATTTTTTACAATATCAATATAATAGACTTACCATTTTCGAAAAAAAAATATTGCTGAGTCTGTACGTTTGCTGTGAAATTTCAATAAAAACTAATACTTGCTGAAAGTCTGAAAGACTGAGAAAGCCTTTAAATGAAAAAATGAGTTTTTATTTTTTACATATACATTTACACATGTATTTTTTTGTTTTTTTTTATTATATATAACTTTATATATATATATAGATTTAAATATCTCTTATTTACATACAATAATATCTATATATTCCCATTCTCTAGTTGATAAAGGAAGGGTTCCAATTCTTTAATTATTTCATTAAAATAATTCTCATCATTAAAGAACGGCGCAGGCAAATTTTCTTCATTTGGAGTTGAGGCGAACAAAGGTTGACCACATTGAAGCAAATCGAAATCACAATCCAAGCTTGAGCAACTTGAAAAAATTAAAGGTGATCTCGGTAATGCTCTGATGATGTTTTGATCATCATCGTCATCAATAATTTCTATGCTGCAAAGAAATAGCATTAAAAAATTTTTTTTTTTAACATTTTTAAAGTTATAATATTTAACACTCACCATGAAGGCTCTGGAGATATTATCTCCACACTTAATGAACTCTGATTCTGTTCATTGTTCATTACTCCTTCCTCTTTAAATTTAAAAAAATCCATTATGGGTGTCTGTACCGAAAGACGCCGAATTTTCTCTGCCTCAAATGTTTCGGTTGTATCTAATTTTCGCTTTTTTAATGCGAACATATCATTTAAAAATTCTTCCTTGCTATTCATTATAAATATTGTATATAGTTCCTTTTGGAATGCTGTTTAAGAACTAAATTTTGCTTCAACATTTACTTTAAAAGAAAGTTCTGCAGAGGAGCTGCATGCGCCGCTTAACATATTGCGTTAAGAAATTTTTTTCATGATCTAGTATGACGATCAATTTATGGTTTCAATATGTTTTTTATTGCCTACCCTCCTAAGTACTTTCACCATAATTCCAATTAAAAAAATTGATTGTATTCTCAATAAGTCAAGTCAGATAAGACATTGGGTATAGCCAGTCCTTTGCTCAACATATTGCCTAAAAATATTTTTATTACACTGATAATCTAATGCGTTAGTTTTTTATGATCCTACAGCATGTTCAGTAGATAAGACATTTTCAATTTATGGTTTCAATCCTAAGTACTCAATATTCTCAAAAAGTCAAGTGGCACATCAGCATAAAAAGGTTAGTTTCCAGATAAGACATTTTTCATTATACTTTCACCATAACTCAATTGAAAATGCATTGCATTGTATTCTGAATAAGTCAAGTCACAGCATGTTCAGTAGATAAGAAATTTTTCATTTTTCAGAGAAATAGTGGTTTTTTCTGTATAGCCAGCCCTATGCACAACATATTGCCTAAAATAAAATGTTTTTATTTTATTTGAAAATGATAAAGAAGATTGATTGTGTGTTGTATTCTCAAAAGCCAAGCCATAGCTCAATAAGGTTAGTTTCCATGGTAGATAGCTAAGACAATTTTCATAATATTATGAAATAGTGACTTTGTGTATAGTCTCAGCCAGATGCTCAACCTACATACATATATATTACCTAAAGATATTTTTTATTACACACTTTTGTAAATATTTTACTGAACATTACAATTTTACTTAAAAAAAGTTTTTTGTTCCTATAGTCCCCATAGCCTCAGTTTAACCCTAATCCCTCTATATCGTATACTACTTAGAAAATTTTCAAAACCAAAAAATCATTAGGCTAGCAGAAAAATTCACAGAGATCAACATGTTTTCTTTTTAGCTCGCAGTAGCACATGTGCACATGTGCGGCCAGTTTGCTTCAAGACATATGTTGTACACACACTTTCCCTTGTATATGCCCTAAGCCTATTGTGTAATAGTTTTCAAATCTTAAGTGGCTTTTTTTTATTACCGACCCTTTTTTTATTACCGACCCTTTTTTTATTACTTTCACAATTTTTATTGCCTGCTCTTATCTTGCGTAAAATTCAACTTGAGTGATTTAAAATGCTACTTTCCCCAGCTGGGACATTTTTCTATAAAATCCGTTATTTTCAAAAAATTGATTTTTTTCAAAAAAAATCGGTTTTTGTCCAAGAAATTCAAAATTTTTCCCATAAAAGCCAGGACGGTTACCCCCTATTTTTCCCCCTATTTTACAACCCCTATTTCCCCGTTCCTCTATATCGTATACTACTAAAGACAAATCCAAGGTATTCGAGACAAACAAAATCTCATCTCACAAATTTCTTTGTGACGAACGTTGGACTCGCTGAGACATACCCCAGCTACTCTCAAAAGTTCTTTACATAGGGATTGACATAAAAATACTCAAGTCACAGATAATATTGGAGCAGTTTGAAAAAGAACGTTTTGGTAAATACAGGTAGAGCTGGTGGATGATGCAAACAAAACAAAAAACTTGAGATTTTTCAATAAATTTTTTTAATTTTTTAGTGGCGATCAATTTCAAACATTAATGACTGAATTTACGGTACAAAAAATAACCCCACATCACCCAGAACCGGTTAAACGGACACTGTGTTTAACCGGGACTACACTGCTGGAACGGTACCCTTAAGCGTACAGTGTTTGTACATTGCGGCCGCTGTGTGAAGTGTTTGCTTTGGTGGGTGATAAGGATAATATACAAAAATTCTGTATTGAATATAAAAATGGTCTGGTAAGATCGTATACAACAAATGATCGTGATTCGTTATTGGCTACTTTGTTGGGTGCTGTACGCTCCAGTAATAATCAAGATGTTGATGCTAGCATTGTTAAAGCGCCACGAGGTAAACGCTACGTACCGCTGAATAGTTCAGTAGATGAGGAAACCGAAGCCAGTTTGTTGCGTTTAATAATCAATAATTTTCCAAATCCTACTAAACGTTATGAAGTGTTGGAACGTTTCAATGCCAACATACCGCATAGTGGCTTAAATTATAGTGTCACCCAAGATGTAAGTAAAGGGCTGATTTTATTTGTTATTGTTCTTGTAATGATGAAGATTATCTGAAAGATTCCCTTTACTGAAAACAAAGACAAACTCATACAAAATACTTTGCAAGCGTTCATCCAAAAGGAGATGGACAATCCCACAGCTCAATTGTCCAATTTCGAACTGGAGGCCACATTTCATGGTTTAATAGGCCTTATGGTCAGCCGAGTAGGCTATGTCTCGTTCACTAACTTGTCGGGCTTTCGTGAAATTATTGGCACCAAAGTGGTGGCAGCATTTCGGCGTAAAGATTTAGCCGTCACTTATGCCACCATTGACATGCTCAATTCCTTAATGCATTCGGTAAATACTGATCATGATCTGAAGCAAGAGCAATTAAACAAATCGTCAATATTGTCATCGAAGACATTTCTGGAAACTCTATTGAATGTATAGATCAGTCATGTAAGTCATGGCAGTGAAGCATTGGTGCTGTCTGCTATGTTAGACTTCCTAACATTTGGTGTTTGCGTGCCTTACAGCGAGACCACCGATGGCAAGCAATTCGATATTTTGCTAGAATTGGTTGCCGAAAGTGGACGTTATTTATATAAATTGTTTAAACATCCCTCATTGGCCCATTGTAAAGGGGGCGAGATTGGTATTAATTATTATTTATTTAAAATTATTATTATTGAAGAAGGCGAATTATCCGTGGCCCAACAAATGCAAACATTGGCCCTGGATAAGGCAGCATTGTGTCGTCATTTGCTAGTAGCTTTGTATACACCTGCCAATGATCCCACTCTGGCAACACATCGTCAATTATCACGCAATTTAATCGGTGTTTGGATAAACGATAACAAAGAAGCGATGGAGTTGTTCAAAAGAACTTTTGTAAGTTTTTTGAATAAAAAAGTGGATACTTCAGGCATTTATATTGCATTTTCGTTTGCTTTAGCCGCTGGGTTTATTAATGTTTTAAGAGAGTGGGGACAATGTGCCGGAAAAGCCATGGAAGAGAATAAATTGAATTTTTGCGACGATCTAAAGCTCGCTATACAACATTCCAATAAAACGCGCAAAAATGTGATTGAAAAGCATTTACAGGTAAACTGATTGCATTGTTGCTTGATTTGATGTAACAACATGTTAAACACTTGGTAGGGTATAAAACATTGGGGCCTATTGGAACAGCAAGATCCAGCTGTTCAGGCTTTAAAGAGTCGCCCAGTGATTTTAAGAAATCACCGACAACGCAAGAAAACTACGGAGAATTTGCCGTTTTTCTTTTACAATTTCTCCAAGGATCACAGTATACCAAATTTAATATGGAACCATAAGGTAAAATAAAAATGTAAAAACAACAACAACAACAATCATTAATAAATATATTTCAACATTTGCAATAATTGGTAGACTCTGGAGATGTTGCGCATATGTTTGGAAAATGAATTGCGTCAATTTCTAAATGATCGTGACCTGGCCGTCAACATGATTGTGGCGTGGAATTACCAAGAGTTCGAAGTTACTTATCAATGCTTGTCCGAGGAAACACAAATCGGCGATTATTACATACGTTTGATTTTAGAAAAAATGACTGGCCTCAAAAAATTTAGTTAAAGATCCGTAAGTTCATAATGTAAGCTAAGTGTATGTGTATTTAAAACGGTTATGTTTTCCTTTCGTTTCACATCAACAGTATAGAGCTGTTTAATGTTTTGTATCAGTGGGTGTTGTCCGGCAACGTGTAAATGATGATCATTTGACGGTGATTTCGTTGCAGGCTTTGGCCAAAGTTTACAAACGATACCATTAAGAAATTGGTCAATTTAGCGATGTATCCTATATTTTGCAACTCTGTGATCGGGTAAACTTTTGATACCATGATCAAATAATCAATAATTCATAAAAATAATTCACATTTCAGTGTTATTCTCCTTCTTTTCGTCATTGAGAGATGCTCTCATAAATTTCCTCTTTGGTGTTGAAGAAATCAAACTGCCGTCCTTTAGTGGATCATGTACAATGTTTAGTAGGTTTAATAACTTTGGCATATGTACATACTGGCCGCGCTCAACCCAATACCAAAACGAATCTTATAGAGGCCGGCCCCAACACGCATCAATATGAGGAGAAAAAAATTTTGGACATTCTCAAAATTTACTAGTTTTTTCCCTTCGCGCACCCAAAATGGTCAAGCGGTACTAATACCCGGTCCCAAACTCTCACGAAAATTATTCGAATTTATTTGCTTACCACACACAGTACAAGTGTGTTTAACGTACGATCTCGGCCTTTTGGAACGGGTGGCCACTCTCCTGCGAGAGATTATGGCATTATAATGCGGAAATGTCTAAAGTTTACTTAACGGGCGTTTTCTACTTTATGCTGATGTATAGCGGCAGCAACCTATTGCCAATAACAAAGTTTTTTAAAATAACGCACATGAAGCAGTGATTCCGCAGCGAAGAAGTACGAGGATTACTACTACTAATGTGGTCGATATGAATGCATTTTTATAGCTCATATAGCGGATTTTACACCACGCCTCAGGGGGCACACTACGGCCACTTAAAAAGAAAAAATTGTTAAAGTTTTTCCTCTAGAAAACAAAATTTTATTTTCATTCATTTGTGCATATATTCGCGTTTGGCCATACCCTTCATCAGCTATCCCCAGTTAGAGAACGAGCTGTTCTGTCACATTTCCTATTTAAGGCGCTTGTGCGATATACACAAATTCTCCAATCGGCCCGTAGCCGATCCAGTGCAATTATTAAAACATACTATAGATGCTTGGTGCAGAGAAGGGAAAAAGAAACCGCTCCAAATGACTATACAACAAGAGTACAACGATTTGGGTATTGAGTTAAGTAAACACCTCAAACCGGATGAATCTATGTTACGGAAGAGTTATTATCGGTTGACTCAAATGTATCATCCCGATAAGAATCCAAATGGTCGGGAGATATTTGAGAAAGTCAATTAGGCGTACTAGTTTTTGTGTTCGAGTAATGTGTGGAGTTCGGGTGGACCGGATCCCAATAATATTATGCTCATCTTAAGAACGCAAAGTATTTTATTTGAGCGTTACCCGGAGGGTAAGTTGTTGTTGTTAATGATATAAATCTAATAAAAAAGATTTATCAAATATTTCAGTCCTCCGTCCTTACAAGTATGCTGGTTAGCCGCAACTGATACGCATGGAGACCAAAGATGATGAATTGTTCTCCAAAGAGACGCAACTTCTTACCGCCGCCTCAGAGTTATGCTAACACACGTTACACTGTTCGGCCCTAAATGCCAAAGAGTTGAGACGCGAAAAATGCATTGAAGCTTTGCTGGAAGCCTACGATCGTTGCGATTCCATATTGAGTGCAGATTCCATTCCGACTCATTACACTATTAAGAGATTTCCAATGTAACGCGCTGCTACGAAGTTGCTTGCAATTTTAAGAAATGTAAACAAAAAATTATCACATTGCCACGCCTATTAGCCGATGTGTGTCGCGTTGTATATTTCCGCCATACATTGTCCGTAAGCTTAGTGACCAGTTTGGTGGCCAATAATTATGAATTGCAATGTCATCTGGCCTGTAATGGGGTGTTGTGGTCACTGTTGTTGTTTTGCTTTCAATACGACTTTACGTTGGATGGGAGAGGCGTAGAGGCGAATGATAAAACGAATCAACAGCAACAAGCCAACAATTTGGCCAAAATGTCTGTACTCGGGTGTATAGCATTGGCCGGTTATGGTTTGGAATTGCGCTCCCACATGACAACAGCTGCCGATAACAACAACAAATCGAACAAGTAAGAAAACTAAATTTGGCATAAACCAAATCTTAAATACCCTCCACCTCTACAAGAATGGGCATGGTATATATATATATATATATTGCGCCTTCTAATAGTGTACATATTACGTATCAGCATGCAAGTCTACTCTTACCTTAAATATGCTTTTTTTCAAATTGTGGGCGTGTCTGTTATCCGACCGCGCCCATATTTGGCACGTCGGTAGATGATTTGAAGTTCCTAGGTCAACTTTTGTGGCAGGTATAAAGATTTTCATTAATTGTGGGCGTGTCTGTAATCTGAATACGCCCGTTTTTGACATACCGATGAAGCTAATATTCATAGATGTACATACGAAATTTCAAGTTTATAGCTCATATTTTGTGGTAGATAAATAGATTTTTGTCGATTGTGGGCGTGGCTTTGGTCCGATTTTGCCCATTTTAAATAGCGATCTGCGTGCAAAAACTAAAAGTGCTGTACAAGATTTTAGCTCAATATCTCAAAAAATACGCCCGTGAGAGTGTCAACAACAGACGGACACACGGACATACATGTCTAAATCGACTCAGTTTTTGACGGTGATCAAGAATATATATACTTTGTAAGGTCTCTGACGCCTTTTTTTGGGTGTTGCAAACGGAAAAACAAACTTAGTATACCCTCATCACTGAGGTGGAGGGTATAAAAATTCTTCGGGTAATAATTCACCTACGGTGAGCGGTCGAGGCAGTAATTTGCCACCTGAACCCAAAATGGTGGCCTCTGCCTACCCACGAAACGCACAAAATCTCTTGCAGCATAATAACAACCGTTACTCGCCGCTCTGCAACACTGCCGCTCTTATATCCCGAACCGTTCTCGTACCATTCACCACTCAAGTAATGTTCATCACACATTAGCCGCTAACCGATCTCAGTGCTCGACATTTTCCACACGCTTGTACCGCAGCACCGCCCCTATATCATACCCCGCACTTGCATCACCCATCCTTCAACTCTGCAGTAACGCCGTGCCCCGCACCACAAGTCGTTACCACACTAAAAAGGTGTCAAATTAAAGAAAAGACAAATCCAAGGTATTCGAGACAAACAAAATCTCATCTCACAAATTTCTTTGTGACGAACGTTGGACTCGCTGAGACATACCCCAGCTACTCTCAAAAGTTCTTTACATAGGGATTGACATAAAAATACTCAAGTCACAGATAATATTGGAGCAGTTTGAAAAAGAACGTTTTGGTAAATACAGGTAGAGCTGGTGGATGATGCAAACAAAACAAAAAACTTGAGATTTTTCAATAAATTTTTTTAATTTTTTAGTTGCGATCAATTTCAAACATTAATGACTGAATTTACGGTACAAAAAATAACCCCACATCACCCAGAACCGGTTAAACGGACACTGTGTTTAACCGGGACTACACTGCTGGAACGGTACCCTTAAGCGTACAGTGTTTGTACATTGCGGCCGCTGTGTGAAGTGTTTGCTTTGGTGGGTGATAAGGATAATATACAAAAATTCTGTATTGAATATAAAACTGGTCTGGTAAGATCGTATACAACAAATGATCGTGATTCGTTATTGGCTACTTTGTTGGGTGCTGTACGCTCCAGTAATAATCAAGATGTTGATGCTAGCATTGTTAAAGCGCCACGAGGTAAACGCTACGTACCGCTGAATAGTTCAGTAGATGAGGAAACCGAAGCCAGTTTGTTGCGTTTAATAATCAATAATTTTCCAAATCCTACTAAACGTTATGAAGTGTTGGAACGTTTCAATGCCAACATACCGCATAGTGGCTTAAATTATAGTGTCACCCAAGATGTAAGTAAAGGGCTGATTTTATTTGTTATTGTTCTTGTAATGATGAAGATTATCTGAAAGATTCCCTTTACTGAAAACAAAGACAAACTCATACAAAATACTTTGCAAGCGTTCATCCAAAAGGAGATGGACAATCCCACAGCTCAATTGTCCAATTTCGAACTGGAGGCCACATTTCATGGTTTAATAGGCCTTATGGTCAGCCGAGTAGGCTATGTCTCGTTCACTAACTTGTCGGGCTTTCGTGAAATTATTGGCACCAAAGTGGTGGCAGCATTTCGGCGTAAAGATTTAGCCGTCACTTATGCCACCATTGACATGCTCAATTCCTTAATGCATTCGGTAAATACTGATCATGATCTGAAGCAAGAGCAATTAAACAAATCGTCAATATTGTCATCGAAGACATTTCTGGAAACTCTATTGAATGTATAGATCAGTCATGTAAGTCATGGCAGTGAAGCATTGGTGCTGTCTGCTATGTTAGACTTCCTAACATTTGGTGTTTGCGTGCCTTACAGCGAGACCACCGATGGCAAGCAATTCGATATTTTGCTAGAATTGGTTGCCGAAAGTGGACGTTATTTATATAAATTGTTTAAACATCCCTCATTGGCCCATTGTAAAGGGGGCGAGATTGGTATTAATTATTATTTATTTAAAATTATTATTATTGAAGAAGGCGAATTATCCGTGGCCCAACAAATGCAAACATTGGCCCTGGATAAGGCAGCATTGTGTCGTCATTTGCTAGTAGCTTTGTATACACCTGCCAATGATCCCACTCTGGCAACACATCGTCAATTATCACGCAATTTAATCGGTGTTTGGATAAACGATAACAAAGAAGCGATGGAGTTGTTCAAAAGAACTTTTGTAAGTTTTTTGAATAAAAAAGTGGATACTTCAGGCATTTATATTGCATTTTCGTTTGCTTTAGCCGCTGGGTTTATTAATGTTTTAAGAGAGTGGGGACAATGTGCCGGAAAAGCCATGGAAGAGAATAAATTGAATTTTTGCGACGATCTAAAGCTCGCTATACAACATTCCAATAAAACGCGCAAAAATGTGATTGAAAAGCATTTACAGGTAAACTGATTGCATTGTTGCTTGATTTGATGTAACAACATGTTAAACACTTGGTAGGGTATAAAACATTGGGGCCTATTGGAACAGCAAGATCCAGCTGTTCAGGCTTTAAAGAGTCGCCCAGTGATTTTAAGAAATCACCGACAACGCAAGAAAACTACGGAGAATTTGCCGTTTTTCTTTTACAATTTCTCCAAGGATCACAGTATACCAAATTTAATATGGAACCATAAGGTAAAATAAAAATGTAAAAACAACAACAACAACAATCATTAATAAATATATTTCAACATTTGCAATAATTGGTAGACTCTGGAGATGTTGCGCATATGTTTGGAAAATGAATTGCGTCAATTTCTAAATGATCGTGACCTGGCCGTCAACATGATTGTGGCGTGGAATTACCAAGAGTTCGAAGTTACTTATCAATGCTTGTCCGAGGAAACACAAATCGGCGATTATTACATACGTTTGATTTTAGAAAAAATGACTGGCCTCAAAATTTAGTTAAAGATCCGTAAGTTCATAATGTAAGCTAAGTGTATGTGTATTTAAAACGGTTATGTTTTCCTTTCGTTTCACATCAACAGTATAGAGCTGTTTAATGTTTTGTATCAGTGGGTGTTGTCCGGCAACGTGTAAATGATGATCATTTGACGGTGATTTCGTTGCAGGCTTTGGCCAAAATTTACAAACGATACCATCAAGAAATTGGTCAATTTAGCGATGTATCCTATATTTTGCAACTCTGTGATCGGGTAAACTTTTGATACCATGATCAAATAATCAATAATTCATAAAAATAATTCACATTTCAGTGTTATTCTCCTTCTTTTCGTCATTGAGAGATGCTCTCATAAATTTCCTCTTTGGTGTTGAAGAAATCAAACTGCCGTCCTTTAGTGGATCATGTACAATGTTTAGTAGGTTTAATAACTTTGGCATATGTACATACTGGCCGCGCTCAACCCAATACCAAAACGAATCTTATAGAGGCCGGCCCCAACACGCATCAATATGAGGAGAAAAAAATTTTGGACATTCTCAAAATTTACTAGTTTTTTCCCTTCGCGCACCCAAAATGGTCAAGCGGTACTAATACCCGGTCCCAAACTCTCACGAAAATTATTCGAATTTATTTGCTTACCACACACAGTACAAGTGTGTTTAACGTACGATCTCGGCCTTTTGGAACGGGTGGCCACTCTCCTGCGAGAGATTATGGCATTATAATGCGGAAATGTCTAAAGTTTACTTAACGGGCGTTTTCTACTTTATGCTGATGTATAGCGGCAGCAACCTATTGCCAATAACAAAGTTTTTTAAAATAACGCACATGAAGCAGTGATTCCGCAGCGAAGAAGTACGAGGATTACTACTACTAATGTAGTCGATATGAATGCATTTTTATAGCTCATATAGCGGATTTTACACCACGCCTCAGGGGGCACACTACGGCCACTTAAAAAAAAAAAAAAATTGTTAAAGTTTTTCCTCTAGAAAACAAAATTTTATTTTCATTCATTTGTGCATATATTCGCGTTTGGCCATACCCTTCATCAGCTATCCCCAGTTAGAGAACGAGCTGTTCTGTCACATTTCCTATTTAAGGCGCTTGTGCGATATACACAAATTCTCCAATCGGCCCGTAGCCGATCCAGTGCAATTATTAAAACATACTATAGATGCTTGGTGCAGAGAAGGGAAAAAGAAACCGCTCCAAATGACTATACAACAAGAGTACAACGATTTGGGTATTGAGTTAAGTAAACACCTCAAACCGGATGAATCTATGTTACGGAAGAGTTATTATCGGTTGACTCAAATGTATCATCCCGATAAGAATCCAAATGGTCGGGAGATATTTGAGAAAGTCAATTAGGCGTACTAGTTTTTGTGTTCGAGTAATGTGTGGAGTTCGGGTGGACCGGATCCCAATAATATTATGCTCATCTTAAGAACGCAAAGTATTTTATTTGAGCGTTACCCGGAGGGTAAGTTGTTGTTGTTAATGATATAAATCTAATAAAAAAGATTTATCAAATATTTCAGTCCTCCGTCCTTACAAGTATGCTGGTTAGCCGCAACTGATACGCATGGAGACCAAAGATGATGAATTGTTCTCCAAAGAGACGCAACTTCTTACCGCCGCCTCAGAGTTATGCTAACACACGTTACACTGTTCGGCCTTAAATGCCAAAGAGTTGAGACGCGAAGAATGCATTGAAGCTTTGCTGGAAGCCTACGATCGTTGCGATTCCATATTGAGTGCAGATTCCATTCCGACTCATTACACTATTAAGAGATTTCCAATGTAACGCGCTGCTACGAAGTTGCTTGCAATTTTAAGAAATGTAAACAAAAAATTATCACATTGCCACGCCTATTAGCCGATGTGTGTCGCGTTGTATATTTCCGCCATACATTGCCGTAAGCTTAGTGACCAGTTTGGTGGCCAATAATTATGAATTGCAATGTCATCTGGCCTGTAATGGGGTGTTGTGGTCACTGTTGTTGTTTTGCTTTCAATACGACTTTACGTTGGATGGGAGAGGCGTAGAGGCGAATGATAAAACGAATCAACAGCAACAAGCCAACAATTTGGCCAAAATGTCTGTACTCGGGTGTATAGCATTGGCCGGTTATGGTTTGGAATTGCGCTCCCACATGACAACAGCTGCCGATAACAACAACAAATCGAACAAGTAAGAAAACTAAATTTGGCATAAACCAAATCTTAAATACCCTCCACCTCTACAAGAATGGGCATGGTATATATATATATATATTGCGCCTTCTAATAGTGTACATATTACGTATCAGCATGCAAGTCTACTCTTACCTTAAATATGCTTTTTTTCAAATTGTGGGCGTGTCTGTTATCCGACCGCGCCCATATTTGGCACGTCGGTAGATGATTTGAAGTTCCTAGGTCAACTTTTGTGGCAGGTATAAAGATTTTCATTAATTGTGGGCGTGTCTGTAATCTGAATACGCCCGTTTTTGACATACCGATGAAGCTAATATTCATAGATGTACATACGAAATTTCAAGTTTATAGCTCATATTTTGTGGTAGATAAATAGATTTTTGTCGATTGTGGGCGTGGCTTTGGTCCGATTTTGCCCATTTTAAATAGCGATCTGCGTGCAAAAACTAAAAGTGCTGTACAAGATTTTAGCTCAATATCTCAAAAAATACGCCCGTGAGAGTGTCAACAACAGACGGACACACGGACATACATGTCTAAATCGACTCAGTTTTTGACGGTGATCAAGAATATATATACTTTGTAAGGTCTCTGACGCCTTTTTTTGGGTGTTTCAAACGGAAAAACAAACTTAGTATACCCTCATCACTGAGGTGGAGGGTATAAAAATTCTTCGGGTAATAATTCACCTACGGTGAGCGGTCGAGGCAGTAATTTGCCACCTGAACCCAAAATGGTGGCCTCTGCCTACCCACGAAACGCACAAAATCTCTTGCAGCATAATAACAACCGTTACTCGCCGCTCTGCAACACTGCCGCTCTTATATCCCGAACCGTTCTCGTACCATTCACCACTCAAGTAATGTTCATCACACATTAGCCGCTAACCGATCTCAGTGCTCGACATTTTCCACACGCTTGTACCGCAGCACCGCCCCTATATCATACCCCGCACTTGCATCACCCATCCTTCAACTCTGCAGTAACGCCGTGCCCCGCACCACAAGTCGTTACCACACTAAAAAGGTGTCAAATTAAAGAAAAGACAAATCCAAGGTATTCGAGACAAACAAAATCTCATCTCACAAATTTCTTTGTGACGAACGTTGGACTCGCTGAGACATACCCCAGCTACTCTCAAAAGTTCTTTACATAGGGATTGACATAAAAATACTCAAGTCACAGATAATATTGGAGCAGTTTGAAAAAGAACGTTTTGGTAAATACAGGTAGAGCTGGTGGATGATGCAAACAAAACAAAAAACTTGAGATTTTTCAATAAATTTTTTTAATTTTTTAGTGGCGATCAATTTCAAACATTAATGACTGAATTTACGGTACAAAAAATAACCCCACATCACCCAGAACCGGTTAAACGGACACTGTGTTTAACCGGGACTACACTGCTGGAACGGTACCCTTAAGCGTACAGTGTTTGTACATTGCGGCCGCTGTGTGAAGTGTTTGCTTTGGTGGGTGATAAGGATAATATACAAAAATTCTGTATTGAATATAAAAATGGTCTGGTAAGATCGTATACAACAAATGATCGTGATTCGTTATTGGCTACTTTGTTGGGTGCTGTACGCTCCAGTGGTAATCAAGTTGTTGATGCTAGCATTGTTAAAACGCCACGAGGTAAATGCTACGTACCGCTGAATAGTTCAGTAGATGAGGAAACCGAAGCCAGTTTGTTGCGTTTAATAATTAATAATTTTCCAAATCCTACTAAACGTTATGAAGTGTTGGAACGTTTCAAAGCCAACATACCACATAGTGGCTTAAATTATAGTGTCACCCAAGATGTAAGTAAAGGGCTGATTTTATTTGTTATTGTTCTTGTAATGATGAAGATTATCTGACAGATTCCCTTTACTGAAAACAAAGACAAACTCATACAAAATACTTTGCAAGCGTTCATCCAAAAAGAGATGGACAATCCCACAGCTCAATTGACCAATTTCGAACTGGAGGCCACATTTCATGGTTTAATAGGCCTTATGGTCAGCCGAGTAGGCTATGTCTCGTTCACTAACTTGTCGGGCTTTCGTGAAATTATTGGCACCAAAGTGGTGGCAGAATTTCGGCGTAAAGATTTAGCCGTCACTTATGCCACCATTGACATGCTCAATTCCTTAATGCATTCGGTAAATACTGATCATGATCTGAAGCAAGAGCAATTAAACAAATCGTCAATATTGTCAACGAAGACATTTTTGGAAACTCTATTGAATGTATAGATCAGTCATGTAAGTCATGGCAGTGAAGCATTGGTGCTGTCTGCTATGTTAGACTTCCTAACATTTGGTGTTTGCGTGCCTTACAGCGAGACCACCGATGGCAAGCAATTCGATATTTTGCTAGAATTGGTTGCCGAAAGTGGACGTTATTTATATAAATTGTTTAAACATCCCTCATTAGCCCATTGTAAAGGGGGCGAGATTGGTATTAATTATTATTTATTTAAAATTATTATTATTGAAGAAGGCGAATTATCCGTGGCCCAACAAATGCAAACATTGGCTCTGGATAAGGCAGCATTGTGTCGTCATTTGCTAGTAGCTTTGTATACACCTGCCAATGATCCCTCTCTGGCAACACATCGTCAATTATCACGCAATTTAATCGGTGTTTGGATAAACGATAACAAAGAAGCGATGGAGTTGTTCAAAAGAACTTTTGTAAGTTTTTTGAATAAAAAAGTGGATACTTCAGGCATTTATATTGCATTTTCGTTTGCTTTAGCCGCTGGGTTTATTAATGTTTTAAGAGAATGGGGACAATGTGCCGGAAAAGCCATGGAAGAGAATAAATTGAATTTTTGCGACGATCTAAAGCTCGCTATACAACATTCCAATAAAACGCGCAAAAATGTGATTGAAAAGCATTTACAGGTAAACTGATTGCATTGTTGCTTGATTTGATGTAACAACATGTTAAACACTTGGTAGGGTATAAAACATTGGGGCCTATTGGAACAGCAAGATCCAGCTGTTCAGGCTTTAAAGAGTCGCCCAGTGATTTTAAGAAATCACCGACAACGCAAGAAAACTACGGAGAATTTGCCGTTTTACAATTTCTCCAAGGATCACAGTATACCAAATTTAATATGGAACCATAAGGTAAAATAAAAATGTAAAAACAACAACAACAACAATCAATAATAAATATATTTCAACATTTGCAATAATTGGTAGACTCTGGAGATGTTGCGCATATGTTTGGAAAATGAATTGCGTCAATTTCTAAATGATCGTGACCTGGCCGTCAACATGATTGTGGCGTGGAATTACCAAGAGTTCGAAGTTACTTATCAATGCTTGTCCGAGGAAACACAAATCGGCGATTATTACATACGTTTGATTTTAGAAAAAATGACTGGCCTCAAAAAATTTAGTTAAAGATCCGTAAGTTCATAATGTAAGCTAAGTGTATGTGTATTTAAAACGGTTATGTTTTCCTTTCGTTTCACATCAACAGTATAGAGCTGTTTAATGTTTTGTATCAGTGGGTGTTGTCCGGCAACGTGTAAATGATGATCATTTGACGGTGATTTCGTTGCAGGCTTTGGCCAAAGTTTACAAACGATACCATCAAGAAATTGGTCAATTTAGCGATGTATCCTATATTTTGCAACTCTGTGATCGGGTAAACTTTTGATACCATGATCAAATAATCAATAATTCATAAAAATAATTCACATTTCAGTGTTATTCTCCTTCTTTTCGTCATTGAGAGATGCTCTCATAAATTTCCTCTTTGGTGTTGAAGAAATCAAACTGCCGTCCTTTAGTGGATCATGTGCAATGTTTAGTAGGTTTAATAACTTTTTCATATGTACATACTGGCCGCGCTCAACCCAATACCAAAACGAATCTTATAGAGGCCGGCCCCAACACGCATCAATATGAGGAGAAAAAAATTTTGGACATTCTCAAAATTTACTAGTTTTTTCCCTTCGCGCACCCAAAATGGTCAAGCGGTACTAATACCCGGTCCCAAACTCTCACGAAAATTATTCGAATTTATTTGCTTACCACACACAGTACAAGTGTGTTTAACGTACGATCTCGGCCTTTTGGAACGGGTGGCCACTCTGCTGCGAGAGATTATGGCATTATAATGCGGAAATGTCTAAAGTTTACTTAACGGGCGTTTTCTACTTTATGCTGATGTATAGCGGCAGCAACCTATTGCCAATAACAAAGTTTTTTAAAATAACGCACATGAAGCAGTGATTCCGCAGCGAAGAAGTACGAGGATTACTACTACTAATGTGGTCGATATGAATGCATTTTTATAGCTCATATAGCGGATTTTACACCACGCCTCAGGGGGCACACTACGGCCACTTAAAAAGAAAAAATTGTTAAAGTTTTTCCTCTAGAAAACAAAATTTTATTTTCATTCATTTGTGCATATATTCGCGTTTGGCCATACCCTTCATCAGCTATCCCCAGTTAGAGAACGAGCTGTTCTGTCACATTTCCTATTTAAGGCGCTTGTGCGATATACACAAATTCTCCAATCGGCCCGTAGCCGATCCAGTGCAATTATTAAAACATACTATAGATGCTTGGTGCAGAGAAGGGAAAAAGAAACCGCTCCAAATGACTATACAACAAGAGTACAACGATTTGGGTATTGAGTTAAGTAAACACCTCAAACCGGATGAATCTATGTTACGGAAGAGTTATTATCGGTTGACTCAATTGTATCATCCCGATAAGAATCCAAATGGTCGGGAGATATTTGAGAAAGTCAATTAGGCGTACTAGTTTTTGTGTTCGAGTAATGTGTGGAGTTCGGGTGGACCGGATCCCAATAATATTATGCTCATCTTAAGAACGCAAAGTATTTTATTTGAGCGTTACCCGGAGGGTAAGTTGTTGTTGTTAATGATATAAATCTAATAAAAAAGATTTATCAAATATTTCAGTCCTCCGTATGCTGGTTAGCCGCAACTGATACGCATGGAGACCAAAGATGATGAATTGTTCTCCAAAGAGACGCAACTTCTTACCGCCGCCTCAGAGTTATGCTAACACACGTTACACTGTTCGGCCCTAAATGCCAAAGAGTTGAGACGCGAAGAATGCATTGAAGCTTTGCTGGAAGCCTACGATCGTTGCGATTCCATATTGAGTGCAGATTCCATTCCGACTCATTACACTATTAAGAGATTTCCAATGTAACGCGCTGCTACGAAGTTGCTTGCAATTTTAAGAAATGTAAACAAAAAATTATCACATTGCCACGCCTATTAGCCGATGTGTGTCGCGTTGTATATTTCCGCCATACATTGTCCGTAAGCTTAGTGACCAGTTTGGTGGCCAATAATTATGAATTGCAATGTCATCTGGCCTGTAATGGGGTGTTGTGGTCACTGTTGTTGTTTTGCTTTCAATACGACTTTACGTTGGATGGGAGAGGCGTAGAGGCGAATGATAAAACGGATCAACAGCAACAAGCCAACAATTTGGCCAAAATGTCTGTACTCGGGTGTATAGCATTGGCCGGTTATGGTTTGGAATTGCGCTCCCACATGACAACAGCTGCCGATAACAACAACAAATCGAACAAGTAAGAAAACTAAATTTGGCATAAACCAAATCTTAAATACCCTCCACCTCTACAAGAATGGGCATGGTATATATATATATATATATTGCGCCTTCTAATAGTGTACATATTACGTATCAGCATGCAAGTCTACTCTTACCTTAAATATGCTTTTTTTCAAATTGTGGGCGTGTCTGTTATCCGACCGCGCCCATATTTGGCACGTCGGTAGATGATTTGAAGTTCCTAGGTCAACTTTTGTGGCAGGTATAAAGATTTTCATTAATTGTGGGCGTGTCTGTAATCTGAATACGCCCGTTTTTGACATACCGATGAAGCTAATATTCATAGATGTACATACGAAATTTCAAGTTTATAGCTCATATTTTGTGGTAGATAAATAGATTTTTGTCGATTGTGGGCGTGGCTTTGGTCCGATTTTGCCCATTTTAAATAGCGATCTGCGTGCAAAAACTAAAAGTGCTGTACAAGATTTTAGCTTAATATCTCAAAAAATACGCCCGTGAGAGTGTCAACAACAGCCGGACACACGGACATACATGTCTAAATCGACTCAGTTTTTGACGCTGATCAAGAATATATATACTTTGTAAGGTCTCTGACGCCTTTTTTTGGGTGTTGCAAACGGAAAAACAAACTTAGTATACCCTCATCACTGAGGTGGAGGGTTTAAAAATTCTTCGGGTAATAATTCACCTACGGTGAGCGGTCGAGGCAGTAATTTGCCACCTGAACCCAAAATGGTGGCCTCTGCGTACCCACGAAACGCACAAAATCTCTTGCAGCATAATAACAACCGTTACTCGCCGCTCTGCAACACTGCCGCTCTTATATCCCGAACCGTTCTTGTACCATTCACCACTCAAGTAATGTTCATCACACATTAGCCGCTAACCGATCTCAGTGCTCGACATTTTCCACACGCTTGTACCGCAGCACCGCCCCTATATCATACCCCGCACTTGCATCACCCATCCTTCAACTCTGCAGTAACGCCGTGCCCCGCACCACAAGTCGTTACCACACTAAAAAGGTGTCAAATTAAAGAAAAGACAAATCCAAGGTATTCGAGACAAACAAAATCTCATCTCACAAATTTCTTTGTGACGAACGTTGGACTCGCTGAGACATACCCCAGCTACTCTCAAAAGTTCTTTACATAGGGATTGACATAAAAATACTCAAGTCACAGATAATATTGGAGCAGTTTGAAAAAGAACGTTTTGGTAAATACAGGTAGAGCTGGTGGATGATGCAAACAAAACAAAAAACTTGAGATTTTTCAATAAATTTTTTTAATTTTTTAGTGGCGATCAATTTCAAACATTAATGACTGAATTTACGGTACAAAAAATAACCCCACATCACCCAGAACCGGTTAAACGGACACTGTGTTTAACCGGGACTACAACGGGAACGGTACCCTTAAGCGTACAGTGTTTGTACATTGCGGCCGCTGTGTGAAGTGTTTGCTTTGGTGGGTGATAAGGATAATATACAAAAATTCTGTATTGAATATAAAAATGGTCTGGTAAGATCGTTTACAACAAATGATCGTGATTCGTTATTGGCTACTTTGTTGGGTAGCCAGTGGTAATCAAGTTGTTGATGCTAGCATTGTTAAAACGCCACGAGGTAAATGCTACGTACCGCTGAATAGTTCAGTAGATGAGGAAACCGAAGCCAGTTTGTTGCGTTTAATAATCAATAATTTTCCAAATCCTACTAAACGTTATGAAGTGTTGGAACGTTTCAATGCCAACATACCGCATAGTGGCTTAAATTATAGTGTCACCCAAGATGTAAGTAAAGGGCTGATTTTATTTGTTATTGTTCTTGTAATGATGAAGATTATCTGACAGATTCCCTTTACTGAAAACAAAGACAAACTCATACAAAATACTTTGCAAGCGTTCATCCAAAAGGAGATGGACAATCCCACAGCTCAATTGACCAATTTCGAACTGGAGGCCACATTTCATGGTTTAATAGGCCTTATGGTCAGCCGAGTAGGCTATGTCTCGTTCACTAACTTGTCGGGCTTTCGTGAAATTATTGGCACCAAAGTGGTGGCAGCATTTCGGCGTAAAGATTTAGCCGTCACTTATGCCACCATTGACATGCTCAATTCCTTAATGCATTCGGTAAATACTGATCATGATCTGAAGCAAGAGCAATTAAACAAATCGTCAATATTGTCATCGAAGACATTTCTGGAAACTCTATTGAATGTATAGATCAGTCATGTAAGTCATGGCAGTGAAGCATTGGTGCTGTCTGCTATGTTGGACTTCCTAACATTTGGTGTTTGCGTGCCTTACAGCGAGACCACCGATGGCAAGCAATTCGATATTTTGCTAGAATTGGTTGCCGAAAGTGGACGTTTTTTATATAAATTGTTTAAACATCCCTCATTGGCCCATTGTAAAGGGGGCGAGATTGGTATTAATTATTATTTATTTAAAATTATTATTATTGAAGAAGGCGAATTATCCGTGGCCCAACAAATGCAAACATTGGCCCTGGATAAGGCAGCATTGTGTCGTCATTTGCTAGTAGCTTTGTATACACCTGCCAATGATCCCACTCTGGCAACACATCGTCAATTATCACGCAATTTAATCGGTGTTTGGATAAACGATAACAAAGAAGCGATGGAGTTGTTCAAAAGAACTTTTGTAAGTTTTTTGAATAAAAAAGTGGATACTTCAGGCATTTATATTGCATTTTCGTTTGCTTTAGCCGCTGGGTTTATTAATGTTTTAAGAGAGTGGGGACAATGTGCCGGAAAAGCCATGGAAGAGAATAAATTGAATTTTTGCGACGATCTAAAGCTCGCTATACAACATTCCAATAAAACGCGCAAAAATGTGATTGAAAAGCATTTACAGGTAAACTGAGTGCATTGTTGCTTGATTTGATGTAACAACATGTTAAACACTTGGTAGGGTATAAAACATTGGGGCCTATTGGAACAGCAAGATCCAGCTGTTCAGGCTTTAAAGAGTCGCCCAGTGATTTTAAGAAATCACCGACAACGCAAGAAAACTACGGAGAATTTGCCGTTTTTCTTTTACAATTTCTCCAAGGATCACAGTATACCAAATTTAATATGGAACCATAAGGTAAAATAAAAATGTAAAAACAACAACAACAACAATCAATAATAAATATATTTCAACATTTGCAATAATTGGTAGACTCTGGAGATGTTGCGCATATGTTTGGAAAATGAATTGCGTCAATTTCTAAATGATCGTGACCTGGCCGTCAACATGATTGTGGCGTGGAATTACCAAGAGTTCGAAGTTACTTATCAATGCTTGTCCGAGGAAACACAAATCGGCGATTATTACATACGTTTGATTTTAGAAAAAATGACTGGCCTCAAAAAATTTAGTTAAAGATCCGTAAGTTCATAATGTAAGCTAAGTGTATGTGTATTTAAAACGGTTATGTTTTCCTTTCGTTTCACATCAACAGTATAGAGCTGTTTAATGTTTTGTATCAGTGGGTGTTGTCCGGCAACGTGTAAATGATGATCATTTGACGGTGATTTCGTTGCAGGCTTTGGCCAAAGTTTACAAACGATACCATCAAGAAATTGGTCAATTTAGCGATGTATCCTATATTTTGCAACTCTGTGATCGGGTAAACTTTTGATACCATGATCAAATAATCAATAATTCATAAAAATAATTCACATTTCAGTGTTATTCTCCTTCTTTTCGTCATTGAGAGATGCTCTCATAAATTTCCTCTTTGGTGTTGAAGAAATCAAACTGCCGTCCTTTAGTGGATCATGTACAATGTTTAGTAGGTTTAATAACTTTGGCATATGTACATACTGGCCGCGCTCAACCCAATACCAAAACGAATCTTATAGAGGCCGGCCCCAACACGCATCAATATGAGGAGAAAAAAATTTTGGACATTCTCAAAATTTACTAGTTTTTTCCCTTCGCGCACCCAAAATGGTTAAGCGGTACTAATACCCGGTCCCAAACTCTCACGAAAATTATTCGAATTTATTTGCTTACCACACACAGTACAAGTGTGTTTAACGTACGATCTCGGCCTTTTGGAACGGGTGGCCACTCTCCTGCGAGAGATTATGGCATTATAATGCGGAAATGTCTAAAGTTTACTTAACGGGCGTTTTCTACTTTATGCTGATGTATAGCGGCAGCAACCTATTGCCAATAACAAAGTTTTTTAAAATAACGCACATGAAGCAGTGATTCCGCAGCGAAGAAGTACGAGGATTACTACTACTAATGTGGTCGATATGAATGCATTTTTATAGCTCATATAGCGGATTTTACACCACGCCTCAGGGGGCACACTACGGCCACTTAAAAAGAAAAAATTGTTAAAGTTTTTCCTCTAGAAAACAAAATTTTATTTTCATTCATTTGTGCATATATTCGCGTTTGGCCATACCCTTCATCAGCTATCCCCAGTTAGAGAACGAGCTGTTCTGTCACATTTCCTATTTAAGGCGCTTGTGCGATATACACAAATTCTCCAATCGGCCCGTAGCCGATCCAGTGCAATTATTAAAACATACTATAGATGCTTGGTGCAGAGAAGGGAAAAAGAAACCGCTCCAAATGACTATACAACAAGAGTACAACGATTTGGGTATTGAGTTAAGTAAACACCTCAAACCGGATGAATCTATGTTACGGAAGAGTTATTATCGGTTGACTCAAATGTATCATCCCGATAAGAATCCAAATGGTCGGGAGATATTTGAGAAAGTCAATTAGGCGTACTAGTTTTTGTGTTCGAGTAATGTGTGGAGTTCGGGTGGACCGGATCCCAATAATATTATGCTCATCTTAAGAACGCAAAGTATTTTATTTGAGCGTTACCCGGAGGGTAAGTTGTTGTTGTTAATGATATAAATCTAATAAAAAAGATTTATCAAATATTTCAGTCCTCCGTCCTTACAAGTATGCTGGTTAGCCGCAACTGATACGCATGGAGACCAAAGATGATGAATTGTTCTCCAAAGAGACGCAACTTCTTACCGCCGCCTCAGAGTTATGCTAACACACGTTACACTGTTCGGCCCTAAATGCCAAAGAGTTGAGACGCGAAGAATGCATTGAAGCTTTGCTGGAAGCCTACGATCGTTGCGATTCCATATTGAGTGCAGATTCCATTCCGACTCATTACACTATTAAGAGATTTCCAATGTAACGCGCTGCTACGAAGTTGCTTGCAATTTTAAGAAATGTAAACAAAAAATTATCACATTGCCACGCCTATTAGCCGATGTGTGTCGCGTTGTATATTTCCGCCATACATTGTCCGTAAGCTTAGTGACCAGTTTGGTGGCCAATAATTATGAATTGCAATGTCATCTGGCCTGTAATGGGGTGTTGTGGTCACTGTTGTTGTTTTGCTTTCAATACGACTTTACGTTGGATGGGAGAGGCGTAGAGGCGAATGATAAAACGAATCAACAGCAACAAGCCAACAATTTGGCCAAAATGTCTGTACTCGGGTGTATAGCATTGGCCGGTTATGGTTTGGAATTGCGCTCCCACATGACAACAGCTGCCGATAACAACAACAAATCGAACAAGTAAGAAAACTAAATTTGGCATAAACCAAATCTTAAATACCCTCCACCTCTACAAGAATGGGCATGGTATATATATATATATATATTGCGCCTTCTAATAGTGTACATATTACGTATCAGCATGCAAGTCTACTCTTACCTTAAATATGCTTTTTTTCAAATTGTGGGCGTGTCTGTTATCCGACCGCGCCCATATTTGGCACGTCGGTAGATGATTTGAAGTTCCTAGGTCAACTTTTGTGGCAGGTATAAAGATTTTCATTAATTGTGGGCGTGTCTGTAATCTGAATACGCCCGTTTTTGACATACCGATGAAGCTAATATTCATAGATGTACATACGAAATTTCAAGTTTATAGCTCATATTTTGTGGTAGATAAATAGATTTTTGTCGATTGTGGGCGTGGCTTTGGTCCGATTTTGCCCATTTTAAATAGCGATCTGCGTGCAAAAACTAAAAGTGCTGTACAAGATTTTAGCTCAATATCTCAAAAAATACGCCCGTGAGAGTGTCAACAACAGACGGACACACGGACATACATGTCTAAATCGACTCAGTTTTTGACGGTGATCAAGAATATATATACTTTGTAAGGTCTCTGACGCCTTTTTTTGGGTGTTGCAAACGGAAAAACAAACTTAGTATATCCTCATCACTGAGGTGGAGGGTATAAAAATTCTTCGGGTAATAATTCACCTACGGTGAGCGGTCGAGGCAGTAATTTGCCACCTGAACCCAAAATGGTGGCCTCTGCCTACCCACGAAACGCACAAAATCTCTTGCAGCATAATAACAACCGTTACTCGCCGCTCTGCAACACTGCCGCTCTTATATCCCGAACCGTTCTTGTACCATTCACCACTCAAGTAATGTTCATCACACATTAGCCGCTAACCGATCTCAGTGCTCGACATTTTCCACACGCTTGTACCGCAGCACCGCCCCTATATCATACCCCGCACTTGCATCACCCATCCTTCAACTCTGCAGTAACGCCGTGCCCCGCACCACAAGTCGTTACCACACTAAAAAGGTGTCAAATTAAAGAAAAGACAAATCCAAGGTATTCGAGACAAACAAAATCTCATCTCACAAATTTCTTTGTGACGAACGTTGGACTCGCTGAGACATACCCCAGCTACTCTCAAAAGTTCTTTACATAGGGATTGACATAAAAATACTCAAGTCACAGATAATATTGGAGCAGTTTGAAAAAGAACGTTTTGGTAAATACAGGTAGAGCTGGTGGATGATGCAAACAAAACAAAAAACTTGAGATTTTTCAATAAATTTTTTTAATTTTTTAGTGGCGATCAATTTCAAACATTAATGACTGAATTTACGGTACAAAAAATAACCCCACATCACCCAGAACCGGTTAAACGGACACTGTGTTTAACCGGGACTACAACGGGAACGGTACCCTTAAGCGTACAGTGTTTGTACATTGCGGCCGCTGTGTGAAGTGTTTGCTTTGGTGGGTGATAAGGATAATATACAAAAATTCTGTATTGAATATAAAAATGGTCTGGTAAGATCGTTTACAACAAATGATCGTGATTCGTTATTGGCTACTTTGTTGGGTAGCCAGTGGTAATCAAGTTGTTGATGCTAGCATTGTTAAAACGCCACGAGGTAAATGCTACGTACCGCTGAATAGTTCAGTAGATGAGGAAACCGAAGCCAGTTTGTTGCGTTTAATAATCAATAATTTTCCAAATCCTACTAAACGTTATGAAGTGTTGGAACGTTTCAATGCCAACATACCGCATAGTGGCTTAAATTATAGTGTCACCCAAGATGTAAGTAAAGGGCTGATTTTATTTGTTATTGTTCTTGTAATGATGAAGATTATCTGACAGATTCCCTTTACTGAAAACAAAGACAAACTCATACAAAATACTTTGCAAGCGTTCATCCAAAAGGAGATGGACAATCCCACAGCTCAATTGACCAATTTCGAACTGGAGGCCACATTTCATGGTTTAATAGGCCTTATGGTCAGCCGAGTAGGCTATGTCTCGTTCACTAACTTGTCGGGCTTTCGTGAAATTATTGGCACCAAAGTGGTGGCAGCATTTCGGCGTAAAGATTTAGCCGTCACTTATGCCACCATTGACATGCTCAATTCCTTAATGCATTCGGTAAATACTGATCATGATCTGAAGCAAGAGCAATTAAACAAATCGTCAATATTGTCATCGAAGACATTTCTGGAAACTCTATTGAATGTATAGATCAGTCATGTAAGTCATGGCAGTGAAGCATTGGTGCTGTCTGCTATGTTAGACTTCCTAACATTTGGTGTTTGCGTGCCTTACAGCGAGACCACCGATGGCAAGCAATTCGATATTTTGCTAGAATTGGTTGCCGAAAGTGGACGTTATTTATATAAATTGTTTAAACATCCCTCATTAGCCCATTGTAAAGGGGGCGAGATTGGTATTAATTATTATTTATTTAAAATTATTATTATTGAAGAAGGCGAATTATCCGTGGCCCAACAAATGCAAACATTGGCTCTGGATAAGGCAGCATTGTGTCGTCATTTGCTAGTAGCTTTGTATACACCTGCCAATGATCCCTCTCTGGCAACACATCGTCAATTATCACGCAATTTAATCGGTGTTTGGATAAACGATAACAAAGAAGCGATGGAGTTGTTCAAAAGAACTTTTGTAAGTTTTTTGAATAAAAAAGTGGATACTTCAGGCATTTATATTGCATTTTCGTTTGCTTTAGCCGCTGGGTTTATTAATGTTTTAAGAGAGTGGGGACAATGTGCCGGAAAAGCCATGGAAGAGAATAAATTGAATTTTTGCGACGATCTAAAGCTCGCTATACAACATTCCAATAAAACGCGCAAAAATGTGATTGAAAAGCATTTACAGGTAAACTGATTGCATTGTTGCTTGATTTGATGTAACAACATGTTAAACACTTGGTAGGGTATAAAACATTGGGGCCTATTGGAACAGCAAGATCCAGCTGTTCAGGCTTTAAAGAGTCGCCCAGTGATTTTAAGAAATCACCGACAACGCAAGAAAACTACGGAGAATTTGCCGTTTTTCTTTTACAATTTCTCCAAGGATCACAGTATACCAAATTTAATATGGAACCATAAGGTAAAATAAAAATGTAAAAACAACAACAACAACAATCAATAATAAATATATTTCAACATTTGCAATAATTGGTAGACTCTGGAGATGTTGCGCATATGTTTGGAAAATGAATTGCGTCAATTTCTAAATGATCGTGACCTGGCCGTCAACATGATTGTGGCGTGGAATTACCAAGAGTTCGAAGTTACTTATCAATGCTTGTCCGAGGAAACACAAATCGGCGATTATTACATACGTTTGATTTTAGAAAAAATGACTGGCCTCAAAAAATTTAGTTAAAGATCCGTAAGTTCATAATGTAAGCTAAGTGTATGTGTATTTAAAACGGTTATGTTTTCCTTTCGTTTCACATCAACAGTATAGAGCTGTTTAATGTTTTGTATCAGTGGGTGTTGTCCGGCAACGTGTAAATGATGATCATTTGACGGTGATTTCGTTGCAGGCTTTGGCCAAAGTTTACAAACGATACCATTAAGAAATTGGTCAATTTAGCGATGTATCCTATATTTTGCAACTCTGTGATCGGGTAAACTTTTGATACCATGATCAAATAATCAATAATTCATAAAAATAATTCACATTTCAGTGTTATTCTCCTTCTTTTCGTCATTGAGAGATGCTCTCATAAATTTCCTCTTTGGTGTTGAAGAAATCAAACTGCCGTCCTTTAGTGGATCATGTACAATGTTTAGTAGGTTTAATAACTTTGGCATATGTACATACTGGCCGCGCTCAACCCAATACCAAAACGAATCTTATAGAGGCCGGCCCCAACACGCATCAATATGAGGAGAAAAAAATTTTGGACATTCTCAAAATTTACTAGTTTTTTCCCTTCGCGCACCCAAAATGGTCAAGCGGTACTAATACCCGGTCCCAAACTCTCACGAAAATTATTCGAATTTATTTGCTTACCACACACAGTACAAGTGTGTTTAACGTACGATCTCGGCCTTTTGGAACGGGTGGCCACTCTCCTGCGAGAGATTATGGCATTATAATGCGGAAATGTCTAAAGTTTACTTAACGGGCGTTTTCTACTTTATGCTGATGTATAGCGGCAGCAACCTAT
Source organism: Ornithomya chloropus (assembly GCA_963971445.1). NCBI lineage: Eukaryota > Metazoa > Arthropoda > Insecta > Diptera > Hippoboscidae > Ornithomya > Ornithomya chloropus. The sequence goes on from OZ020531.1 coordinate 26,317,398, forward strand.
TGCCAATAACAAAGTTTTTTAAAATAACGCACATGAAGCAGTGATTCCGCAGCGAAGAAGTACGAGGATTACTACTACTAATGTGGTCGATATGAATGCATTTTTATAGCTCATATAGCGGATTTTACACCACGCCTCAGGGGGCACACTACGGCCACTTAAAAAGAAAAAATTGTTAAAGTTTTTCCTCTAGAAAACAAAATTTTATTTTCATTCATTTGTGCATATATTCGCGTTTGGCCATACCCTTCATCAGCTATCCCCAGTTAGAGAACGAGCTGTTCTGTCACATTTCCTATTTAAGGCGCTTGTGCGATATACACAAATTCTCCAATCGGCCCGTAGCCGATCCAGTGCAATTATTAAAACATACTATAGATGCTTGGTGCAGAGAAGGGAAAAAGAAACCGCTCCAAATGACTATACAACAAGAGTACAACGATTTGGGTATTGAGTTAAGTAAACACCTCAAACCGGATGAATCTATGTTACGGAAGAGTTATTATCGGTTGACTCAATTGTATCATCCCGATAAGAATCCAAATGGTCGGGAGATATTTGAGAAAGTCAATTAGGCGTACTAGTTTTTGTGTTCGAGTAATGTGTGGAGTTCGGGTGGACCGGATCCCAATAATATTATGCTCATCTTAAGAACGCAAAGTATTTTATTTGAGCGTTACCCGGAGGGTAAGTTGTTGTTGTTAATGATATAAATCTAATAAAAAAGATTTATCAAATATTTCAGTCCTCCGTATGCTGGTTAGCCGCAACTGATACGCATGGAGACCAAAGATGATGAATTGTTCTCCAAAGAGACGCAACTTCTTACCGCCGCCTCAGAGTTATGCTAACACACGTTACACTGTTCGGCCCTAAATGCCAAAGAGTTGAGACGCGAAGAATGCATTGAAGCTTTGCTGGAAGCCTACGATCGTTGCGATTCCATATTGAGTGCAGATTCCATTCCGACTCATTACACTATTAAGAGATTTCCAATGTAACGCGCTGCTACGAAGTTGCTTGCAATTTTAAGAAATGTAAACAAAAAATTATCACATTGCCACGCCTATTAGCCGATGTGTGTCGCGTTGTATATTTCCGCCATACATTGTCCGTAAGCTTAGTGACCAGTTTGGTGGCCAATAATTATGAATTGCAATGTCATCTGGCCTGTAATGGGGTGTTGTGGTCACTGTTGTTGTTTTGCTTTCAATACGACTTTACGTTGGATGGGAGAGGCGTAGAGGCGAATGATAAAACGGATCAACAGCAACAAGCCAACAATTTGGCCAAAATGTCTGTACTCGGGTGTATAGCATTGGCCGGTTATGGTTTGGAATTGCGCTCCCACATGACAACAGCTGCCGATAACAACAACAAATCGAACAAGTAAGAAAACTAAATTTGGCATAAACCAAATCTTAAATACCCTCCACCTCTACAAGAATGGGCATGGTATATATATATATATATATTGCGCCTTCTAATAGTGTACATATTACGTATCAGCATGCAAGTCTACTCTTACCTTAAATATGCTTTTTTTCAAATTGTGGGCGTGTCTGTTATCCGACCGCGCCCATATTTGGCACGTCGGTAGATGATTTGAAGTTCCTAGGTCAACTTTTGTGGCAGGTATAAAGATTTTCATTAATTGTGGGCGTGTCTGTAATCTGAATACGCCCGTTTTTGACATACCGATGAAGCTAATATTCATAGATGTACATACGAAATTTCAAGTTTATAGCTCATATTTTGTGGTAGATAAATAGATTTTTGTCGATTGTGGGCGTGGCTTTGGTCCGATTTTGCCCATTTTAAATAGCGATCTGCGTGCAAAAACTAAAAGTGCTGTACAAGATTTTAGCTTAATATCTCAAAAAATACGCCCGTGAGAGTGTCAACAACAGCCGGACACACGGACATACATGTCTAAATCGACTCAGTTTTTGACGCTGATCAAGAATATATATACTTTGTAAGGTCTCTGACGCCTTTTTTTGGGTGTTTCAAACGGAAAAACAAACTTAGTATACCCTCATCACTGAGGTGGAGGGTATAAAAATTCTTCGGGTAATAATTCACCTACGGTGAGCGGTCGAGGCAGTAATTTGCCACCTGAACCCAAAATGGTGGCCTCTGCCTACCCACGAAACGCACAAAATCTCTTGCAGCATAATAACAACCGTTACTCGCCGCTCTGCAACACTGCCGCTCTTATATCCCGAACCGTTCTTGTACCATTCACCACTCAAGTAATGTTCATCACACATTAGCCGCTAACCGATCTCAGTGCTCGACATTTTCCACACGCTTGTACCGCAGCACCGCCCCTATATCATACCCCGCACTTGCATCACCCATCCTTCAACTCTGCAGTAACGCCGTGCCCCGCACCACAAGTCGTTACCACACTAAAAAGGTGTCAAATTAAAGAAAAGACAAATCCAAGGTATTCGAGACAAACAAAATCTCATCTCACAAATTTCTTTGTGACGAACGTTGGACTCGCTGAGACATACCCCAGCTACTCTCAAAAGTTCTTTACATAGGGATTGACATAAAAATACTCAAGTCACAGATAATATTGGAGCAGTTTGAAAAAGAACGTTTTGGTAAATACAGGTAGAGCTGGTGGATGATGCAAACAAAACAAAAAACTTGAGATTTTTCAATAAATTTTTTTAATTTTTTAGTGGCGATCAATTTCAAACATTAATGACTGAATTTACGGTACAAAAAATAACCCCACATCACCCAGAACCGGTTAAACGGACACTGTGTTTAACCGGGACTACACTGCTGGAACGGTACCCTTAAGCGTACAGTGTTTGTACATTGCGGCCGCTGTGTGAAGTGTTTGCTTTGGTGGGTGATAAGGATAATATACAAAAATTCTGTATTGAATATAAAAATGGTCTGGTAAGATCGTATACAACAAATGATCGTGATTCGTTATTGGCTACTTTGTTGGGTGCTGTACGCTCCAGTGGTAATCAAGTTGTTGATGCTAGCATTGTTAAAACGCCACGAGGTAAATGCTACGTACCGCTGAATAGTTCAGTAGATGAGGAAACCGAAGCCAGTTTGTTGCGTTTAATAATCAATAATTTTCCAAATCCTACTAAACGTTATGAAGTGTTGGAACGTTTCAATGCCAACATACCGCATAGTGGCTTAAATTATAGTGTCACCCAAGATGTAAGTAAAGGGCTGATTTTATTTGTTATTGTTCTTGTAATGATGAAGATTATCTGACAGATTCCCTTTACTGAAAACAAAGACAAACTCATACAAAATACTTTGCAAGCGTTCATCCAAAAGGAGATGGACAATCCCACAGCTCAATTGACCAATTTCGAACTGGAGGCCACATTTCATGGTTTAATAGGCCTTATGGTCAGCCGAGTAGGCTATGTCTCGTTCACTAACTTGTCGGGCTTTCGTGAAATTATTGGCACCAAAGTGGTGGCAGCATTTCGGCGTAAAGATTTAGCCGTCACTTATGCCACCATTGACATGCTCAATTCCTTAATGCATTCGGTAAATACTGATCATGATCTGAAGCAAGAGCAATTAAACAAATCGTCAATATTGTCATCGAAGACATTTCTGGAAACTCTATTGAATGTATAGATCAGTCATGTAAGTCATGGCAGTGAAGCATTGGTGCTGTCTGCTATGTTGGACTTCCTAACATTTGGTGTTTGCGTGCCTTACAGCGAGACCACCGATGGCAAGCAATTCGATATTTTGCTAGAATTGGTTGCCGAAAGTGGACGTTATTTATATAAATTGTTTAAATATCCCTCATTGGCCCATTGTAAAGGGGGCGAGATTGGTATTAATTATTATTTATTTAAAATTATTATTATTGAAGAAGGCGAATTATCCGTGGCCCAACAAATGCAAACATTGGCCCTGGATAAGGCAGCATTGTGTCGTCATTTGCTAGTAGCTTTGTATACACCTGCCAATGATCCCACTCTGGCAACACATCGTCAATTATCACGCAATTTAATCGGTGTTTGGATAAACGATAACAAAGAAGCGATGGAGTTGTTCAAAAGAACTTTTGTAAGCAACGCATGGAGACCAAAGATGATGAATTGTTCTCCAAAGAGACGCAACTTCTTACCGCCGCCTCAGAGTTATGCTAACACACGTTACACTGTTCGGCCCTAAATGCCAAAGAGTTGAGACGCGAAGAATGCATTGAAGCTTTGCTGGAAGCCTACGATCGTTGCGATTCCATATTGAGTGCAGATTCCATTCCGACTCATTACACTATTAAGAGATTTCCAATGTAACGCGCTGCTACGAAGTTGCTTGCAATTTTAAGAAATGTAAACAAAAAATTATCACATTGCCACGCCTATTAGCCGATGTGTGTCGCGTTGTATATTTCCGCCATACATTGTCCGTAAGCTTAGTGACCAGTTTGGTGGCCAATAATTATGAATTGCAATGTCATCTGGCCTGTAATGGGGTGTTGTGGTCACTGTTGTTGTTTTGCTTTCAATACGACTTTACGTTGGATGGGAGAGGCGTAGAGGCGAATGATAAAACGGATCAACAGCAACAAGCCAACAATTTGGCCAAAATGTCTGTACTCGGGTGTATAGCATTGGCCGGTTATGGTTTGGAATTGCGCTCCCACATGACAACAGCTGCCGATAACAACAACAAATCGAACAAGTAAGAAAACTAAATTTGGCATAAACCAAATCTTAAATACCCTCCACCTCTACAAGAATGGGCATGGTATATATATATATATATTGCGCCTTCTAATAGTGTACATATTACGTATCAGCATGCAAGTCTACTCTTACCTTAAATATGCTTTTTTTCAAATTGTGGGCGTGTCTGTTATCCGACCGCGCCCATATTTGGCACGTCGGTAGATGATTTGAAGTTCCTAGGTCAACTTTTGTGGCAGGTATAAAGATTTTCATTAATTGTGGGCGTGTCTGTAATCTGAATACGCCCGTTTTTGACATACCGATGAAGCTAATATTCATAGATGTACATACGAAATTTCAAGTTTATAGCTCATATTTTGTGGTAGATAAATAGATTTTTGTCGATTGTGGGCGTGGCTTTGGTCCGATTTTGCCCATTTTAAATAGCGATCTGCGTGCAAAAACTAAAAGTGCTGTACAAGATTTTAGCTTAATATCTCAAAAAATACGCCCGTGAGAGTGTCAACAACAGCCGGACACACGGACATACATGTCTAAATCGACTCAGTTTTTGACGCTGATCAAGAATATATATACTTTGTAAGGTCTCTGACGCCTTTTTTTGGGTGTTTCAAACGGAAAAACAAACTTAGTATACCCTCATCACTGAGGTGGAGGGTATAAAAATTCTTCGGGTAATAATTCACCTACGGTGAGCGGTCGAGGCAGTAATTTGCCACCTGAACCCAAAATGGTGGCCTCTGCCTACCCACGAAACGCACAAAATCTCTTGCAGCATAATAACAACCGTTACTCGCCGCTCTGCAACACTGCCGCTCTTATATCCCGAACCGTTCTTGTACCATTCACCACTCAAGTAATGTTCATCACACATTAGCCGCTAACCGATCTCAGTGCTCGACATTTTCCACACGCTTGTACCGCAGCACCGCCCCTATATCATACCCCGCACTTGCATCACCCATCCTTCAACTCTGCAGTAACGCCGTGCCCCGCACCACAAGTCGTTACCACACTAAAAAGGTGTCAAATTAAAGAAAAGACAAATCCAAGGTATTCGAGACAAACAAAATCTCATCTCACAAATTTCTTTGTGACGAACGTTGGACTCGCTGAGACATACCCCAGCTACTCTCAAAAGTTCTTTACATAGGGATTGACATAAAAATACTCAAGTCACAGATAATATTGGAGCAGTTTGAAAAAGAACGTTTTGGTAAATACAGGTAGAGCTGGTGGATGATGCAAACAAAACAAAAAACTTGAGATTTTTCAATAAATTTTTTTAATTTTTTAGTGGCGATCAATTTCAAACATTAATGACTGAATTTACGGTACAAAAAATAACCCCACATCACCCAGAACCGGTTAAACGGACACTGTGTTTAACCGGGACTACACTGCTGGAACGGTACCCTTAAGCGTACAGTGTTTGTACATTGCGGCCGCTGTGTGAAGTGTTTGCTTTGGTGGGTGATAAGGATAATATACAAAAATTCTGTATTGAATATAAAAATGGTCTGGTAAGATCGTATACAACAAATGATCGTGATTCGTTATTGGCTACTTTGTTGGGTGCTGTACGCTCCAGTGGTAATCAAGTTGTTGATGCTAGCATTGTTAAAACGCCACGAGGTAAATGCTACGTACCGCTGAATAGTTCAGTAGATGAGGAAACCGAAGCCAGTTTGTTGCGTTTAATAATCAATAATTTTCCAAATCCTACTAAACGTTATGAAGTGTTGGAACGTTTCAATGCCAACATACCGCATAGTGGCTTAAATTATAGTGTCACCCAAGATGTAAGTAAAGGGCTGATTTTATTTGTTATTGTTCTTGTAATGATGAAGATTATCTGACAGATTCCCTTTACTGAAAACAAAGACAAACTCATACAAAATACTTTGCAAGCGTTCATCCAAAAGGAGATGGACAATCCCACAGCTCAATTGACCAATTTCGAACTGGAGGCCACATTTCATGGTTTAATAGGCCTTATGGTCAGCCGAGTAGGCTATGTCTCGTTCACTAACTTGTCGGGCTTTCGTGAAATTATTGGCACCAAAGTGGTGGCAGCATTTCGGCGTAAAGATTTAGCCGTCACTTATGCCACCATTGACATGCTCAATTCCTTAATGCATTCGGTAAATACTGATCATGATCTGAAGCAAGAGCAATTAAACAAATCGTCAATATTGTCATCGAAGACATTTCTGGAAACTCTATTGAATGTATAGATCAGTCATGTAAGTCATGGCAGTGAAGCATTGGTGCTGTCTGCTATGTTGGACTTCCTAACATTTGGTGTTTGCGTGCCTTACAGCGAGACCACCGATGGCAAGCAATTCGATATTTTGCTAGAATTGGTTGCCGAAAGTGGACGTTATTTATATAAATTGTTTAAATATCCCTCATTGGCCCATTGTAAAGGGGGCGAGATTGGTATTAATTATTATTTATTTAAAATTATTATTATTGAAGAAGGCGAATTATCCGTGGCCCAACAAATGCAAACATTGGCCCTGGATAAGGCAGCATTGTGTCGTCATTTGCTAGTAGCTTTGTATACACCTGCCAATGATCCCACTCTGGCAACACATCGTCAATTATCACGCAATTTAATCGGTGTTTGGATAAACGATAACAAAGAAGCGATGGAGTTGTTCAAAAGAACTTTTGTAAGTTTTTTGAATAAAAAAGTGGATACTTCAGGCATTTATATTGCATTTTCGTTTGCTTTAGCCGCTGGGTTTATTAATGTTTTAAGAGAGTGGGGACAATGTGCCGGAAAAGCCATGGAAGAGAATAAATTGAATTTTTGCGACGATCTAAAGCTCGCTATACAACATTCCAATAAAACGCGCAAAAATGTGATTGAAAAGCATTTACAGGTAAACTGAGTGCATTGTTGCTTGATTTGATGTAACAACATGTTAAACACTTGGTAGGGTATAAAACATTGGGGCCTATTGGAACAGCAAGATCCAGCTGTTCAGGCTTTAAAGAGTCGCCCAGTGATTTTAAGAAATCACCGACAACGCAAGAAAACTACGGAGAATTTGCCGTTTTTCTTTTACAATTTCTCCAAGGATCACAGTATACCAAATTTAATATGGAACCATAAGGTAAAATAAAAATGTAAAAACAACAACAACAACAATCAATAATAAATATATTTCAACATTTGCAATAATTGGTAGACTCTGGAGATGTTGCGCATATGTTTGGAAAATGAATTGCGTCAATTTCTAAATGATCGTGACCTGGCCGTCAACATGATTGTGGCGTGGAATTACCAAGAGTTCGAAGTTACTTATCAATGCTTGTCCGAGGAAACACAAATCGGCGATTATTACATACGTTTGATTTTAGAAAAAATGACTGGCCTCAAAAAATTTAGTTAAAGATCCGTAAGTTCATAATGTAAGCTAAGTGTATGTATATTTAAAACGGTTATGTTTTCCTTTCGTTTCACATCAACAGTATAGAGCTGTTTAATGTTTTGTATCAGTGGGTGTTGTCCGGCAACGTGTAAATGATGATCATTTGACGGTGATTTCGTTGCAGGCTTTGGCCAAAGTTTACAAACGATACCATCAAGAAATTGGTCAATTTAGCGATGTATCCTATATTTTGCAACTCTGTGATCGGGTAAACTTTTGATACCATGATCAAATAATCAATAATTCATAAAAATAATTCACATTTCAGTGTTATTCTCCTTCTTTTCGTCATTGAGAGATGCTCTCATAAATTTCCTCTTTGGTGTTGAAGAAATCAAACTGCCGTCCTTTAGTGGATCATGTACAATGTTTAGTAGGTTTAATAACTTTGGCATATGTACATACTGGCCGCGCTCAACCCAATACCAAAACGAATCTTATAGAGGCCGGCCCCAACACGCATCAATATGAGGAGAAAAAAATTTTGGACATTCTCAAAATTTACTAGTTTTTTCCCTTCGCGCACCCAAAATGGTCAAGCGGTACTAATACCCGGTCCCAAACTCTCACGAAAATTATTCGAATTTATTTGCTTACCACACACAGTACAAGTGTGTTTAACGTACGATCTCGGCCTTTTGGAACGGGTGGCCACTCTCCTGCGAGAGATTATGGCATTATAATGCGGAAATGTCTAAAGTTTACTTAACGGGCGTTTTCTACTTTATGCTGATGTATAGCGGCAGCAACCTATTGCCAATAACAAAGTTTTTTAAAATAACGCACATGAAGCAGTGATTCCGCAGCGAAGAAGTACGAGGATTACTACTACTAATGTGGTCGATATGAATGCATTTTTATAGCTCATATAGCGGATTTTACACCACGCCTCAGGGGGCACACTACGGCCACTTAAAAAGAAAAAATTGTTAAAGTTTTTCCTCTAGAAAACAAAATTTTATTTTCATTCATTTGTGCATATATTCGCGTTTGGCCATACCCTTCATCAGCTATCCCCAGTTAGAGAACGAGCTGTTCTGTCACATTTCCTATTTAAGGCGCTTGTGCGATATACACAAATTCTCCAATCGGCCCGTAGCCGATCCAGTGCAATTATTAAAACATACTATAGATGCTTGGTGCAGAGAAAGGAAAAAGAAACCGCTCCAAATGACTATACAACAAGAGTACAACGATTTGGGTATTGAGTTAAGTAAACACCTCAAACCGGATGAATCTATGTTACGGAAGAGTTATTATCGGTTGACTCAAATGTATCATCCCGATAAGAATCCAAATGGTCAGGAGATATTTGAGAAAGTCAATTAGGCGTACTAGTTTTTGTGTTCGAGTAATGTGTGGAGTTCGGGTGGACCGGATCCCAATAATATTATGCTCATCTTAAGAACGCAAAGTATTTTATTTGAGCGTTACCCGGAGGGTAAGTTGTTGTTGTTAATGATATAAATCTAATAAAAAAGATTTATCAAATATTTCAGTCCTCCGTATGCTGGTTAGCCGCAACTGATACGCATGGAGACCAAAGATGATGAATTGTTCTCCAAAGAGACGCAACTTCTTACCGCCGCCTCAGAGTTATGCTAACACACGTTACACTGTTCGGCCCTAAATGCCAAAGAGTTGAGACGCGAAGAATGCATTGAAGCTTTGCTGGAAGCCTACGATCGTTGCGATTCCATATTGAGTGCAGATTCCATTCCGACTCATTACACTATTAAGAGATTTCCAATGTAACGCGCTGCTACGAAGTTGCTTGCAATTTTAAGAAATGTAAACAAAAAATTATCACATTGCCACGCCTATTAGCCGATGTGTGTCGCGTTGTATATTTCCGCCATACATTGTCCGTAAGCTTAGTGACCAGTTTGGTGGCCAATAATTATGAATTGCAATGTCATCTGGCCTGTAATGGGGTGTTGTGGTCACTGTTGTTGTTTTGCTTTCAATACGACTTTACGTTGGATGGGAGAGGCGTAGAGGCGAATGATAAAACGAATCAACAGCAACAAGCCAACAATTTGGCCAAAATGTCTGTACTCGGGTGTATAGCATTGGCCGGTTATGGTTTGGAATTGCGCTCCCACATGACAACAGCTGCCGATAACAACAACAAATCGAACAAGTAAGAAAACTAAATTTGGCATAAACCAAATCTTAAATACCCTCCACCTCTACAAGAATGGGCATGGTATATATATATATATATTGCGCCTTCTAATAGTGTACATATTACGTATCAGCATGCAAGTCTACTCTTACCTTAAATATGCTTTTTTTCAAATTGTGGGCGTGTCTGTTATCCGACCGCGCCCATATTTGGCACGTCGGTAGATGATTTGAAGTTCCTAGGTCAACTTTTGTGGCAGGTATAAAGATTTTCATTAATTGTGGGCGTGTCTGTAATCTGAATACGCCCGTTTTTGACATACCGATGAAGCTAATATTCATAGATGTACATACGAAATTTCAAGTTTATAGCTCATATTTTGTGGTAGATAAATAGATTTTTGTCGATTGTGGGCGTGGCTTTGGTCCGATTTTTGCCCATTTTAAATAGCGATCTGCGTGCAAAAACTAAAAGTGCTGTACAAGATTTTAGCTTAATATCTCAAAAAATACGCCCGTGAGAGTGTCAACAACAGCCGGACACACGGACATACATGTCTAAATCGACTCAGTTTTTGACGCTGATCAAGAATATATATACTTTGTAAGGTCTCTGACGCCTTTTTTTGGGTGTTGCAAACGGAAAAACAAACTTAGTATACCCTCATCACTGAGGTGGAGGGTATAAAAATTCTTCGGGTAATAATTCACCTACGGTGAGCGGTCGAGGCAGTAATTTGCCACCTGAACCCAAAATGGTGGCCTCTGCCTACCCACGAAACGCACAAAATCTCTTGCAGCATAATAACGACCGTTACTCGCCGCTCTGCAACACTGCCGCTCTTATATCCCGAACCGTTCTTGTACCATTCACCACTCAAGTAATGTTCATCACACATTAGCCGCTAACCGATCTCAGTGCTCGACATTTTCCACACGCTTGTACCGCAGCACCGCCCCTATATCATACCCCGCACTTGCATCACCCATCCTTCAACTCTGCAGTAACGCCGTGCCCCGCACCACAAGTCGTTACCACACTAAAAAGGTGTCAAATTAAAGAAAAGACAAATCCAAGGTATTCGAGACAAACAAAATCTCATCTCACAAATTTCTTTGTGACGAACGTTGGACTCGCTGAGACATACCCCAGCTACTCTCAAAAGTTCTTTACATAGGGATTGACATAAAAATACTCAAGTCACAGATAATATTGGAGCAGTTTGAAAAAGAACGTTTTGGTAAATACAGGTAGAGCTGGTGGATGATGCAAACAAAACAAAAAACTTGAGATTTTTCAATAAATTTTTTTAATTTTTTAGTGGCGATCAATTTCAAACATTAATGACTGAATTTACGGTACAAAAAATAACCCCACATCACCCAGAACCGGTTAAACGGACACTGTGTTTAACCGGGACTACACTGCTGGAACGGTACCCTTAAGCGTACAGTGTTTGTACATTGCGGCCGCTGTGTGAAGTGTTTGCTTTGGTGGGTGATAAGGATAATATACAAAAATTCTGTATTGAATATAAAAATGGTCTGGTAAGATCGTATACAACAAATGATCGTGATTCGTTATTGGCTACTTTGTTGGGTGCTGTACGCTCCAGTGGTAATCAAGTTGTTGATGCTAGCATTGTTAAAACGCCACGAGGTAAATGCTACGTACCGCTGAATAGTTCAGTAGATGAGGAAACCGAAGCCAGTTTGTTGCGTTTAATAATCAATAATTTTCCAAATCCTACTAAACGTTATGAAGTGTTGGAACGTTTCAATGCCAACATACCGCATAGTGGCTTAAATTATAGTGTCACCCAAGATGTAAGTAAAGGGCTGATTTTATTTGTTATTGTTCTTGTAATGATGAAGATTATCTGACAGATTCCCTTTACTGAAAACAAAGACAAACTCATACAAAATACTTTGCAAGCGTTCATCCAAAAGGAGATGGACAATCCCACAGCTCAATTGACCAATTTCGAACTGGAGGCCACATTTCATGGTTTAATAGGCCTTATGGTCAGCCGAGTAGGCTATGTCTCGTTCACTAACTTGTCGGGCTTTCGTGAAATTATTGGCACCAAAGTGGTGGCAGCATTTCGGCGTAAAGATTTAGCCGTCACTTATGCCACCATTGACATGCTCAATTCCTTAATGCATTCGGTAAATACTGATCATGATCTGAAGCAAGAGCAATTAAACAAATCGTCAATATTGTCATCGAAGACATTTCTGGAAACTCTATTGAATGTATAGATCAGTCATGTAAGTCATGGCAGTGAAGCATTGGTGCTGTCTGCTATGTTGGACTTCCTAACATTTGGTGTTTGCGTGCCTTACAGCGAGACCACCGATGGCAAGCAATTCGATATTTTGCTAGAATTGGTTGCCGAAAGTGGACGTTATTTATATAAATTGTTTAAATATCCCTCATTGGCCCATTGTAAAGGGGGCGAGATTGGTATTAATTATTATTTATTTAAAATTATTATTATTGAAGAAGGCGAATTATCCGTGGCCCAACAAATGCAAACATTGGCCCTGGATAAGGCAGCATTGTGTCGTCATTTGCTAGTAGCTTTGTATACACCTGCCAATGATCCCACTCTGGCAACACATCGTCAATTATCACGCAATTTAATCGGTGTTTGGATAAACGATAACAAAGAAGCGATGGAGTTGTTCAAAAGAACTTTTGTAAGTTTTTTGAATAAAAAAGTGGATACTTCAGGCATTTATATTGCATTTTCGTTTGCTTTAGCCGCTGGGTTTATTAATGTTTTAAGAGAGTGGGGACAATGTGCCGGAAAAGCCATGGAAGAGAATAAATTGAATTTTTGCGACGATCTAAAGCTCGCTATACAACATTCCAATAAAACGCGCAAAAATGTGATTGAAAAGCATTTACAGGTAAACTGAGTGCATTGTTGCTTGATTTGATGTAACAACATGTTAAACACTTGGTAGGGTATAAAACATTGGGGCCTATTGGAACAGCAAGATCCAGCTGTTCAGGCTTTAAAGAGTCGCCCAGTGATTTTAAGAAATCACCGACAACGCAAGAAAACTACGGAGAATTTGCCGTTTTTCTTTTACAATTTCTCCAAGGATCACAGTATACCAAATTTAATATGGAACCATAAGGTAAAATAAAAATGTAAAAACAACAACAACAACAATCAATAATAAATATATTTCAACATTTGCAATAATTGGTAGACTCTGGAGATGTTGCGCATATGTTTGGAAAATGAATTGCGTCAATTTCTAAATGATCGTGACCTGGCCGTCAACATGATTGTGGCGTGGAATTACCAAGAGTTCGAAGTTACTTATCAATGCTTGTCCGAGGAAACACAAATCGGCGATTATTACATACGTTTGATTTTAGAAAAAATGACTGGCCTCAAAAAATTTAGTTAAAGATCCGTAAGTTCATAATGTAAGCTAAGTGTATGTATATTTAAAACGGTTATGTTTTCCTTTCGTTTCACATCAACAGTATAGAGCTGTTTAATGTTTTGTATCAGTGGGTGTTGTCCGGCAACGTGTAAATGATGATCATTTGACGGTGATTTCGTTGCAGGCTTTGGCCAAAGTTTACAAACGATACCATCAAGAAATTGGTCAATTTAGCGATGTATCCTATATTTTGCAACTCTGTGATCGGGTAAACTTTTGATACCATGATCAAATAATCAATAATTCATAAAAATAATTCACATTTCAGTGTTATTCTCCTTCTTTTCGTCATTGAGAGATGCTCTCATAAATTTCCTCTTTGGTGTTGAAGAAATCAAACTGCCGTCCTTTAGTGGATCATGTACAATGTTTAGTAGGTTTAATAACTTTGGCATATGTACATACTGGCCGCGCTCAACCCAATACCAAAACGAATCTTATAGAGGCCGGCCCCAACACGCATCAATATGAGGAGAAAAAAATTTTGGACATTCTCAAAATTTACTAGTTTTTTCCCTTCGCGCACCCAAAATGGTCAAGCGGTACTAATACCCGGTCCCAAACTCTCACGAAAATTATTCGAATTTATTTGCTTACCACACACAGTACAAGTGTGTTTAACGTACGATCTCGGCCTTTTGGAACGGGTGGCCACTCTCCTGCGAGAGATTATGGCATTATAATGCGGAAATGTCTAAAGTTTACTTAACGGGCGTTTTCTACTTTATGCTGATGTATAGCGGCAGCAACCTATTGCCAATAACAAAGTTTTTTAAAATAACGCACATGAAGCAGTGATTCCGCAGCGAAGAAGTACGAGGATTACTACTACTAATGTGGTCGATATGAATGCATTTTTATAGCTCATATAGCAGATTTTACACCACGCCTCAGGGGGCACACTACGGCCACTTAAAAAAAAAAAAATTGTTAAAGTTTTTCCTCTAGAAAAGAAAATTTTATTTTCATTCATTTGTGCATATATTCGCGTTTGGCCATACCCTTCATCAGCTATCCCCAGTTAGAGAACGAGCTGTTCTGTCACATTTCCTATTTAAGGCGCTTGTGCGATATACACAAATTCTCCAATCGGCCCGTAGCCGATCCAGTGCAATTATTAAAACATACTATAGATGCTTGGTGCAGAGAAGGGAAAAAGAAACCGCTCCAAATGACTATACAACAAGAGTACAACGATTTGGGTATTGAGTTAAGTAAACACCTCAAACCAGATGAATCTATGTTACGGAAGAGTTATTATCGGTTGACTCAAATGTATCATCCCGATAAGAATCCAAATGGTCGGGAGATATTTGAGAAAGTCAATTAGGCGTACTAGTTTTTGTGTTCGAGTAATGTGTGGAGTTCGGGTGGACCGGATCCCAATAATATTATGCTCATCTTAAGAACGCAAAGTATTTTATTTGAGCGTTACCCGGAGGGTAAGTTGTTGTTGTTAATGATATAAATCTAATAAAAAAGATTTATCAAATATTTCAGTCCTCCGTATGCTGGTTAGCCGCAACTGATACGCATGGAGACCAAAGATGATGAATTGTTCTCCAAAGAGACGCAACTTCTTACCGCCGCCTCAGAGTTATGCTAACACACGTTACACTGTTCGGCCCTAAATGCCAAAGAGTTGAGACGCGAAGAATGCATTGAAGCTTTGCTGGAAGCCTACGATCGTTGCGATTCCATATTGAGTGCAGATTCCATTCCGACTCATTACACTATTAAGAGATTTCCAATGTAACGCGCTGCTACGAAGTTGCTTGCAATTTTAAGAAATGTAAACAAAAAATTATCACATTGCCACGCCTATTAGCCGATGTGTGTCGCGTTGTATATTTCCGCCATACATTGTCCGTAAGCTTAGTGACCAGTTTGGTGGCCAATAATTATGAATTGCAATGTCATCTGGCCTGTAATGGGGTGTTGTGGTCACTGTTGTTGTTTTGCTTTCAATACGACTTTACGTTGGATGGGAGAGGCGTAGAGGCGAATGATAAAACGAATCAACAGCAACAAGCCAACAATTTGGCCAAAATGTCTGTACTCGGGTGTATAGCATTGGCCGGTTATGGTTTGGAATTGCGCTCCCACATGACAACAGCTGCCGATAACAACAACAAATCGAACAAGTAAGAAAACTAAATTTGGCATAAACCAAATCTTAAATACCCTCCACCTCTACAAGAATGGGCATGGTATATATATATATATATTGCGCCTTCTAATAGTGTACATATTACGTATCAGCATGCAAGTCTACTCTTACCTTAAATATGCTTTTTTTCAAATTGTGGGCGTGTCTGTTATCCGACCGCGCCCATATTTGGCACGTCGGTAGATGATTTGAAGTTCCTAGGTCAACTTTTGTGGCAGGTATAAAGATTTTCATTAATTGTGGGCGTGTCTGTAATCTGAATACGCCCGTTTTTGACATACCGATGAAGCTAATATTCATAGATGTACATACGAAATTTCAAGTTTATAGCTCATATTTTGTGGTAGATAAATAGATTTTTGTCGATTGTGGGCGTGGCTTTGGTCCGATTTTTGCCCATTTTAAATAGCGATCTGCGTGCAAAAACTAAAAGTGCTGTACAAGATTTTAGCTTAATATCTCAAAAAATACGCCCGTGAGAGTGTCAACAACAGCCGGACACACGGACATACATGTCTAAATCGACTCAGTTTTTGACGCTGATCAAGAATATATATACTTTGTAAGGTCTCTGACGCCTTTTTTTGGGTGTTGCAAACGGAAAAACAAACTTAGTATACCCTCATCACTGAGGTGGAGGGTATAAAAATTCTTCGGGTAATAATTCACCTACGGTGAGCGGTCGAGGCAGTAATTTGCCACCTGAACCCAAAATGGTGGCCTCTGCCTACCCACGAAACGCACAAAATCTCTTGCAGCATAATAACAACCGTTACTCGCCGCTCTGCAACACTGCCGCTCTTATATCCCGAACCGTTCTTGTACCATTCACCACTCAAGTAATGTTCATCACACATTAGCCGCTAACCGATCTCAGTGCTCGACATTTTCCACACGCTTGTACCGCAGCACCGCCCCTATATCATACCCCGCACTTGCATCACCCATCCTTCAACTCTGCAGTAACGCCGTGCCCCGCACCACAAGTCGTTACCACACTAAAAAGGTGTCAAATTAAAGAAAAGACAAATCCAAGGTATTCGAGACAAACAAAATCTCATCTCACAAATTTCTTTGTGACGAACGTTGGACTCGCTGAGACATACCCCAGCTACTCTCAAAAGTTCTTTACATAGGGATTGACATAAAAATACTCAAGTCACAGATAATATTGGAGCAGTTTGAAAAAGAACGTTTTGGTAAATACAGGTAGAGCTGGTGGATGATGCAAACAAAACAAAAAACTTGAGATTTTTCAATAAATTTTTTTAATTTTTTAGTGGCGATCAATTTCAAACATTAATGACTGAATTTACGGTACAAAAAATAACCCCACATCACCCAGAACCGGTTAAACGGACACTGTGTTTAACCGGGACTACAACGGGAACGGTACCCTTAAGCGTACAGTGTTTGTACATTGCGGCCGCTGTGTGAAGTGTTTGCTTTGGTGGGTGATAAGGATAATATACAAAAATTCTGTATTGAATATAAAAATGGTCTGGTAAGATCGTTTACAACAAATGATCGTGATTCGTTATTGGCTACTTTGTTGGGTGCTGTACGCTCCAGTGGTAATCAAGTTGTTGATGCTAGCATTGTTAAAACGCCACGAGGTAAATGCTACGTACCGCTGAATAGTTCAGTAGATGAGGAAACCGAAGCCAGTTTGTTGCGTTTAATAATCAATAATTTTCCAAATCCTACTAAACGTTATGAAGTGTTGGAACGTTTCAATGCCAACATACCGCATAGTGGCTTAAATTATAGTGTCACCCAAGATGTAAGTAAAGGGCTGATTTTATTTGTTATTGTTCTTGTAATGATGAAGATTATCTGACAGATTCCCTTTACTGAAAACAAAGACAAACTCATACAAAATACTTTGCAAGCGTTCATCCAAAAGGAGATGGACAATCCCACAGTTCAATTGACCAATTTCGAACTGGAGGCCACATTTCATGGTTTAATAGGCCTTATGGTCAGCCGAGTAGGCTATGTCTCGTTCACTAACTTGTCGGGCTTTCGTGAAATTATTGGCACCAAAGTGGTGGCAGCATTTCGGCGTAAAGATTTAGCCGTCACTTATGCCACCATTGACATGCTCAATTCCTTAATGCATTCGGTAAATACTGATCATGATCTGAAGCAAGAGCAATTAAACAAATCGTCAATATTGTCATCGAAGACATTTCTGGAAACTCTATTGAATGTATAGATCAGTCATGTAAGTCATGGCAGTGAAGCATTGGTGCTGTCTGCTATGTTGGACTTCCTAACATTTGGTGTTTGCGTGCCTTACAGCGAGACCACCGATGGCAAGCAATTCGATATTTTGCTAGAATTGGTTGCCGAAAGTGGACGTTTTTTATATAAATTGTTTAAACATCCCTCATTGGCCCATTGTAAAGGGGGCGAGATTGGTATTAATTATTATTTATTTAAAATTATTATTATTGAAGAAGGCGAATTATCCGTGGCCCAACAAATGCAAACATTGGCCCTGGATAAGGCAGCATTGTGTCGTCATTTGCTAGTAGCTTTGTATACACCTGCCAATGATCCCACTCTGGCAACACATCGTCAATTATCACGCAATTTAATCGGTGTTTGGATAAACGATAACAAAGAAGCGATGGAGTTGTTCAAAAGAACTTTTGTAAGTTTTTTGAATAAAAAAGTGGATACTTCAGGCATTTATATTGCATTTTCGTTTGCTTTAGCCGCTGGGTTTATTAATGTTTTAAGAGAGTGGGGACAATGTGCCGAAAAAGCCATGGAAGAGAATAAATTGAATTTTTGCGACGATCTAAAGCTCGCTATACAACATTCCAATAAAACGCGCAAAAATGTGATTGAAAAGCATTTACAGGTAAACTGATTGCATTGTTGCTTGATTTGATGTAACAACATGTTAAACACTTGGTAGGGTATAAAACATTGGGGCCTATTGGAACAGCAAGATCCAGCTGTTCAGGCTTTAAAGAGTCGCCCAGTGATTTTAAGAAATCACCGACAACGCAAGAAAACTACGGAGAATTTGCCGTTTTTCTTTTACAATTTCTCCAAGGATCACAGTATACCAAATTTAATATGGAACCATAAGGTAAAATAAAAATGTAAAAACAACAACAACAACAATCAATAATAAATATATTTCAACATTTGCAATAATTGGTAGACTCTGGAGATGTTGCGCATATGTTTGGAAAATGAATTGCGTCAATTTCTAAATGATCGTGACCTGGCCGTCAACATGATTGTGGCGTGGAATTACCAAGAGTTCGAAGTTACTTATCAATGCTTGTCCGAGGAAACACAAATCGGCGATTATTACATACGTTTGATTTTAGAAAAAATGACTGGCCTCAAAAAATTTAGTTAAAGATCCGTAAGTTCATAATGTAAGCTAAGTGTATGTGTATTTAAAACGGTTATGTTTTCCTTTCGTTTCACATCAACAGTATAGAGCTGTTTAATGTTTTGTATCAGTGGGTGTTGTCCGGCAACGTGTAAATGATGATCATTTGACGGTGATTTCGTTGCAGGCTTTGGCCAAAGTTTACAAACGATACCATCAAGAAATTGGTCAATTTAGCGATGTATCCTATATTTTGCAACTCTGTGATCGGGTAAACTTTTGATACCATGATCAAATAATCAATAATTCATAAAAATAATTCACATTTCAGTGTTATTCTCCTTCTTTTCGTCATTGAGAGATGCTCTCATAAATTTCCTCTTTGGTGTTGAAGAAATCAAACTGCCGTCCTTTAGTGGATCATGTACAATGTTTAGTAGGTTTAATAACTTTGGCATATGTACATACTGGCCGCGCTCAACCCAATACCAAAACGAATCTTATAGAGGCCGGCCCCAACACGCATCAATATGAGGAGAAAAAAATTTTGGACATTCTCAAAATTTACTAGTTTTTTCCCTTCGCGCACCCAAAATGGTCAAACGGTACTAATACCCGGTCCCAAACTCTCACGAAAATTATTCGAATTTATTTGCTTACCACACACAGTACAAGTGTGTTTAACGTACGATCTCGGCCTTTTGGAACGGGTGGCCACTCTCCTGCGAGAGATTATGGCATTATAATGCGGAAATGTCTAAAGTTTACTTAACGGGCGTTTTCTACTTTATGCTGATGTATAGCGGCAGCAACCTATTGCCAATAACAAAGTTTTTTAAAATAACGCACATGAAGCAGTGATTCCGCAGCGAAGAAGTACGAGGATTACTACTACTAATGTGGTCGATATGAATGCATTTTTATAGCTCATATAGCAGATTTTACACCACGCCTCAGGGGGCACACTACGGCCACTTAAAAAAAAAAAATTGTTAAAGTTTTTCCTCTAGAAAAGAAAATTTTATTTTCATTCATTTGTGCATATATTCGCGTTTGGCCATACCCTTCATCAGCTATCCCCAGTTAGAGAACGAGCTGTTCTGTCACATTTCCTATTTAAGGCGCTTGTGCGATATACACAAATTCTCCAATCGGCCCGTAGCCGATCCAGTGCAATTATTAAAACATACTATAGATGCTTGGTGCAGAGAAGGGAAAAAGAAACCGCTCCAAATGACTATACAACAAGAGTACAACGATTTGGGTATTGAGTTAAGTAAACACCTCAAACCGGATGAATCTATGTTACGGAAGAGTTATTATCGGTTGACTCAAATGTATCATCCCGATAAGAATCCAAATGGTCGGGAGATATTTGAGAAAGTCAATTAGGCGTACTAGTTTTTGTGTTCGAGTAATGTGTGGAGTTCGGGTGGACCGGATCCCAATAATATTATGCTCATCTTAAGAACGCAAAGTATTTTATTTGAGCGTTACCCGGAGGGTAAGTTGTTGTTGTTAATGATATAAATCTAATAAAAAAGATTTATCAAATATTTCAGTCCTCCGTCCTTACAAGTATGCTGGTTAGCCGCAACTGATACGCATGGAGACCAAAGATGATGAATTGTTCTCCAAAGAGACGCAACTTCTTACCGCCGCCTCAGAGTTATGCTAACACACGTTACACTGTTCGGCCCTAAATGCCAAAGAGTTGAGACGCGAAGAATGCATTGAAGCTTTGCTGGAAGCCTACGATCGTTGCGATTCCATATTGAGTGCAGATTCCATTCCGACTCATTACACTATTAAGAGATTTCCAATGTAACGCGCTGCTACGAAGTTGCTTGCAATTTTAAGAAATGTAAACAAAAAATTATCACATTGCCACGCCTATTAGCCGATGTGTGTCGCGTTGTATATTTCCGCCATACATTGTCCGTAAGCTTAGTGACCAGTTTGGTGGCCAATAATTATGAATTGCAATGTCATCTGGCCTGTAATGGGGTGTTGTGGTCACTGTTGTTGTTTTGCTTTCAATACGACTTTACGTTGGATGGGAGAGGCGTAGAGGCGAATGATAAAACGAATCAACAGCAACAAGCCAACAATTTGGCCAAAATGTCTGTACACGGGTGTATAGCATTGGCCGGTTATGGTTTGGAATTGCGCTCCCACATGACAACAGCTGCCGATAACAACAACAAATCGAACAAGTAAGAAAACTAAATTTGGCATAAACCAAATCTTAAATACCCTCCACCTCTACAAGAATGGGCATGGTATATATATATATATATATTGCGCCTTCTAATAGTGTACATATTACGTATCAGCATGCAAGTCTACTCTTACCTTAAATATGCTTTTTTTCAAATTGTGGGCGTGTCTGTTATCCGACCGCGCCCATATTTGGCACGTCGGTAGATGATTTGAAGTTCCTAGGTCAACTTTTGTGGCAGGTATAAAGATTTTCATTAATTGTGGGCGTGTCTGTAATCTGAATACGCCCGTTTTTGACATACCGATGAAGCTAATATTCATAGATGTACATACGAAATTTCAAGTTTATAGCTCATATTTTGTGGTAGATAAATAGATTTTTGTCGATTGTGGGCGTGGCTTTGGTCCGATTTTGCCCATTTTAAATAGCGATCTGCGTGCAAAAACTAAAAGTGCTGTACAAGATTTTAGCTCAATATCTCAAAAAATACGCCCGTGAGAGTGTCAACAACAGACGGACACACGGACATACATGTCTAAATCGACTCAGTTTTTGACGGTGATCAAGAATATATATACTTTGTAAGGTCTCTGACGCCTTTTTTTGGGTGTTGCAAACGGAAAAACAAACTTAGTATATCCTCATCACTGAGGTGGAGGGTATAAAAATTCTTCGGGTAATAATTCACCTACGGTGAGCGGTCGAGGCAGTAATTTGCCACCTGAACCCAAAATAGTGGCCTCTGCCTACCCACGAAACGCACAAAATCTCTTGCAGCATAATAACAACCGTTACTCGCCGCTCTGCAACACTGCCGCTCTTATATCCCGAACCGTTCTCGTACCATTCACCACTCATTCACCACCACTGTGTTCATCACACATTAGCCGCTAACCGATCTCAGTGCTCGACATTTTCCACACGCTTGTACCGCAGCACCGCCCCTATATCATACCCCGCACTTGCATCACCCATCCTTCAACTCTGCAGTAACGCCGTGCCCCGCACCACAAGTCGTTACCACACAAAAAAGGTGTCAAATTAAAGAAAAGACAAATCCAAGGTATTCGAGACAAACAAAATCTCATCTCACAAATTTCTTTGTGACGAACGTTGGACTCGCTGAGACATACCCCAGCTACTCTCAAAAGTTCTTTACATAGGGATTGACATAAAAATACTCAAGTCACAGATAATATTGGAGCAGTTTGAAAAAGAACGTTTTGGTAAATACAGGTAGAGCTGGTGGATGATGCCAACAAAACAAAAAACTTGAGATTTTTCAATAAATTTTTTTAATTTTTTAGTGGCGATCAATTTCAAACATTAATGACTGAATTTACGGTACAAAAAATAACCCCACATCACCCAGAACCGGTTAAACGGACACTGTGTTTAACCGGGACTACACTGCTGGAACGGTACCCTTAAGCGTACAGTGTTTGTACATTGCGGCCGCTGTGTGAAGTGTTTGCTTTGGTGGGTGATAAGGATAATATACAAAAATTCTGTATTGAATATAAAAATGGTCTGGTAAGATCGTATACAACAAATGATCGTGATTCGTTATTGGCTACTTTGTTGGGTGCTGTACGCTCCAGTGGTAATCAAGTTGTTGATGCTAGCATTGTTAAAACGCCACGAGGTAAATGCTACGTACCGCTGAATAGTTCAGTAGATGAGGAAACCGAAGCCAGTTTGTTGCGTTTAATAATCAATAATTTTCCAAATCCTACTAAACGTTATGAAGTGTTGGAACGTTTCAATGCCAACATACCGCATAGTGGCTTAAATTATAGTGTCACCCAAGATGTAAGTAAAGGGCTGATTTTATTTGTTATTGTTCTTGTAATGATGAAGATTATCTGAAAGATTCCCTTTACTGAAAACAAAGACAAACTCATACAAAATACTTTGCAAGCGTTCATCCAAAAGGAGATGGACAATCCCACAGCTCAATTGACCAATTTCGAACTGGAGGCCACATTTCATGGTTTAATAGGCCTTATGGTCAGCCGAGTAGGCTATGTCTCGTTCACTAACTTGTCGGGCTTTCGTGAAATTATTGGCACCAAAGTGGTGGCAGCATTTCGGCGTAAAGATTTAGCCGTCACTTATGCCACCATTGACATGCTCAATTCCTTAATGCATTCGGTAAATACTGATCATGATCTGAAGCAAGAGCAATTAAACAAATCGTCAATATTGTCATCGAAGACATTTCTGGAAACTCTATTGAATGTATAGATCAGTCATGTAAGTCATGGCAGTGAAGCATTGGTGCTGTCTGCTATGTTGGACTTCCTAACATTTGGTGTTTGCGTGCCTTACAGCGAGACCACCGATGGCAAGCAATTCGATATTTTGCTAGAATTGGTTGCCGAAAGTGGACGTTATTTATATAAATTGTTTAAACATCCCTCATTGGCCCATTGTAAAGGGGGCGAGATTGGTATTAATTATTATTTATTTAAAATTATTATTATTGAAGAAGGCGAATTATCCGTGGCCCAACAAATGCAAACATTGGCCCTGGATAAGGCAGCATTGTGTCGTCATTTGCTAGTAGCTTTGTATACACCTGCCAATGATCCCACTCTGGCAACACATCGTCAATTATCACGCAATTTAATCGGTGTTTGGATAAACGATAACAAAGAAGCGATGGAGTTGTTCAAAAGAACTTTTGTAAGTTTTTTGAATAAAAAAGTGGATACTTCAGGCATTTATATTGCATTTTCGTTTGCTTTAGCCGCTGGGTTTATTAATGTTTTAAGAGAGTGGGGACAATGTGCCGGAAAAGCCATGGAAGAGAATAAATTGAATTTTTGCGACGATCTAAAGCTCGCTATACAACATTCCAATAAAACGCGCAAAAATGTGATTGAAAAGCATTTACAGGTAAACTGATTGCATTGTTGCTTGATTTGATGTAACAACATGTTAAACACTTGGTAGGGTATAAAACATTGGGGCCTATTGGAACAGCAAGATCCAGCTGTTCAGGCTTTAAAGAGTCGCCCAGTGATTTTAAGAAATCACCGACAACGCAAGAAAACTACGGAGAATTTGCCGTTTTTCTTTTACAATTTCTCCAAGGATCACAGTATACCAAATTTAATATGGAACCATAAGGTAAAATAAAAATGTAAAAACAACAACAACAACAATCAATAATAAATATATTTCAACATTTGCAATAATTGGTAGACTCTGGAGATGTTGCGCATATGTTTGGAAAATGAATTGCGTCAATTTCTAAATGATCGTGACCTGGCCGTCAACATGATTGTGGCGTGGAATTACCAAGAGTTCGAAGTTACTTATCAATGCTTGTCCGAGGAAACACAAATCGGCGATTATTACATACGTTTGATTTTAGAAAAAATGACTGGCCTCAAAAAATTTAGTTAAAGATCCGTAAGTTCATAATGTAAGCTAAGTGTATGTGTATTTAAAACGGTTAATGTTTTGTATCAGTGGGTGTTGTCCGGCAACGTGTAAATGATGATCATTTGACGGTGATTTCGTTGCAGGCTTTGGCCAAAGTTTACAAACGATACCATCAAGAAATTGGTCAATTTAGCGATGTATCCTATATTTTGCAACTCTGTGATCGGGTAAACTTTTGATACCATGATCAAATAATCAATAATTCATAAAAATAATTCACATTTCAGTGTTATTCTCCTTCCTTTCGTCATTGAGAGATGCTCTCATAAATTTCCTCTTTGGTGTTGAAGAAATCAAACTGCCGTCCTTTAGTGGATCATGTACAATGTTTAGAAGGTTTAATAACTTTGGCATATGTACATACTGGCCGCGCTCAACCCAATACCAAAACGAATCTTATAGAGGCCGGCCCCAACACGCATCAATATGAGGAGAAAAAAATTTTGGACATTCTCAAAATTTACTAGTTTTTTCCCTTCGCGCACCCAAAATGGTCAAGCGGTACTAATACCCGGTCCCAAACTCTCACGAAAATTATTCGAATTTATTTGCTTACCACACACAGTACAAGTGTGTTTAACGTACGATCTCGGCCTTTTGGAACGGGTGGCCACTCTCCTGCGAGAGATTATGGCATTATAATGCGGAAATGTCTAAAGTTTACTTAACGGGCGTTTTCTACTTTATGCTGATGTATAGCGGCAGCAACCTATTGCCAATAACAAAGTTTTTTAAAATAACGCACATGAAGCAGTGATTCCGCAGCGAAGAAGTACGAGGATTACTACTACTAATGTGGTCGATATGAATGCATTTTTATAGCTCATATAGCGGATTTTACACCACGCCTCAGGGGGCACACTACGGCCACTTAAAAAGAAAAAATTGTTAAAGTTTTTCCTCTAGAAAAGAAAATTTTATTTTCATTCATTTGTGCATATATTCGCGTTTGGCCATACCCTTCATCAGCTATCCCCAGTTAGAGAACGAGCTGTTCTGTCACATTTCCTATTTAAGGCGCTTGTGCGATATACACAAATTCTCCAATCGGCCCGTAGCCGATCCAGTGCAATTATTAAAACATACTATAGATGCTTGGTGCAGAGAAGGGAAAAAGAAACCGCTCCAAATGACTATACAACAAGAGTACAACGATTTGGGTATTGAGTTAAGTAAACACCTCAAACCGGATGAATCTATGTTACGGAAGAGTTATTATCGGTTGACTCAAATGTATCATCCCGATAAGAATCCAAATGGTCGGGAGATATTTGAGAAAGTCAATTAGGCGTACTAGTTTTTGTGTTCGAGTAATGTGTGGAGTTCGGGTGGACCGGATCCCAATAATATTATGCTCATCTTAAGAACGCAAAGTATTTTATTTGAGCGTTACCCGGAGGGTAAGTTGTTGTTGTTAATGATATAAATCTAATAAAAAAGATTTATCAAATATTTCAGTCCTCCGTCCTTACAAGTATGCTGGTTAGCCGCAACTGATACGCATGGAGACCAAAGATGATGAATTGTTCTCCAAAGAGACGCAACTTCTTACCGCCGCCTCAGAGTTATGCTAACACACGTTACACTGTTCGGCCCTAAATGCCAAAGAGTTGAGACGCGAAGAATGCATTGAAGCTTTGCTGGAAGCCTACGATCGTTGCGATTCCATATTGAGTGCAGATTCCATTCCGACTCATTACACTATTAAGAGGTTTCCAATGTAACGCGCTGCTACGAAGTTGCTTGCAATTTTAAGAAATGTAAACAAAAAATTATCACATTGCCACGCCTATTAGCCGATGTGTGTCGCGTTGTATATTTCCGCCATACATTGTCCGTAAGCTTAGTGACCAGTTTGGTGGCCAATAATTATGAATTGCAATGTCATCTGGCCTGTAATGGGGTGTTGTGGTCACTGTTGTTGTTTTGCTTTCAATACGACTTTACGTTGGATGGGAGAGGCGTAGAGGCGAATGATAAAACGAATCAACAGCAACAAACCAACAATTTGGCCAAAATGTCTGTACTCGGGTGTATAGCAATGGCCGGTTATGGTTTGGAATTGCGCTCCCACATGACAACAGCTGCCGATAACAACAACAAATCGAACAAGTAAGAAAACTAAATTTGGCATAAACCAAATCTTAAATACCCTCCACCTCTACAAGAATGGGCATGGTATATATATATATATATTGCGCCTTCTAATAGTGTACATATTACGTATCAGCATGCAAGTCTACTCTTACCTTAAATATGCTTTTTTTCAAATTGTGGGCGTGTCTGTTATCCGACCGCGCCCATATTTGGCACGTCGGTAGATGATTTGAAGTTCCTAGGTCAGCTTTTGTGGTAGGTATAAAGATTTTCATTAATTGTGGGCGTGTCTGTAATCTGAATACGCCCGTTTTTGACATACCGATGAAGCTAATATTCATAGATGTACATACGAAATTTCAAGTTTATAGCTCATATTTTGTGGTAGATAAATAGATTTTTGTCGATTGTGGGCGTGGCTTTGGTCCGATTTTGCCCATTTTAAATAGCGATCTGCGTGCAAAAACTAAAAGTGCTGTACAAGATTTTAGCTCAATATCTCAAAAAATACGCCCGTGAGAGTGTCAACAACAGACGGACACACGGACATACATGTCTAAATCGACTCAGTTTTTGACGGTGATCAAGAATATATATACTTTGTAAGGTCTCTGACGCCTTTTTTTGGGTGTTGCAAACGGAAAAACAAACTTAGTATATCCTCATCACTGAGGTGGAGGGTATAAAAATTCTTCGGGTAATAATTCACCTACGGTGAGCGGTCGAGGCAGTAATTTGCCACCTGAACCCAAAATGGTGGCCTCTGCCTACCCACGAAACGCACAAAATCTCTTGCAGCATAATAACAACCGTTACTCGCCGCTCTGCAACACTGCCGCTCTTATATCCCGAACCGTTCTCGTACCATTCACCACTCATTCACCACCACTGTGTTCATCACACATTAGCCGCTAACCGATCTCAGTGCTCGACATTTTCCACACGCTTGTACCGCAGCACCGCCCCTATATCATACCCCGCACTTGCATCACCCATCCTTCAACTCTGCAGTAACGCCGTGCCCCGCACCACAAGTCGTTACCACACTAAAAAGGTGTCAAATTAAAGAAAAGACAAATCCAAGGTATTCGAGACAAACAAAATCTCATCTCACAAATTTCTTTGTGACGAACGTTGGACTCGCTGAGACATACCCCAGCTACTCTCAAAAGTTCTTTACATAGGGATTGACATAAAAATACTCAAGTCACAGATAATATTGGAGCAGTTTGAAAAAGAACGTTTTGGTAAATACAGGTAGAGCTGGTGGATGATGCAAACAAAACAAAAAACTTGAGATTTTTCAATAAATTTTTTTAATTTTTTAGTGGCGATCAATTTCAAACATTAATGACTGAATTTACGGTACAAAAAATAACCCCACATCACCCAGAACCGGTTAAACGGACACTGTGTTTAACCGGGACTACACTGCTGGAACGGTACCCTTAAGCGTACAGTGTTTGTACATTGCGGCCGCTGTGTGAAGTGTTTGCTTTGGTGGGTGATAAGGATAATATACAAAAATTCTGTATTGAATATAAAAATGGTCTGGTAAGATCGTATACAACAAATGATCGTGATTCGTTATTGGCTACTTTGTTGGGTGCTGTACGCTCCAGTTATTAATTTTTTTACGTATATGAAGTTAAAAAGTTATTATTTTCTAAGAGAGAAAAGAAGGAAAGAGAAAAAATGAGAATCCGAGCCAAAAACACTTCCCTCTATATTATAAATGGTGCAACCAGGCCACGCTTTTAACTTTTTAAGTACACGCTTCACGTGTCACATACCTTTTTAAAGTTAGAATTATTCTCTCCAGAGAAAAGTAAACAAAACAAACAAAACCAAAAAAAAAAAAAAACAATAAACAAAGAAATGAAAATTTTTGACCATTTTTGTTTTAAAATTTTACATATTAAATAATAATGTTATGAAAAAATATTTTTTAATATTTAAACATGTAAAACCTTTTTTACAAAGTAATTAAAAATTAGAATAAATTAACACTACCAAATAAAGGATTGTTTGTACCCTTATTTTTACTAATAATATAAATAAATTTATATGAAAAGTTAAATAAAATGAAAATTGTCGAGTTTTTTGTTATTATTTTTATTTTATTTTTAAAGTTACATTATAGATATACAGTTAAAATGAATTACCATATAATACTTATCAACTACTTAACAACTAGTTACAACTAAACGTCGTTCGCATAGCCTTGCGCGAAGTGCAACATAATGTGTCTCTTAAAGTGAGTAGAATTCCGTGTAGTCTGTAGGGGGACAGGGATGGAATTCCACCATCGGATTGCGAAAACAAAGAAATGACGTTCAGGCATTAGGGATATGTGTCGGATAGGTCTAATATTCTAGTTGCGGCTTGACATTGAGAATTCGAGCCTTTTAAACAGATAGCCTGGATCCTGCTTTGAGACAATGTTTTGAAGTAGACATAACACTCTACATTTAAGCAGGTCTTCCAAGGTGACTGATAACAGAGTTCTTGTGTAACTTGAAACGCGGTCATACCTCCTCAACCCAAAAACGTACCTGATAATGAAGTTATTGGCCTTTTGAAGTTTCTGTTTAGAAATGGAATCACAATTGGCAAACAGCTCGCATCCATGAAAGAGTTTTGGATACAAGTAACCTTTGGCCAAAAGTTTTCTAATGTTTAAGGGTGTGAACCACTATAAGTGCCATAGAGATCTTAACATTCCGTATACTTGTCCCACATTGTTATTGATATGGTTCTCCCAAGTTAGCGTTCTGTTGAATGTCACTCCAAGGTTTTTTACAGAGTCAACAATCTCTACGTCCGTCCCTAATAAACGGATTCTAATGTCCCTAAGGTCCGCCTTCTCGTAAAATACTATACACTTGGTTTTAACAGGATCCAAGGCCAGACCATTAATCAGGCGCAATTTGAGATATTGGCCAGATCCTCATTAATTTTAGTTGCCGTATTGATGATGTTGTCTGGGGGTCCACTAGTCCAGATCTGTACATCATCCGCATACATATGTACTTGGCACCACCTGAGATGGCTGGGAAGGTCATTAACATATAATGAAAAAGGCAGTGGACCCAGAACGGACCCTTGCGGAACCCCCCGCTTAATCGGAAGTATGTCAGAAGAGATATTATTGACAACCACTTGCTGATACCTATTTGCGAGGTATGTTTCAACAAGCTGAGAGGATAGGGAATCAAAGTTGAACAATTAGTAGCACGTGATCTACGGAATCAAAAGCTTTAGTGTGGTCTAGTAACACTAGGAATGCCATGTTGTTATTGTCTAGTTTTCCCCTTATGCTTTCTGCCACATCAATTTAAGTGGTAGTGCACGATCTATTTTTTCGAAATCCGGACTGAGAGTCAACCAGAATTAATGCGGACATAATGGCATATTTGTTTTTTGATGATTTTTTCAAATACTTTAGAAAGAAACGGAAGGATCGCAATTGGCCTGTAATCATTGCTTTTCGGTATCGGTAAGACTTTAGTTAATTTCCAACAGTTCGGAAAGGTCGAACGCATAATTACATTGTTAAAAATAAATGTAATGCACAATCGAAAGTATTAATTTAATAAAACGAGGATCAATATTGTCCAATCCGATTGCATTAGACTTAGTGTCCAGTATGCATTCTAGCACTTCAGCTTCACACACAGCATTTAATTTTAGTGAACTAAAACCGAAATCAATTTCCATTTCTAAATAATGAGAAACATTTGGGCTGCTCATTGGTAAGTTAACGAATTTAATTATTAATTTCATTATTGTCAAGGTTAACTGGAGTTGACAGGGCGTTTCTGTTGATGCCAATCTCCCTAATCGTGGCGCACTTCTGTCTATTGCTTTGGGCAGAAGCAAACCTAGATCCAAAATAAGCGATTTTCGCATGCCTTACAGCGTAGGAGACCTTTCTGCGTAAGGGCATTAAACTGCACATTTTGCGCAGGTGAACGAGTGCGCTTCCTTACGCTATAGGCGTATACGCTATAACGTTGGATATATTGATTAAACCAGGGACGTTTGTGCGAATCCGAGCTGGCAGTTTTTAGTGGTACACAAGCATCAAACAGTGACCAGACATTATTGTTGAACCAGTGAATTTTGCATTCACTATTCGAAATAAACATGATCTCACTCCAATTTACTTAGTTCGCTGCACATTCGAGTTCGTTGATGTCAATACTTTTAAAATCCCTAAATGTATGGTTTATGTGCGCGTTTTGTAGTTGGAAATTATACGTCATGAAGATTAGGTCATGATTGGAGAAGCTTGAAGTGTTTAGCTGGTCATACAAAAGGACCTTATTTAAATTATAGACTAAGAACAGATCTAAGAGGGACGCTAGCTGGGCGGTGTGGTGCGTCGGTATTGATGTGTTAATGGAGAGAAGACCAATCATATGCATCTCATCCAAAAATCTATTTTCTAAGAGAAGATTGCTATTGAAATCTCCACTTATAATCACATCGGGATAGCCGATGGATACATCACCAATAGTACTTATAACTTCCGTGAAGTCAGTATTTCAGTGAGGTCGGTATACACAACCCACCATGAGTTTGTTATGTCCACTACATATACTAACAAAAAGGTATTCAATAGGGTTCTCCGGATTATATTTGCATACCAATGAGCAGCGTAAATGGCTTTTAATGTAGACGGCAACGCCGCCCGCATGATTGTGTCGGTCTGCACGAGAGAGGCTATAACCCTTCAGGCTAAAAAGAGAATCAAGTTCAGCAGGCATGAACCACGACTCAGACACGCATATAACGTGTATATCAGAATTTTTAGAATGATAAATACGTATGACCACATATTGTTTTTTAAGGACTCTTATCATTGTGTGAGTAGTGTCTCTAGTTGACATACCCATCTTAGGACAAACAAAGAAAACATAGTAGTAAGAGATAATATGTGTGATAAATATAAATGCTTATAGCTAAACAATAAAACGCTTTACAAAAAAAATGAGCCACTGTTGTGAGTCCAATAATAATTACTGTTCATGGCTTGTTGTTCATCATCGACTGGAGCAGTGTAGTCTGGTTTCTAAGCATCTCCTGCATCATCGTCTGCATTGGAGTCATGAATGTCTGCATGTGCTGGACCAGCGCTGCGATTGTATTCTCTAAGTTCGAGGCGGTATGTTGATATGATGTGTTTGGCTAAGGATCTGTTCGTTTATTGTGGCTTGAACGTAGAATGTCCGCATATGGATTTAGATTAGTACTTGCAGAAGTTGTGTATTTAGGTACCAGGTGTTGAGTGGTAGGAGCATCACGTTGACTAGGAGCTGGTGGAAGATGGGGCATCCGAGATAATTAGCCGAGTGGTTACCACCGCAGTTTCCACATATTTTTGAGTTAGGGACATTGCACTCAGCTGATTTATGCAGTCCACCACAGATAACACATACAGAAGGCAATCGGAAGTAAGACCTCGTATGACCATACTCCTAGCAGTTATAGCATTGTGGCGGGTTAGCTCGTTTGTGCGGTACTTCGACAGTGATTTTGCGGTGAAGTATGTACCTTAGATTGTAGATCGGATGTTGCGTCCTTTTTTTTTTTGTTATATTTTAGTTCGACTCTGAACAGTGGCTGTGGGATCTTCTCTTTATTGTATGTGTTGAAGACTGACTTTACACCATATCCTTCATTTTCCAGGGCTTCCTTGATGTCATTGGTTGACACTGTGCTCTCTATTCCCCTTATGATTGTTGTAACTTTTATTATAAGTGAGTGTATTCCAGAACAATTCATTAGAGATGGTCTTATAATATAAGAGATGATAGAGATGATACTTATAATATAAAAGTAGAGCAGAGTAGCGTAACATAACATAACATCTTCCTTTTACAATAAATTGAAATAATTTAACTTACTATGTAATTCATAAACTGTGAAATATAATATAATGATAGTTTAAAAGTTTAAATGATTTGGTTGTTTAACAATTCTGCCCCTTTTTGTTATGTAATGCCCTTCACTTATTTCTACATTATTTTCAGGGTTGTTTACTGGCTTATTATTTTGAGGATTACAGCATGTAATTGGATTTTCTTCAACTATATTATTCGTAAAGTCTTTATTCACTGGATTTAAATTTGAAACTGGAATTTCCACAGTCTTGTTTTCACTTTGCACATCTGACCCATTTTCAATTTTAACATTGACATTTAAATTTTGATTACGCGACACGTTCGTATTTTGATCTGGCCTATTAATTATATGTTGACGATTACGTCTATATAACATACCATTATTATCTTTTATTAGGTAAGATCTTGGCTCATTGCATTTTTCTATGACTTTTCCAGACACCCAGTAGGACAGTGGATTTTTTTTAAACATAACTTTGCTGCCTGTTGCTAATGGTGATAATTTCCTTGCATTACTATTGTAACTGGCAGAAGTTTTTTCATGTTGTTTTTTTCTTTCTTGCTTATACAAATTTTGATTAATGACTTTAGGTTTAAAATTTACAGAAAGTGAAGGTAATTTTGTACGAAGTGGTCTTGACATTAGCAATTGAGAAGGACTTGGCAAATTCCCTTTAGGCGTGGTTCTGTAATGAAGTAGTGCCATGTAAGCATCACCATGACTCTCCTGCGCTTTTAAAAAAATTTTTTTAACTGTTTGAATTGATCGTTCAGCCAAACCGTTAGATTTGGGAAAATAAGGACTTGATGTTGTATGGTTAATTTCCCATTCATTACAAAACTCCCTAAACTCTTTAGAATTAAATAGTGGCCCATTGTCCGATATTAAAGAATTTGGAATTCCATGCCTGGCAAAAATAGATTTACATTTGTTAAGAAGTTGAAGTATTAAATGAATAACCTGCATTTAATACTTCAACTTCGATATACTTTGAATAATAATCAACCACAAGTAAATAGTGTTTCTTTTAAAATTCAAATAGATCGCACCCTACTTTAAAGCAGGGTATATCAGGAATATCATGTAAAATAATTTCTTGTTTTGGATTCATGTTTTTGAATTTAGCACAGGCATAAACACGAGATTTGAGATATTTGAAGATATATGTGGCCAAAATACTGTTAGTCTTGCCAGATTTTTACACCGTTGTATTCCCATATGACCTTCATGTAATCGTTCCAATATTTTATACCTTAAATTTTTTGGAATCAATATTTGTTTATTTTTCAGTATAATATTTTTGTAAATGGAGAATTCATCCTTGAACGTAAAATATGGCATAATATCGCTATCAATAAGTTTTTTATTATAAGGCCAGCCTTTCTTAATGTAGGCTTTGAGTTTTATACAAATTGGATCTTTACCCGTTTCGACCTCTATTTCTTTTACTAGATAAGAAGCAATAGGTATTTGTGAAAAAACAAGGTCGCAATGTAGTGTTGCAGCTGTGTCTAAATCTTTCGGCACATTTTCCCCAAGAGGAGATCTCGAAAGTGTATCAGCTACGAACAAGCATTTACCAGGCTTATAAACTACGTTTAAATCGTAGCTTGTAAACGCAACATAAATCTTTGCAACCTTGGTGGTACTTTATATAAAGGTTTATTAAACAAACTGACCACTGGTTTATGATCTGTTTCCACTGTCACTTCTTTTCCATAAATATGTTGATGAAATTTAATACAGCCGAACAGAATGGCAAGTAGTTCTTTTTCAATTTGAGCATAATTTTTCTGAGATTCAGTTAAAGATGCAGAAGCGTACGCAATTGGGTTATTTTCATGCATAATAGTAGCTCCTACTGCAAATTGAGAGGCATCAACGGACAATGTTACTTTTTTATTTGGATGAAAGTACGTTAACACTGGTGCTTTAGTAATTTCTGTTTTTAAATTATTGAATTCGTTTTCATGAACATGATTCCAATGTCATTCGACATTATTTTTAAGCAAATCACGTAAATTTTTGTTTTTTGTAGATAAATTTGAAATAAAAGAACCTAAATAATTTACCATCCCTAAAAAACGCTGAAGTTCCTTTAAATTAGTAGGTGATGGTATTTGTAGTGTAGCTTTGATTTTTTCTGGATCTGGTCTAACATCCTTTTCATCAAAAATATGTCTTAGGAATTTTATTGACATTTGTAACAATTTTAGTTTATCTTTATTAAACTTTAACCCATTTTCCTGTGCGCGTTTCAGAACTTGCTCTAGTATTTTATCATGCTCAAATTGATTTGACACATATATTAAAAAATCATCAATATAAATTATCAACCCCTCTATATCACCGAATATTCTAACCATTTCTGAATGAAATATTTCAGGGGCAGCGTTGATACCGAATGGTAATCTCAAAAACCGATACCTTCCAAAGGGAGTGTTAAATGTACATAGTTTTGATGAAGACTCGGACAATGGGATCATCCAGAACCCACTATTAGCATCTAAACAAGTAAAATACTTGGCATTAGTCAATTTGGCTTTGCAATCTTCTATATTTGGAACCGAGTGATCGAGGATCTAAACATATACGTAAATTTCCATTAGATTTTCTTGCTATTACTATAGAATTAACCCATTCAGTCGGTTCTATTACGGGCGTTATTATATTTAACTTTTCCATTCTGTTTAATTCTTTTTTAAAATCTTCTTGTAATAGAAACGGTATCTTACGAGGTGGTTCGATAACAAGCGTAATGTTTGGTTTTAATATTGTAGTGTGCATATAAAATAATGCACACCAATTTATCATTTACTACTGACCTTAACTTTAATAAAAATTGTAACATACTGTAATTGTATTCTTTATTTTTCTACTGACCTTAACTTTAGTAAAAATTGTAACACACTGTAATTGTATTCTTTATTTTCATTCTTCTACTGACCTTAACTTTAATAATTACTATGTCAATAACTTTCTTCTCCTTTTTCAATATTAACCCAAATTAAAATTAAGCTAGGTAAGCAGTATAATTTTCATTGTTATTTGTTAGTGTAAGGTAGTATTGTAAATTATTATATAAGGAAACAAAATTGAAAAATAAAGATAGACTAAAACATAGTTTTGTCTTGTAAAAGTCTTACTATCTGTAACATTAAAATACCGAGCTTTTCAGCTGGATTTATACGTTGCGCGTTGCTCGACATATAATGTTACAGATCACACACCCACACACACACACAAAGTCCTCAATTATAACAATATAAATGAACAATTGTTTTTTAAAAGACCAAAGCCAGTAAACACTCCTGATATTTTTCAATTATGCTATCATGAGAAGCATGTATAGCACGTACATGTCCAAACAAATTCAAATCCATTGCCGTTTCAAGGCCAATTACATCCCTACATTCCAAATCCAAAATATAAAACCCTTTACAAAATTTTTTTTCTCTGTATGAAAATGGCAAATTTGTTTTACTTATTATTGGCAGACCGTCCACGGAAAATGTAAGGAGTTTTATATTTGTTTGAACTATATTATTTATGTTTAATTTATGAGCTGTATGCTTAAATAAGATATTAGCCTGTGCTCCCGTATCCACTTGAAACAATACCTTATTATTGTTGTCAAATTTGAGTTCAATATTCCGTTCTGGTTTACCTTTTAATATATTAGCTTCAGTTGTTAACCCAAATGCTTGTGTTGATGATGACTTAACTGTTGATGATGACTTAGCTGTTGATGATGCTAAGGAATCTATTTTAAAAATTGCATCCAAGAATAAATCCTCACCTTCCCCAGCAGAATCTTGTTCTTGTTGGACGATTTGCTTAACATAAGTATTCTTTACTCGTTTATTTGACAATTGATTTGACATATTTTGTTGCGATTTATGATAACACATTTTCGCAAAATGGCCAATTTTTTGACAAATATGGCATTTAGCGTTTATTACAGGACATGACTTTCGAAGAATCTGTCCACATCAGCTACATATACGTGATTCCCCTCCATTTCTTTGTTCTTTGCTAGACAACTTTAGAATATTAATTTCACTAGTCGATGAATAGCTGCAATGGTTTTCAAGTAAACGGGCATTTTCTTTTGCCGATACAATGCTCTTAGCAATGTTTAATTGCCAAAAAATGTCGGGGATTCCTGGACTTTCCTACTATTACTAACCCAAGGTGTAAAAAATTAGTCATAAAATATCCTTCATCGTATACGCTGCGGAAAGTATTGATGTTAAAACAAAAAAATGTTCTACAATATTATAGAACATATCAATATCTACAAAAAACTTCGCGAGACCATATGTCCAACTAATGTATTTATGTCACTATAACCCCTTTTTATACCCACCATTGATAGTAATATTGCCATACAAACATTGCACACACATGTACACAGGCAATTAAGAAATTAAGTATTCACAATAAGTATTTCACACTATTTAAAGAGTAGGGAAATCTGACAACGGCATGTGTGGATACCACTCCAGATGCACCCCTAGGTTCTGGAGAGGATTTTTGGCCAAAACTTGATTTACGGACCATTTTTAAATTAATTTGGAATAAAAGCAACATTTATATGGAATTCTAAGAACATACGTTATGGATCCCATTCCAGATGCACCACCAGGTTCTGGAGAGGATTTTTGGTCAATACTGGATTTTTGGACCATTTTGTTAATGATTTTGGAATAAAAGAAACATTTATATGGAACTTTGAGAACTGAGTTATAGTTTCCACTCCAGTAGCACCACCACCAGGTTCTGGAGAGGATTTTTGACCAAATCTGGATTTACGGACCATTTTCAAATCAAAATTAGAGACTCCATTCGATTTGCGATTAATACAGATTTGTTAAATTTTTATTGAGCTTTCATTTAATGTATAAATCGTTTAAATTTGTTTAGTAGAAAAAGATATTTATATAGTGGAATTTCAATTTTTGGTGTTTGATGTATCTCAAGGGAACGCGGATAACGATCGTCAAAAAAAAATATATATTAATATACTTCAAGATTTATTTCGAAACGAATGAAGTCTTTAATTTAGTTTTTTACTGTATTTATTAGTCTAAACAACTTTTAAACAAATATTATACCAAACTATATCGTGGTATGTAAAAATATAAGCTATTAATATAAGTTATTATTTAATTACAGGATCATCCAATATCACAACAAGACTCTTGTAAAATGGCCCAACAATATCAGCCATACATAATTAATGTTGAAAGGAGGATAGAAGATTCAATTTTCAATCACACAAACTCCCCAAACAAAAGACAGAAACTCAATTAATAATGGTAAGCCAACAATAAATGATAATATTTCAAAAGAAGGTAGTAATGATTATAATATAATTGATTCTCGTAATCCCCTTTTACTTAATGAAGATATTTATAGTTTGTTGAGTACTTTCGAAATTGAAGTTGTAGAGGATATATTAAAGCTAATTAGACCGAAAATTTCTGATACGCCTTGCACATTATAACCATTAGACATATCTAAATCGTCAACCACATTAGTGCCACCAGGCATTTCTAATCTACCAACAACACTAACACAATTAGACATTTTTAATGACAGAAGCTCATTAGAACCACAAAACATTACTAACGTGCTTGGCACATTAGAACCATTAGGGATTACTAATGTGCCAAGCACATTAGAAATGTCAGCAGAAGAGGGTTTACTAAAGCTTAGCGAGCAGGTTGATAGGTTGAGCAGATCTAACTTACAATATTCTGCAAATATACATATAATTAAATGACCTTTCACATATCTAAATTACCCAACTATAATTTTAATACTAAAGAAAATAATCCTACACCTAAAAAAAAATACACAATTGGCTAAAAATCTCTCCAGAACCTGGTGGTGCATCTGGAGTGGTAACTATAACATATGTTCTCAGAGTTCCATATAAATGTTTCTTTCATTCCAAAATCATTAAAAAATGGTCCAAAAATCCAGTATTGACCAAGAATCCTCTCCAGAACCTCGTGGTGCATCTAGAGTGGTATCCACACATGCCGTTGTCAGATTTCCCTGCTATTTAAATATTGTTATATATTTATTATGAATACTGAATTTCTTAATTGCCTGTGTACATGTGTGTGCAATGCTTGTATGGTAATATTACTATCAATGGTGGGTATAAAAAGGGGTTATAGTGACATAAGTACAATAGTTGGACATATGGCCTCGCGAAGTTTTTTGTAGATATTGATATGTTCTATAATATTGCAGAACATTTTTTTGTTTTAACATCAATACTTTCCGCAGCGTATACGATGAAGGATATTTTATGACTAATTTTTTTACACCTTGGGTTAGTAATAGTAGGAAAGTCCAGGGATCCCCGACATTTTTTGGCAATTAATATAGCCTATGTTACTCAGTGATAATGAAGCTTTTTAATAACGAAAATATTTTTTAAATCGGTCCAGTAGTTTTTGAGTTTACTCGTTACATACAAAAATACAAAAATACAAATATACAAATCTTTCCTCTTTATAATATTAGTATGGGTAAGCAAATACTGGATGCTATAGATGAAATTGCCGTAAAGGGCAATTTGCAAATTATCCAAAATGTAGCTACTTTTTGGCAATGCAAATCCGAAAGAAATTTTAACAGTTACTATGATGCTGAGCATATGACAGGCATGCTAATCATGCAGCAAGGCCGTTACAAAAATTATGTTCAATATGTTGCATCCCCGCTCCCTGTTTATTTATGGGAAAAAAAAACTTTTGAAACCTTAACACAAAATAATAAAATATTAGAGGATGTGGACTTTACTTTTCATTTAGGCGCTTCTGGTGAAAGTGTCAAAAAAATTTACTGTCCTGAAAAGCGCGTTCTTGTATATAATTTGGTTATAAGGATATCTAAATTATCAAAAATATTAGTAATTGCTCAAGAAAATTTGTCAAGGCACACAACAACTGATATATACAATTTCTTATATGAATTAAAAAATGTTTTGCAAAGTTAGTAATTACAAGTGGCCTTCTTGTAAACGTAAGCTTTGCTTTGATTGGAAGCGTCCTAAAATGTTATAATAACGATATGTCAGTTGTACAATAGTTAGAGGCATGCGTTTCATACCTCAATAACTCTGAAAAAACTCATTGAAACTTGTGGTATTGCAATTCTGTAAGAGCCATTACATAAAAACAATGTGCCAAGATTTCTATAAAGGGTAGTGTACCAAATAAGCTGTGAGCCACGAATATCTATACCTAATATTATTAAGAGGAATGATTTGTATTTTTGTATTTTTGTATGTATCGAGTAAACTCAAAAACTACTACACCGATTTTAAAAATATCTCGCTATTAGGCTATATTTATTGCCAAAAAATGTCGGGGATCCCTGGACATTCCTACTATTACTAACTCAAGGTGTAAAAAAATTAGTCATAATATATCTTTCATCGTATACGCTGCGGAAAGTATTGATGATAAAAGAAAAAAATGTTCTACAATATTATAGAACATATCAATATCTACAAAAAACTTCGCGAGACCATATGCCCAACTATTGTACTTATGTCACTATAAACGCTTTTTATACCCACTATTGATAGTAATATTGCCATACAAACATTGCACACACATGTGCACAGGCAATTAAGAAATTAAGTATTCACAATAAGTATTTCACACTATTTAAAGAGTAGGGAAATCTGACAACGGCATGTGTGGATACCACTCCAGGTGCACCACTAGGTTCTGGAGAGAATTTATGGCCAAAACTGGATTTACGGACCATTTTTAATTAATTTGGAATAAAAGCAACATTTATATGGAATTCTAAGAACATACGTTATGGATCCCATTCCAGATACACCACCAGGTTCTGGAGAGGATTTTTGGTCAATACTGGATTTTTGGACCATTTTTTAATGATTTTGGAATAAAATAAACATTTATATGGAACTCTGAGAATATATGTTATAGTTCCCACTCCAGTAGCACCACCAGGTTCTGGAGAGGATTTTTGGCCAAAATTGGATTTTCGGACCATTTTTTAATGAATTTGGAATAAAAGCAACATTTATATGAAATTCTAAGAACACATGTAATGAATCCCACTCAAGATACAATAACAGGTTCTGGAGAGGATTTTTGGCCAAAACTGGATTTACGGACCATTTTTTTAATAATTTGGAATAAAAGCAACATTTATATGGAATTCCAAGAACATATGTTATAGTTCCCACTCCAGTAGCACCACCAGGTTCTGGAGAGGATTTTTGGTCAATACTGGATTTTTGGACCATTTTTTAATAATTTGGAATAAAAGCAACATTTATATGGAATTCCAAGAACATATGTTATAGTTCCCACTCCAGTAGCACCACTAGGTTCTGGAGAGGATTTTTGGTCAATACTGGATTTTTGGACCATTTTTTAATGATCTTGGAATAAAAGAAACATTTATATGGAACTCTGAGAACATATGTTATAGTTCCCACTCCAGTAGCACCACCAGGTTCTGGAGAGGATTTTTGACCAAAACTGGATTTACGGACCATTTTTTAATTAATTTGGAATAAAAGCAACATGTATTTTTGATGTGTTATAGCAAAGTTCTTATTATTAGACATTTAGAAATATTCTTTTGTAATTTTTTTTTGTTTTTAATATTCTTTAAATATACAACAACAACTTGGCATTCAAATTTCGTTGATAGCTTTAATATTTTCGAAGCTACAGTGGTTTTATTAAAGGGTAGTGTACCAAATAAGCTGTGAACCACGTATATCTATACCTAATATTATAAAGAAGAAAGATTTGTATTTTTGTATTTTTGTATGTAACGAGTAAACTCAAAAACTACTAGACCGATTTTAAAAATATCTCGCTATTGGGCTATATGTATTGCCAAAAAATGTCGGGGATTCCTGGACTTTCCTTCTATTACTAACCCAAGGTGTAAAAAAATTAGTCATAAAATATCCTTCATCGTATACGCTGCGGAAAGTATTGATGATAAAAGAAAAAAATGTTCTACAATATTATAGAACATATCAATATCTACAAAAAACTTCGCGAGACCATATGTCCAACTATTGTACTTATGTCACTATAAACGCTTTTTATACCCACTATTGATAGTAATATTGCCATACAAACATTGCACACACATGTGCACAGGCAATTAAGAAATTAAGTATTTACAATAAGTATTTCACACTATTTAAAGAGTAGGGAAATCTGACAACGGCATGTGTGGATACCACTCCAGGTGCACCACTAGGTTCTGGAGAGGATTTATGGCCAAAACTGGATTTACGGACCATTTTTAATTAATTTGGAATAAAAGCAACATTTATATGGAATTCTAAGAACATACGTTTTGGATCCCATTCCAGATGCACCACCAGGTTCTGGAGAGGATTTTTGGGCAATACTGGATTTTTGGACCATTTTGTTAATGATTTTGGAATAAAAGAAACATTTATATGGAACTCTGAGAACTGAGTTATAGTTTCCACTCCAGTAGCACCACCACCAGGTTCTGGAGAGGATTTTTGACCAAATCTGGATTTACGGACCATTTTCAAATCAAAATTAGAGGCTCCATTCGATTTGCGATTAATACAGATTTGTTAAATTTTTATTGAGCTTTCATTTAATGTATAAATCGTTTAAATTTGTTTAGTAGAAAAAGATATTTATATAGTGGAATTTCAATTTTTGGTGTTTGATGTATCTCAAGGGAACGCGGATAACGATCGTCAAAAAAAAATATATATTAATATACTTCAAGATTTATTTCGAAACGAATGAAGTCTTTAATTTAGTTTTTTACTGTATTTATTAGTCTAAACAACTTTTAAACAAATATTATACCAAACTATATCGTGGTATGTAAAAATATAAGCTATTAATATAAGTTATTATTTAATTACAGGATCATCCAATATCACAACAAGACTCTTGTAAAATGGCCCAACAATATCAGCCATACATAATTAATGTTGAAAGGAGGATAGAAGATTCAATATTCAATCACACAAACTCCCCAAACAAAAGACAGAAACTCAATTAATAATGGTAAGCCAACAATAAATGATAATATTTCAAAAGAAGGTAGTAATGATTATAATATAATTGATTCTCGTAATCCCCTTTTACTTAATGAAGATATTTATAGTTTGTTGAGTACTTTCGAAATTGAAGTTGTAGAGGATATATTAAAGCTAATTAGACCGAAAATTTCTGATACGCCTTGCACATTATAACCATTAGACATATCTAAATCGTCAACCACATTAGTGCCACCAGGCATTTCTAATCTACCAACAACACTAACACAATTAGACATTTTTAATGACAGAAGCTCATTAGAACCACAAAACATTACTAACGTGCTTGGCACATTAGAACCATTAGGGATTACTAATGTGCCAAGCACATTAGAAATGTCAGCAGTAGAGGGTTTACTAAAGCTTAGCGAGCAGGTTGATAGGTTGAGCAGATCTAACTTACAATATTCTGCAAATATACATATAATTAAATGACCTTTCACATATCTAAATTACCCAACTATAATTTTAATACTAAAGAAAATAATCCTACACCTAAAAAAAAATACACAATTGGCTAAAAATCTCTCCAGAACCTGGTGGTGCATCTGGAGTGGTAACTATAACATATGTTCTCAGAGTTCCATATAAATGTTTCTTTCATTCCAAAATCATTAAAAAATGGTCCAAAAATCCAGTATTGACCAAGAATCCTCTCCAGAACCTGGTGGTGCATCTAGAGTGGTATCCACACATGCCGTTGTCAGATTTCCCTGCTATTTAAATATTGTTATATATTTATTATGAATACTTAATTTCTTAATTGCCTGTGTACATGTGTGTGCAATGCTTGTATGGTAATATTACTATCAATGGTGGGTATAAAAAGGGGTTATAGTGACATAAGTACAATAGTTGGACATATGGTCTCGCGAAGTTTTTTGTAGATATTGATATGTTCTATAATATTGTAGAACATTTTTTTGTTTTAATATCAATACTTTCCGCAGCGTATACGATGAAGGATATTTTATGACTAATTTTTTTACACCTTGGGTTAGTAATAGTAGGAAAGTCCAGGGATCCCCGACATTTTTTGGCAATTAATATAGCCTATGTTACTCAGTGATAATGAAGCTTTTTAATAACGAAAATATTTTTGAAATCGGTCCAGTAGTTTTTGAGTTTACTCGTTACATACAAAAATACAAAAATACAAATATACAAATCTTTCCTCTTAATAATATTAGTATGGGTAAGCAAATACTGGA
This sequence comes from Ornithomya chloropus, assembly GCA_963971445.1. Classification (NCBI taxonomy): domain Eukaryota; kingdom Metazoa; phylum Arthropoda; class Insecta; order Diptera; family Hippoboscidae; genus Ornithomya; species Ornithomya chloropus. The sequence continues at coordinate 26,361,688 of OZ020531.1, forward strand.
TGCTATAGATGAAATTGCCGTAAAGGGCAATTTGCAAATTATCCAAAATGTAGCTACTTTTTGGCAATGCAAATCCGAAAGAAATTTTAACAGTTACTATGATGCTGAGCATATGACAGGCATGCTAATCATGCAGCAAGGCCGTTACAAAAATTATGTTCAATATGTTGCATCCCCGCTCCCTGTTTATTTATGGGAAAAAAAAACTTTTGAAACCTTAACACAAAATAATAAAATATTAGAGGAAGTGGACTTTACTTTTCATTTAGGCGCTTCTGGTGAAAGTGTCAAAAAAATTTACTGTGCTGAAAAGCGCGTTCTTGTATATAATTTGGTTATAAGGATATCTAAATTATCAAAAATATTAGTAATTGCTCAAGAAAATTTGTCAAGGCACACAACAACTGATATATACAATTTCTTATATGAATTAAAAAATGTTTTGCAAAGTTAGTAATTACAAGTGGCCTTCTTGTAAACGTAAGCTTTGCTTTGATTGGAAGCGTCCTAAAATATTATAATAACGATATGTCAGTTGTACAATAGTTAGAGGCATGCGTTTCATACCTTAATAACTCTGAAAAAACTCATTGAAACTTGTGGTATTGCAATTCTGTAAGAGCCATTACATAAAAACAATGTGCCAAAATTTCTATAAAGGGTAGTGTACCAAATAAGCTGTGAGCCACGAATATCTATACCTAATATTATTAAGAGGAATGATTTGTATTTTTGTATTTTTGTATGTATCGAGTAAACTCAAAAACTACTACACCGATTTTAAAAATATCTCGCTATTAGGCTATATTTATTGCCAAAAAATGTCGGGGATCCCTGGACATTCCTACTATTACTAACTCAAGGTGTAAAAAAATTAGTCATAAAATATCCTTCATCGTATACGCTGCGGAAAGTATTGATGTTAAAAGAAAAAAATGTTCTACAATATTATAGAACATATCAATATCTACAAAAAACTTCGCGAGACCATATGTCCAACTATTGTACTTATGTCACTATAAACGCTTTTTATACCCACTATTGATAGTAATATTGCCATACAAACATTGCACACACATGTGCACAGGCAATTAAGAAATTAAGTATTCACAATAAGTATTTCACACTATTTAAAGAGTAGGGAAATCTGACAACGGCATGTGTGGATACCACTCCAGGTGCACCACTAGGTTCTGGAGAGAATTTATGGCCAAAACTGGATTTACGGACCATTTTTAATTAATTTGGAATAAAAGCAACATTTATATGGAATTCTAAGAACATACGTTATGGATCCCATTCCAGATACACCACCAGGTTCTGGAGAGGATTTTTGGTCAATACTGGATTTTTGGACCATTTTTTAATGATTTTGGAATAAAATAAACATTTATATGGAACTCTGAGAATATATGTTATAGTTCCCACTCCAGTAGCACCACCAGGTTCTGGAGAGGATTTTTGGCCAAAATTGGATTTTCGGACCATTTTTTAATGAATTTGGAATAAAAGCAACATTTATATGAAATTCTAAGAACACATGTAATGAATCCCACTCAAGATACAATAACAGGTTCTGGAGAGGATTTTTGGCCAAAACTGGATTTACGGACCATTTTTTTAATAATTTGGAATAAAAGCAACATTTATATGGAATTCCAAGAACATATGTTATAGTTCCCACTCCAGTAGCACCACTAGGTTCTGGAGAGGATTTTTGGTCAATACTGGATTTTTGGACCATTTTTTAATGATCTTGGAATAAAAGAAACATTTATATGGAACTCTGAGAACATATGTTATAGTTCCCACTCCAGTAGCACCACCAGGTTCTGGAGAGGATTTTTGACCAAAACTGGATTTACGGACCATTTTTTAATTAATTTGGAATAAAAGCAACATGTATTTTTGATGTGTTATAGCAAAGTTCTTATTATTAGACATTTAGAAATATTCTTTTGTAATTTTTTTTTGTTTTTAATATTCTTTAAATATACAACAACAACTTGGCATTCAAATTTCGTTGATAGCTTTAATATTTTCGAAGCTACAGTGGTTTTATTAAAGGGTAGTGTACCAAATAAGCTGTGAACCACGTATATCTATACCTAATATTATAAAGAAGAAAGATTTGTATTTTTGTATTTTTGTATGTAACGAGTAAACTCAAAAACTACTAGACCGATTTTAAAAATATCTCGCTATTGGGCTATATGTATTGCCAAAAAATGTCGGGGATTCCTGGACTTTCCTTCTATTACTAACCCAAGGTGTAAAAAAATTAGTCATAAAATATCCTTCATCGTATACGCTGCGGAAAGTATTGATGATAAAAGAAAAAAATGTTCTACAATATTATAGAACATATCAATATCTACAAAAAACTTCGCGAGACCATATGTCCAACTATTGTACTTATGTCACTATAAACGCTTTTTATACCCACTATTGATAGTAATATTGCCATACAAACATTGCACACACATGTGCACAGGCAATTAAGAAATTAAGTATTTACAATAAGTATTTCACACTATTTAAAGAGTAGGGAAATCTGACAACGGCATGTGTGGATACCACTCCAGGTGCACCACTAGGTTCTGGAGAGGATTTATGGCCAAAACTGGATTTACGGACCATTTTTAATTAATTTGGAATAAAAGCAACATTTATATGGAATTCTAAGAACATACGTTTTGGATCCCATTCCAGATGCACCACCAGGTTCTGGAGAGGATTTTTGGGCAATACTGGATTTTTGGACCATTTTGTTAATGATTTTGGAATAAAAGAAACATTTATATGGAACTCTGAGAACTGAGTTATAGTTTCCACTCCAGTAGCACCACCACCAGGTTCTGGAGAGGATTTTTGACCAAATCTGGATTTACGGACCATTTTCAAATCAAAATTAGAGGCTCCATTCGATTTGCGATTAATACAGATTTGTTAAATTTTTATTGAGCTTTCATTTAATGTATAAATCGTTTAAATTTGTTTAGTAGAAAAAGATATTTATATAGTGGAATTTCAATTTTTGGTGTTTGATGTATCTCAAGGGAACGCGGATAACGATCGTCAAAAAAAAATATATATTAATATACTTCAAGATTTATTTCGAAACGAATGAAGTCTTTAATTTAGTTTTTTACTGTATTTATTAGTCTAAACAACTTTTAAACAAATATTATACCAAACTATATCGTGGTATGTAAAAATATAAGCTATTAATATAAGTTATTATTTAATTACAGGATCATCCAATATCACAACAAGACTCTTGTAAAATGGCCCAACAATATCAGCCATACATAATTAATGTTGAAAGGAGGATAGAAGATTCAATATTCAATCACACAAACTCCCCAAACAAAAGACAGAAACTCAATTAATAATGGTAAGCCAACAATAAATGATAATATTTCAAAAGAAGGTAGTAATGATTATAATATAATTGATTCTCGTAATCCCCTTTTACTTAATGAAGATATTTATAGTTTGTTGAGTACTTTCGAAATTGAAGTTGTAGAGGATATATTAAAGCTAATTAGACCGAAAATTTCTGATACGCCTTGCACATTATAACCATTAGACATATCTAAATTGTCAACCACATTAGTGCCACCAGGCATTTCTAACCTACCAACAACACTAACACAATTAGACATTTTTAATGACAGAAGCTCATTAGAACCACAAAACATTACTAACGTGCTTGGCACATTAGAACCATTAGGGATTACTAATGTGCCAAGCACATTAGAAATGTCAGCAGTAGAGGGTTTACTAAAGCTTAGCGAGCAGGTTGATAGGTTGAGCAGATCTAACTTACAATATTCTGCAAATATACATATAATTAAATGACCTTTCACATATCTAAATTACCCAACTATAATTTTAATACTAAAGAAAATAATCCTACACCTAAAAAAAAATACACAATTGGCTAAAAATCTCTCCAGAACCTGGTGGTGCATCTGGAGTGGTAACTATAACATATGTTCTCAGAGTTCCATATAAATGTTTCTTTCATTCCAAAATCATTAAAAAATGGTCCAAAAATCCAGTATTGACCAAGAATCCTCTCCAGAACCTGGTGGTGCATCTAGAGTGGTATCCACACATGCCGTTGTCAGATTTCCCTGCTATTTAAATATTGTTATATATTTATTATGAATACTTAATTTCTTAATTGCCTGTGTACATGTGTGTGCAATGCTTGTATGGTAATATTACTATCAATGGTGGGTATAAAAAGGGGTTATAGTGACATAAGTACAATAGTTGGACATATGGTCTCGCGAAGTTTTTTGTAGATATTGATATGTTCTATAATATTGTAGAACATTTTTTTGTTTTAACATCAATACTTTCCGCAGCGTATACGATGAAGGATATTTTATGACTAATTTTTTTACACCTTGGGTTAGTAATAGTAGGAAAGTCCAGGGATCCCCGACATTTTTTGGCAATTAATATAGCCTATGTTACTCAGTGATAATGAAGCTTTTTAATAACGAAAATATTTTTGAAATCGGTCCAGTAGTTTTTGAGTTTACTCGTTACATACAAAAATACAAAAATACAAATATACAAATCTTTCCTCTTAATAATATTAGTATGGGTAAGCAAATACTGGATGCTATAGATGAAATTGCCGTAAAGGGCAATTTGCAAATTATCCAAAATGTAGCTACTTTTTGGCAATGCAAATCCGAAAGAAATTTTAACAGTTACTATGATGCTGAGCATATGACAGGCATGCTAATCATGCAGCAAGGCCGTTACAAAAATTATGTTCAATATGTTGCATCCCCGCTCCCTGTTTATTTATGGGAAAAAAAAACTTTTGAAACCTTAACACAAAATAATAAAATATTAGAGGAAGTGGACTTTACTTTTCATTTAGGCGCTTCTGGTGAAAGTGTCAAAAAAATTTACTGTGCTGAAAAGCGCGTTCTTGTATATAATTTGGTTATAAGGATATCTAAATTATCAAAAATATTAGTAATTGCTCAAGAAAATTTGTCAAGGCACACAACAACTGATATATACAATTTCTTATATGAATTAAAAAATGTTTTGCAAAGTTAGTAATTACAAGTGGCCTTCTTGTAAACGTAAGCTTTGCTTTGATTGGAAGCGTCCTAAAATATTATAATAACGATATGTCAGTTGTACAATAGTTAGAGGCATGCGTTTCATACCTTAATAACTCTGAAAAAACTCATTGAAACTTGTGGTATTGCAATTCTGTAAGAGCCATTACATAAAAACAATGTGCCAAGATTTCTATAAAGGGTAGTGTACCAAATAAGCTGTGAGCCACGAATATCTATACCTAATATTATTAAGAGGAATGATTTGTATTTTTGTATTTTTGTATGTATCGAGTAAACTCAAAAACTACTACACCGATTTTAAAAATATCTCGCTATTAGGCTATATTTATTGCCAAAAAATGTCGGGGATCCCTGGACATTCCTACTATTACTAACTCAAGGTGTAAAAAAATTAGTCATAATATATCTTTCATCGTATACGCTGCGGAAAGTATTGATGATAAAAGAAAAAAATGTTCTACAATATTATAGAACATATCAATATCTACAAAAAACTTCGCGAGACCATATGTCCAACTATTGTACTTATGTCACTATAACCGCTTTTTATACCCACTATTGATAGTAATATTGCCATACAAACATTGCACACACATGTGCACAGGCAATTAAGAAATTAAGTATTCACAATAAGTATTTCACACTATTTAAAGAGTAGGGAAATCTGACAACGGCATGTGTGGATACCACTCCAGGTGCACCACTAGGTTCTGGAGAGAATTTATGGCCAAAACTGGATTTACGGACCATTTTTAATTAATTTGGAATAAAAGCAACATTTATATGGAATTCTAAGAACATACGTTATGGATCCCATTCCAGATGCACCACCAGGTTCTGGAGAGGATTTTTGGGCAATACTGGATTTTTGGACCATTTTGTTAATGATTTTGGAATAAAAAAAACATTTATATGGAACTCTGAGAATATATGTTATAGTTCCCACTCCAGTAGCACCACCAGGTTCTGGAGAGGATTTTTGACCAAATCTGGATTTACGGACCATTTTCAAATCAAAATTAGAGACTCCATTCGATTTGCGATTAATACAGATTTGTTAAATTTTTATTGAGCTTTCATTTAATGTATAAATCGTTTAAATTTGTTTAGTAGAAAAAGATATTTATATAGTGGAATTTCAATTTTTGGTGTTTGATGTATCTCAAGGGAACGCGGATAACGATCGTCAAAAAAAAATATATATTAATATACTTCAAGATTTATTTCGAAACGAATGAAGTCTTTAATTTAGTTTTTTACTGTATTTATTAGTCCAAACAACTTTTAAACAAATATTATACCAAACTATATCGTGGTATGTAAAAATATAAGCTATTAATATAAGTTATTATTTAATTACAGGATCATCCAATATCACAACAAGACTCTTGTAAAATGGCCCAACAATATCAGCCATACATAATTAATGTTGAAAGGAGGATAGAAGATTCAATATTCAATCACACAAACTCCCCAAACAAAAGACAGAAACTCAATTAATAATGGTAAGCCAACAATAAATGATAATATTTCAAAAGAAGGTAGTAATGATTATAATATAATTGATTCTCGTAATCCCCTTTTACTTAATGAAGATATTTATAGTTTGTTGAGTACTTTCGAAATTGAAGTTGTAGAGGATATATTAAAGCTAATTAGACCGAAAATTTCTGATACGCCTTGCACATTATAACCATTAGACATATCTAAATTGTCAACCACATTAGTGCCACCAGGCATTTCTAACCTACCAACAACACTAACACAATTAGACATTTTTAATGACAGAAGCTCATTAGAACCACAAAACATTACTAACGTGCTTGGCACATTAGAACCATTAGGGATTACTAATGTGCCAAGCACATTAGAAATGTCAGCAGTAGAGGGTTTACTAAAGCTTGATAGGTTGAGCAGATCTAACTTACAATATTCTGCAAATATACATATAATTAAATGACCTTTCACATATCTAAATTACCCAACTATAATTTTAATACTAAAGAAAATAATCCTACACCTAAAAAAAAATACACAATTGGCTAAAAATCTCTCCAGAACCTGGTGGTGCATCTGGAGTGGTAACTATAACATATGTTCTCAGAGTTCCATATAAATGTTTCTTTCATTCCAAAATCATTAAAAAATGGTCCAAAAATCCAGTATTGACCAAGAATCCTCTCCAGAACCTGGTGGTGCATCTAGAGTGGTAACTATAACATATGTTCTCAGAGTTCCATATAAATGTTTCTTTCATTCCAAAATCATTAAAAAATGGTCCAAAAATCCAGTATTGACCAAGAATCCTCTCCAGAACCTGGTGGTGCATCTAGAGTGGTATCGACACATGCCGTTGTCAGATTTCCCTGCTATTTAAATATTGTTATATATTTATTATGAATACTTAATTTCTTAATTGCCTGTGTACATGTGTGTGCAATGCTTGTATGGTAATATTACTATCAATGGTGGGTATAAAAAGGGGTTATAGTGACATAAGTACAATAGTTGGACATATGGCCTCGCGAAGTTTTTTGTAGATATTGATATGTTCTATAATATTGCAGAACATTTTTTTGTTTTAACATCAATACTTTCCGCAGCGTATACGATGAAGGATATTTTATGACTAATTTTTTTACACCTTGGGTTAGTAATAGTAGGAAAGTCCAGGGATCCCCGACATTTTTTGGCAATTAATATAGCCTATGTTACTCAGTGATAATGAAGCTTTTTAATAACGAAAATATTTTTTAAATCGGTCCAGTAGTTTTTGAGTTTACTCGTTACATACAAAAATACAAAAATACAAATATACAAATCTTTCCTCTTTATAATATTAGTATGGGTAAGCAAATACTGGATGCTATAGATGAAATTGCCGTAAAGGGCAATTTGCAAATTATCCAAAATGTAGCTACTTTTTGGCAATGCAAATCCGAAAGAAATTTTAACAGTTACTATGATGCTGAGCATATGACAGGCATGCTAATCATGCAGCAAGGCCGTTACAAAAATTATGTTCAATATGTTGCATCCCCGCTCCCTGTTTATTTATGGGAAAAAAAAACTTTTGAAACCTTAACACAAAATAATAAAATATTAGAGGATGTGGACTTTACTTTTCATTTAGGCGCTTCTGGTGAAAGTGTCAAAAAAATTTACTGTCCTGAAAAGCGCGTTCTTGTATATAATTTGGTTATAAGGATATCTAAATTATCAAAAATATTAGTAATTGCTCAAGAAAATTTGTCAAGGCACACAACAACTGATATATACAATTTCTTATATGAATTAAAAAATGTTTTGCAAAGTTAGTAATTACAAGTGGCCTTCTTGTAAACGTAAGCTTTGCTTTGATTGGAAGCGTCCTAAAATGTTATAATAACGATATGTCAGTTGTACAATAGTTAGAGGCATGCGTTTCATACCTCAATAACTCTGAAAAAACTCATTGAAACTTGTGGTATTGCAATTCTGTAAGAGCCATTACATAAAAACAATGTGCCAAGATTTCTATAAAGGGTAGTGTACCAAATAAGCTGTGAGCCACGAATATCTATACCTAATATTATTAAGAGGAATGATTTGTATTTTTGTATTTTTGTATGTATCGAGTAAACTCAAAAACTACTACACCGATTTTAAAAATATCTCGCTATTAGGCTATATTTATTGCCAAAAAATGTCGGGGATCCCTGGACATTCCTACTATTACTAACTCAAGGTGTAAAAAAATTAGTCATAATATATCTTTCATCGTATACGCTGCGGAAAGTATTGATGATAAAAGAAAAAAATGTTCTACAATATTATAGAACATATCAATATCTACAAAAAACTTCGCGAGACCATATGTCCAACTATTGTACTTATGTCACTATAAACGCTTTTTATACCCACTATTGATAGTAATATTGCCATACAAACATTGCACACACATGTGCACAGGCAATTAAGAAATTAAGTATTCACAATAAGTATTTCACACTATTTAAAGAGTAGGGAAATCTGACAACGGCATGTGTGGATACCACTCCAGGTGCACCACTAGGTTCTGGAGAGAATTTATGGCCAAAACTGGATTTACGGACCATTTTTAATTAATTTGGAATAAAAGCAACATTTATATGGAATTCTAAGAACATACGTTATGGATCCCATTCCAGATACACCACCAGGTTCTGGAGAGGATTTTTGGTCAATACTGGATTTTTGGACCATTTTTTAATGATTTTGGAATAAAATAAACATTTATATGGAACTCTGAGAATATATGTTATAGTTCCCACTCCAGTAGCACCACCAGGTTCTGGAGAGGATTTTTGGCCAAAATTGGATTTTCGGACCATTTTTTAATGAATTTGGAATAAAAGCAACATTTATATGAAATTCTAAGAACACATGTAATGAATCCCACTCAAGATACAATAACAGGTTCTGGAGAGGATTTTTGGCCAAAACTGGATTTACGGACCATTTTTTTAATAATTTGGAATAAAAGCAACATTTATATGGAATTCCAAGAACATATGTTATAGTTCCCACTCCAGTAGCACCACCAGGTTCTGGAGAGGATTTTTGGTCAATACTGGATTTTTGGACCATTTTTTAATAATTTGGAATAAAAGCAACATTTATATGGAATTCCAAGAACATATGTTATAGTTCCCACTCCAGTAGCACCACTAGGTTCTGGAGAGGATTTTTGGTCAATACTGGATTTTTGGACCATTTTTTAATGATCTTGGAATAAAAGAAACATTTATATGGAACTCTGAGAACATATGTTATAGTTCCCACTCCAGTAGCACCACCAGGTTCTGGAGAGGATTTTTGACCAAAACTGGATTTACGGACCATTTTTTAATTAATTTGGAATAAAAGCAACATGTATTTTTGATGTGTTATAGCAAAGTTCTTATTATTAGACATTTAGAAATATTCTTTTGTAATTTTTTTTTGTTTTTAATATTCTTTAAATATACAACAACAACTTGGCATTCAAATTTCGTTGATAGCTTTAATATTTTCGAAGCTACAGTGGTTTTATTAAAGGGTAGTGTACCAAATAAGCTGTGAACCACGTATATCTATACCTAATATTATAAAGAAGAAAGATTTGTATTTTTGTATTTTTGTATGTAACGAGTAAACTCAAAAACTACTAGACCGATTTTAAAAATATCTCGCTATTGGGCTATATGTATTGCCAAAAAATGTCGGGGATTCCTGGACTTTCCTTCTATTACTAACCCAAGGTGTAAAAAAATTAGTCATAAAATATCCTTCATCGTATACGCTGCGGAAAGTATTGATGATAAAAGAAAAAAATGTTCTACAATATTATAGAACATATCAATATCTACAAAAAACTTCGCGAGACCATATGTCCAACTATTGTACTTATGTCACTATAAACGCTTTTTATACCCACTATTGATAGTAATATTGCCATACAAACATTGCACACACATGTGCACAGGCAATTAAGAAATTAAGTATTTACAATAAGTATTTCACACTATTTAAAGAGTAGGGAAATCTGACAACGGCATGTGTGGATACCACTCCAGGTGCACCACTAGGTTCTGGAGAGGATTTATGGCCAAAACTGGATTTACGGACCATTTTTAATTAATTTGGAATAAAAGCAACATTTATATGGAATTCTAAGAACATACGTTTTGGATCCCATTCCAGATGCACCACCAGGTTCTGGAGAGGATTTTTGGGCAATACTGGATTTTTGGACCATTTTGTTAATGATTTTGGAATAAAAGAAACATTTATATGGAACTCTGAGAACTGAGTTATAGTTTCCACTCCAGTAGCACCACCACCAGGTTCTGGAGAGGATTTTTGACCAAATCTGGATTTACGGACCATTTTCAAATCAAAATTAGAGGCTCCATTCGATTTGCGATTAATACAGATTTGTTAAATTTTTATTGAGCTTTCATTTAATGTATAAATCGTTTAAATTTGTTTAGTAGAAAAAGATATTTATATAGTGGAATTTCAATTTTTGGTGTTTGATGTATCTCAAGGGAACGCGGATAACGATCGTCAAAAAAAAATATATATTAATATACTTCAAGATTTATTTCGAAACGAATGAAGTCTTTAATTTAGTTTTTTACTGTATTTATTAGTCTAAACAACTTTTAAACAAATATTATACCAAACTATATCGTGGTATGTAAAAATATAAGCTATTAATATAAGTTATTATTTAATTACAGGATCATCCAATATCACAACAAGACTCTTGTAAAATGGCCCAACAATATCAGCCATACATAATTAATGTTGAAAGGAGGATAGAAGATTCAATATTCAATCACACAAACTCCCCAAACAAAAGACAGAAACTCAATTAATAATGGTAAGCCAACAATAAATGATAATATTTCAAAAGAAGGTAGTAATGATTATAATATAATTGATTCTCGTAATCCCCTTTTACTTAATGAAGATATTTATAGTTTGTTGAGTACTTTCGAAATTGAAGTTGTAGAGGATATATTAAAGCTAATTAGACCGAAAATTTCTGATACGCCTTGCACATTATAACCATTAGACATATCTAAATTGTCAACCACATTAGTGCCACCAGGCATTTCTAACCTACCAACAACACTAACACAATTAGACATTTTTAATGACAGAAGCTCATTAGAACCACAAAACATTACTAACGTGCTTGGCACATTAGAACCATTAGGGATTACTAATGTGCCAAGCACATTAGAAATGTCAGCAGTAGAGGGTTTACTAAAGCTTAGCGAGCAGGTTGATAGGTTGAGCAGATCTAACTTACAATATTCTGCAAATATACATATAATTAAATGACCTTTCACATATCTAAATTACCCAACTATAATTTTAATACTAAAGAAAATAATCCTACACCTAAAAAAAAATACACAATTGGCTAAAAATCTCTCCAGAACCTGGTGGTGCATCTGGAGTGGTAACTATAACATATGTTCTCAGAGTTCCATATAAATGTTTCTTTCATTCCAAAATCATTAAAAAATGGTCCAAAAATCCAGTATTGACCAAGAATCCTCTCCAGAACCTGGTGGTGCATCTAGAGTGGTATCCACACATGCCGTTGTCAGATTTCCCTGCTATTTAAATATTGTTATATATTTATTATGAATACTTAATTTCTTAATTGCCTGTGTACATGTGTGTGCAATGCTTGTATGGTAATATTACTATCAATGGTGGGTATAAAAAGGGGTTATAGTGACATAAGTACAATAGTTGGACATATGGTCTCGCGAAGTTTTTTGTAGATATTGATATGTTCTATAATATTGTAGAACATTTTTTTGTTTTAACATCAATACTTTCCGCAGCGTATACGATGAAGGATATTTTATGACTAATTTTTTTACACCTTGGGTTAGTAATAGTAGGAAAGTCCAGGGATCCCCGACATTTTTTGGCAATTAATATAGCCTATGTTACTCAGTGATAATGAAGCTTTTTAATAACGAAAATATTTTTGAAATCGGTCCAGTAGTTTTTGAGTTTACTCGTTACATACAAAAATACAAAAATACAAATATACAAATCTTTCCTCTTAATAATATTAGTATGGGTAAGCAAATACTGGATGCTATAGATGAAATTGCCGTAAAGGGCAATTTGCAAATTATCCAAAATGTAGCTACTTTTTGGCAATGCAAATCCGAAAGAAATTTTAACAGTTACTATGATGCTGAGCATATGACAGGCATGCTAATCATGCAGCAAGGCCGTTACAAAAATTATGTTCAATATGTTGCATCCCCGCTCCCTGTTTATTTATGGGAAAAAAAAACTTTTGAAACCTTAACACAAAATAATAAAATATTAGAGGAAGTGGACTTTACTTTTCATTTAGGCGCTTCTGGTGAAAGTGTCAAAAAAATTTACTGTGCTGAAAAGCGCGTTCTTGTATATAATTTGGTTATAAGGATATCTAAATTATCAAAAATATTAGTAATTGCTCAAGAAAATTTGTCAAGGCACACAACAACTGATATATACAATTTCTTATATGAATTAAAATATGTTTTGCAAAGTTAGTAATTACAAGTGGCCTTCTTGTAAACGTAAGCTTTGCTTTGATTGGAAGCGTCCTAAAATATTATAATAACGATATGTCAGTTGTACAATAGTTAGAGGCATGCGTTTCATACCTTAATAACTCTGAAAAAACTCATTGAAACTTGTGGTATTGCAATTCTGTAAGAGCCATTACATAAAAACAATGTGCCAAGATTTCTATAAAGGGTAGTGTACCAAATAAGCTGTGAGCCACGAATATCTATACCTAATATTATTAAGAGGAATGATTTGTATTTTTGTATTTTTGTATGTATCGAGTAAACTCAAAAACTACTACACCGATTTTAAAAATATCTCGCTATTAGGCTATATTTATTGCCAAAAAATGTCGGGGATCCCTGGACATTCCTACTATTACTAACTCAAGGTGTAAAAAAATTAGTCATAATATATCTTTCATCGTATACGCTGCGGAAAGTATTGATGATAAAAGAAAAAAATGTTCTACAATATTATAGAACATATCAATATCTACAAAAAACTTCGCGAGACCATATGTCCAACTATTGTACTTATGTCACTATAACCGCTTTTTATACCCACTATTGATAGTAATATTGCCATACAAACATTGCACACACATGTGCACAGGCAATTAAGAAATTAAGTATTCACAATAAGTATTTCACACTATTTAAAGAGTAGGGAAATCTGACAACGGCATGTGTGGATACCACTCCAGGTGCACCACTAGGTTCTGGAGAGAATTTATGGCCAAAACTGGATTTACGGACCATTTTTAATTAATTTGGAATAAAAGCAACATTTATATGGAATTCTAAGAACATACGTTATGGATCCCATTCCAGATGCACCACCAGGTTCTGGAGAGGATTTTTGGGCAATACTGGATTTTTGGACCATTTTGTTAATGATTTTGGAATAAAAAAAACATTTATATGGAACTCTGAGAATATATGTTATAGTTCCCACTCCAGTAGCACCACCAGGTTCTGGAGAGGATTTTTGACCAAATCTGGATTTACGGACCATTTTCAAATCAAAATTAGAGACTCCATTCGATTTGCGATTAATACAGATTTGTTAAATTTTTATTGAGCTTTCATTTAATGTATAAATCGTTTAAATTTGTTTAGTAGAAAAAGATATTTATATAGTGAATTTCAATTTTTGGTGTTTGATGTATCTCAAGGGAACGCGGATAACGATCGTCAAAAAAAAATATATACTTAATATACTTCAAGATTTCTGGAGAGGATTTTTGGTCAATACTGGATTTTTGGACCATTTTTTAATAATTTGGAATAAAAGCAACATTTATATGGAATTCCAAGAACATATGTTATAGTTCCCACTCCAGTAGCACCACCAGGTTCTGGAGAGGATTTTTGGTCAATACTGGATTTTTGGACCATTTTTTAATGATCTTGGAATAAAAGAAACATTTATATGGAACTCTGAGAACATATGTTATAGTTCCCACTCCAGTAGCACCACCAGGTTCTGGAGAGGATTTTTGACCAAAACTGGATTTACGGACCATTTTTTAATTAATTTGGAATAAAAGCAACATGTATTTTTGATGTGTTATAGCAAAGTTCTTATTATTAGACATTTAGAAATATTCTTTTGTAATTTTTTTTTGTTTTTAATATTCTTTAAATATACAACAACAACTTGGCATTCAAATTTCGTTGATAGCTTTAATATTTTCGAAGCTACAGTGGTTTTATTAAAGGGTAGTGTACCAAATAAGCTGTGAACCACGTATATCTATACCTAATATTATAAAGAAGAAAGATTTGTATTTTTGTATTTTTGTATGTAACGAGTAAACTCAAAAACTACTAGACCGATTTTAAAAATATCTCGCTATTGGGCTATATGTATTGCCAAAAAATGTCGGGGATTCCTGGACTTTCCTTCTATTACTAACCCAAGGTGTAAAAAAATTAGTCATAAAATATCCTTCATCGTATACGCTGCGGAAAGTATTGATGATAAAAGAAAAAAATGTTCTACAATATTATAGAACATATCAATATCTACAAAAAACTTCGCGAGACCATATGTCCAACTATTGTACTTATGTCACTATAAACGCTTTTTATACCCACTATTGATAGTAATATTGCCATACAAACATTGCACACACATGTGCACAGGCAATTAAGAAATTAAGTATTTACAATAAGTATTTCACACTATTTAAAGAGTAGGGAAATCTGACAACGGCATGTGTGGATACCACTCCAGGTGCACCACTAGGTTCTGGAGAGGATTTATGGCCAAAACTGGATTTACGGACCATTTTTAATTAATTTGGAATAAAAGCAACATTTATATGGAATTCTAAGAACATACGTTATGGATCCCATTCCAGATGCACCACCAGGTTCTGGAGAGGATTTTTGGGCAATACTGGATTTTTGGACCATTTTGTTAATGATTTTGGAATAAAAGAAACATTTATGGAACTCTGAGAATATATGTTATAGTTCCCACTCCAGTAGCACCACCAGGTTCTGGAGAGGATTTTTGGCCAAAATTGGATTTTCGGACCATTTTTTAATGAATTTGGAAAAAAAGCAACATTTATATGAAATTCTAAGAACACATGTAATGAATCCCACTCAAGATACAATAACAGGTTCTGGAGAGGATTTTTGGCCAAAACTGGATTTACGGACCATTTTTTTAATAATTTGGAATAAAAGCAACATTTATATGGAATTCCAAGAACATATGTTATAGTTCCCACTCCAGTAGCAGCACCAGGTTCTGGAGAGGATTTTTGGTCAATACTGGATTTTTGGACCATTTTTTAATGATCTTGGAATAAAAGAAACATTTATATGGAACTCTGAGAACATATGTTATAGTTCCCACTCCAGTAGCACCACCAGGTTCTGGAGAGGATTTTTGACCAAAACTGGATTTACGGACCATTTTTTAATTAATTTGGAATAAAAGCAACATGTATTTTTGATGTGTTATAGCAAAGTTCTTATTATTAGACATTTAGAAATATTCTTTTGTAATTTTTTTTTGTTTTTAATATTCTTTAAATATACAACAACAACTTGGCATTCAAATTTCGTTGATAGCTTTAATATTTTCGAAGCTACAGTGGTTTTATTAAAGGGTAGTGTACCAAATAAGCTGTGAACCACGTATATCTATACCTAATATTATAAAGAAGAAAGATTTGTATTTTTGTATTTTTGTATGTAACGAGTAAACTCAAAAACTACTAGACCGATTTTAAAAATATCTCGCTATTAGGCTATATGTATTGCCAAAAAATGTCGGGGATTCCTGGACTTTCCTTCTATTACTAACTCAAGGTGTAAAAAAATTAGTCATAAAATATCCTTCATCGTATACGCTGCGGAAAGTATTGATGATAAAAGAAAAAAATGTTCTACAATATTATAGAACATATCAATATCTACAAAAAACTTCGCGAGACCATATGTCCAACTATTGTACTTATGTCACTATAACCCCTTTTTATACCCACCATTGATAGAAATATTGCCATACAAACATTGCACACACATGTACACAGGCAATTAAGAAATTAAGTATTCACAATAAGTATTTCACACTATTTAAAGAGTAGGGAAATCTGACAACGGCATGTGTGGATACCACTCCAGGTGCACCACTAGGTTCTGGAGAGGATTTATGGCCAAAACTGGATTTACGGACCATTTTTAATTAATTTGGAATAAAAGCAACATTTATATGGAACTCTGAGAACATATGTTATAGTTACCACTCCAGATGCACCACCAGGTTCTGGAGAGGATTTTTGGGCAATACTGGATTTTTGGACCATTTTGTTAATGATTTTGGAATAAAAGAAACATTTATATGGAACTCTGAGAACTGAGTTATAGTTTCCACTCTAGTAGCACCACCACCAGGTTCTGGAGAGGATTTTTGACCAAATCTGGATTTACGGACCATTTTCAAATCAAAATTAGAGACTCCATTCGATTTGCGATTAATACAGATTTGTTAAATTTTTATTGAGCTTTCATTTAATGTATAAATCGTTTAAATTTGTTTAGTAGAAAAAGATATTTATATAGTGGAATTTCAATTTTTGGTGTTTGATGTATCTCAAGGGAACGCGGATAACGATCGTCAAAAAAAAATATATATTAATATACTTCAAGATTTATTTCGAAACGAATGAAGTCTTTAATTTAGTTTTTTACTGTATTTATTAGTCTAAACAACTTTTAAACAAATATTATACCAAACTATATCGTGGTATGTAAAAATATAAGCTATTAATATAAGTTATTATTTAATTACAGGATCATCCAATATCACAACAAGACTCTTGTAAAATGGCCCAACAATATCAGCCATACATAATTAATGTTGAAAGGAGGATAGAAGATTCAATTTTCAATCACACAAACTCCCCAAACATAAGACAGAAACTCAATTAATAATGGTAAGCCAACAATAAATGATAATATTTCAAAAGAAGGTAGTAATGATTATAATATAATTGATTTTCGTAATCCCTTTTTACTTAATGAAGATATTTATAGTTTGTTGAGTACTTTCGAAATTGAAGTTGTAGAGGATTTATTAAAGCTAATTAGACCGAAAATTTCTGATACGCCTTGCACATTATAACCATTAGACATATCTAAATCGTCAACCACATTAGTGCCACCAGGAATTTCTAATCTACCAACAACACTAACACAATTAGACATTTTTAATGACAGAAGCTCATTAGAACCACAAAACATTACTAACGTGCTTGGCACATTAGAACCATTAGGGATTACTAATGTGCCAAGCACATTAGAAATGTCAGCAGTAGAGGGTTTACTAAAGCTTGATAGGTTGAGCAGATCTAACTTACAATATTCTGCAAATATACATATAATTAAATGACCTTTCACATATCTAAATTACCCAACTATAATTTTAATACTAAAGAAAATAATCCTACACCTAAAAAAAAATACACAATTGGCTAAAAATCTCTCCAGAACCTGGTGGTGCATCTGGAGTGGTAACTATAACATATGTTCTCAGAGTTCCATATAAATGTTTCTTTCATTCCAAAATCATTAAAAAATGGTCCAAAAATCCAGTATTGACCAAGAATCCTCTCCAGAACCTGGTGGTGCATCTAGAGTGGTATCCACACATGCCGTTGTCAGATTTCCCTGCTATTTAAACATTGTTATATATTTATTATGAATACTTAATTTCTTAATTGCCTGTGTACATGTGTGTGCAATGCTTGTATGGTAATATTACTATCAATGGTGGGTATAAAAAGGGGTTATAGTGACATAAGTACAATAGTTGGACATATGGTCTCGCGAAGTTTTTTGTAGATATTGATATGTTCTATAATATTGTAAAACATTTTTTTGTTTTAACATCAATACTTTCCGCAGCGTATACGATGAAGGATATTTTATGACTAATTTTTTTACACCTTGGGTTAGTAATAGTAGGAAAGTCCAGGGATCCCCGACATTTTTTGGCAATAAATATAGCCTATGTTACTCAGTGATAATGAAGCTTTTTAATAACGAAAATATTTTTGAAATCGGTCCAGTAATTTTTGAGTTTACTCGTTACATACAAAAATACAAAAATACAAATATACAAATCTTTCCTCTTTATAATATTAGTATGGGTAAGCAAATACTGGATGCTATAGATGAAATTGCCGTAAAGGGCAATTTGCAAAATATCCAAAATGTAGCTACTTTTTGGCAATGCAAATCCGAAAGAAATTTTAACAGTTACTATGATGCTGAGCATATGACAGGCATGCTAATCATGCAGCAAGGCCGTTACAAAAATTATGTTCAATATGTTGCATCCCCGCTCCCTGTTTATTTATGGGAAAAAAAAACTTTTGAAACCTTAACACAAAATAATAAAATATTAGAGGATGTGGACTTTACTTTTCATTTAGGCGCTTCTGGTGAAAGTGTCAAAAAAATTTACTGTGCTGAAAAGCGCGTTCTTGTATATAATTTGGTTATAAGGATATCTAAATTATCAAAAATATTAGTAATTGCTCAAGAAAATTTGTCAAGGCACACAACAACTGATATATACAATTTCTTATATGAATTAAAAAATGTTTTGCAAAGTTAGTAATTACAAGTGGCCTTCTTGTAAACGTAAGCTTTGCTTTGATTGGAAGCGTCCTAAAATATTATAATAACGATATGTCAGTTGTACAATAGTTAGAGGCATGCGTTTCATACCTCAATAACTCTGAAAAAACTCATTGAAACTTGTGGTATTGCAATTCTGTAAGAGCCATTACATAAAAACAATGTGCCAAGATTTCTATAAAGGGTAGTGTACCAAATAAGCTGTGAGCCACGAATATCTATACCTAATATTATTAAGAGGAATGATTTGTATTTTTGTATTTTTGTATGTATCGAGTAAACTCAAAAACTACTACACCGATTTTAAAAATATCTCGCTATTAGGCTATATTTATTGCCAAAAAATGTCGGGGATCCCTGGACATTCCTACTATTACTAACTCAAGGTGTAAAAAAATTAGTCATAATATATCTTTCATCGTATACGCTGCGGAAAGTATTGATGATAAAAGAAAAAAATGTTCTACAATATTATAGAACATATCAATATCTACAAAAAACTTCGCGAGACCATATGTCCAACTATTGTACTTATGTCACTATAACCGCTTTTTATACCCACTATTGATAGTAATATTGCCATACAAACATTGCACACACATGTGCACAGGCAATTAAGAAATTAAGTATTCACAATAAGTATTTCACACTATTTAAAGAGTAGGGAAATCTGACAACGGCATGTGTGGATACCACTCCAGGTGCACCACTAGGTTCTGGAGAGGATTTATGGCCAAAACTGGATTTACGGACCATTTTTAATTAATTTGGAATAAAAGCAACATTTATATGGAATTCTAAGAACATACGTTATGGATCCCATTCCAGATACACCACCAGGTTCTGGAGAGGATTTTTGGTCAATACTGGATTTTTGGACCATTTTTTAATGATTTTGGAATAAAATAAACATTTATATGGAACTCTGAGAATATATGTTATAGTTCCCACTCCAGTAGCACCACCAGGTTCTGGAGAGGATTTTTGGCCAAAATTGGATTTTCGGACCATTTTTTAATGAATTTGGAAAAAAAGCAACATTTATATGAAATTCTAAGAACACATGTAATGAATCCCACTCAAGATACAATAACAGGTTCTGGAGAGGATTTTTGGCCAAAACTGGATTTACGGACCATTTTTTTAATAATTTGGAATAAAAGCAACATTTATATGGAATTCCAAGAACATATGTTATAGTTCCCACTCCAGTAGCAGCACCAGGTTCTGGAGAGGATTTTTGGTCAATACTGGATTTTTGGACCATTTTTTAATGATCTTGGAATAAAAGAAACATTTATATGGAACTCTGAGAACATATGTTATAGTTCCCACTCCAGTAGCACCACCAGGTTCTGGAGAGGATTTTTGACCAAAACTGGATTTACGGACCATTTTTTAATTAATTTGGAATAAAAGCAACATGTATTTTTGATGTGTTATAGCAAAGTTCTTATTATTAGACATTTAGAAATATTCTTTTGTAATTTTTTTTTGTTTTTAATATTCTTTAAATATACAACAACAACTTGGCATTCAAATTTCGTTGATAGCTTTAATATTTTCGAAGCTACAGTGGTTTTATTAAAGGGTAGTGTACCAAATAAGCTGTGAACCACGTATATCTATACCTAATATTATAAAGAAGAAAGATTTGTATTTTTGTATTTTTGTATGTAACGAGTAAACTCAAAAACTACTAGACCGATTTTAAAAATATCTCGCTATTAGGCTATATGTATTGCCAAAAAATGTCGGGGATTCCTGGACTTTCCTTCTATTACTAACTCAAGGTGTAAAAAAATTAGTCATAAAATATCCTTCATCGTATACGCTGCGGAAAGTATTGATGATAAAAGAAAAAAATGTTCTACAATATTATAGAACATATCAATATCTACAAAAAACTTCGCGAGACCATATGTCCAACTATTGTACTTATGTCACTATAACCCCTTTTTATACCCACCATTGATAGAAATATTGCCATACAAACATTGCACACACATGTACACAGGCAATTAAGAAATTAAGTATTCACAATAAGTATTTCACACTATTTAAAGAGTAGGGAAATCTGACAACGGCATGTGTGGATACCACTCCAGGTGCACCACTAGGTTCTGGAGAGGATTTATGGCCAAAACTGGATTTACGGACCATTTTTAATTAATTTGGAATAAAAGCAACATTTATATGGAACTCTGAGAACATATGTTATAGTTACCACTCCAGATGCACCACCAGGTTCTGGAGAGGATTTTTGGGCAATACTGGATTTTTGGACCATTTTGTTAATGATTTTGGAATAAAAGAAACATTTATATGGAACTCTGAGAACTGAGTTATAGTTTCCACTCTAGTAGCACCACCACCAGGTTCTGGAGAGGATTTTTGACCAAAACTGGATTTACGGACCATTTTTTAATTAATTTGGAATAAAAGCAACATGTATTTTTGATGTGTTATAGCAAAGTTCTTATTATTAGACATTTAGAAATATTCTTTTGTAATTTTTTTTTGTTTTTAATATTCTTTAAATATACAACAACAACTTGGCATTCAAATTTCGTTGATAGCTTTAATATTTTCGAAGCTACAGTGGTTTTATTAAAGGGTAGTGTACCAAATAAGCTGTGAACCACGTATATCTATACCTAATATTATAAAGAAGAAAGATTTGTATTTTTGTATTTTTGTATGTAACGAGTAAACTCAAAAACTACTAGACCGATTTTAAAAATATCTCGCTATTAGGCTATATGTATTGCCAAAAAATGTCGGGGATTCCTGGACTTTCCTTCTATTACTAACTCAAGGTGTAAAAAAATTAGTCATAAAATATCCTTCATCGTATACGCTGCGGAAAGTATTGATGATAAAAGAAAAAAATGTTCTACAATATTATAGAACATATCAATATCTACAAAAAACTTCGCGAGACCATATGTCCAACTATTGTACTTATGTCACTATAACCCCTTTTTATACCCACCATTGATAGAAATATTGCCATACAAACATTGCACACACATGTACACAGGCAATTAAGAAATTAAGTATTCACAATAAGTATTTCACACTATTTAAAGAGTAGGGAAATCTGACAACGGCATGTGTGGATACCACTCCAGGTGCACCACTAGGTTCTGGAGAGGATTTATGGCCAAAACTGGATTTACGGACCATTTTTAATTAATTTGGAATAAAAGCAACATTTATATGGAACTCTGAGAACATATGTTATAGTTACCACTCCAGATGCACCACCAGGTTCTGGAGAGGATTTTTGGGCAATACTGGATTTTTGGACCATTTTGTTAATGATTTTGGAATAAAAGAAACATTTATATGGAACTCTGAGAACTGAGTTATAGTTTCCACTCTAGTAGCACCACCACCAGGTTCTGGAGAGGATTTTTGACCAAATCTGGATTTACGGACCATTTTCAAATCAAAATTAGAGACTCCATTCGATTTGCGATTAATACAGATTTGTTAAATTTTTATTGAGCTTTCATTTAATGTATAAATCGTTTAAATTTGTTTAGTAGAAAAAGATATTTATATAGTGGAATTTCAATTTTTGGTGTTTGATGTATCTCAAGGGAACGCGGATAACGATCGTCAAAAAAAAATATATATTAATATACTTCAAGATTTATTTCGAAACGAATGAAGTCTTTAATTTAGTTTTTTACTGTATTTATTAGTCTAAACAACTTTTAAACAAATATTATACCAAACTATATCGTGGTATGTAAAAATATAAGCTATTAATATAAGTTATTATTTAATTACAGGATCATCCAATATCACAACAAGACTCTTGTAAAATGGCCCAACAATATCAGCCATACATAATTAATGTTGAAAGGAGGATAGAAGATTCAATTTTCAATCACACAAACTCCCCAAACAAAAGACAGAAACTCAATTAATAATGGTAAGCCAACAATAAATGATAATATTTCAAAAGAAGGTAGTAATGATTATAATATAATTGATTCTCGTAATCCCCTTTTACTTAATGAAGATATTTATAGTTTGTTGAGTACTTTCGAAATTGAAGTTGTAGAGGATATATTAAAGCTAATTAGACCGAAAATTTCTGATACGCCTTGCACATTATAACCATTAGACATATCTAAATCGTCAACCACATTAGTGCCACCAGGAATTTCTAATCTACCAACAACACTAACACAATTAGACATTTTTAATGACAGAAGCTCATTAGAACCACAAAACATTACTAACGTGCTTGGCACATTAGAACCATTAGGGATTACTAATGTGCCAAGCACATTAGAAATGTCAGCAGTAGAGGGTTTACTAAAGCTTGATAGGTTGAGCAGATCTAACTTACAATATTCTGCAAATATACATATAATTAAATGACCTTTCACATATCTAAATTACCCAACTATAATTTTAATACTAAAGAAAATAATCCTACACCTAAAAAAAAATACACAATTGGCTAAAAATCTCTCCAGAACCTGGTGGTGCATCTGGAGTGGTAACTATAACATATGTTCTCAGAGTTCCATATAAATGTTTCTTTCATTCCAAAATCATTAAAAAATGGTCCAAAAATCCAGTATTGACCAAGAATCCTCTCCAGAACCTGGTGGTGCATCTAGAGTGGTATCCACACATGCCGTTGTCAGATTTCCCTGCTATTTAAATATTGTTATATATTTATTATGAATACTTAATTTCTTAATTGCCTGTGTACATGTGTGTGCAATGCTTGTATGGTAATATTACTATCAATGGTGGGTATAAAAAGGGGTTATAGTGACATAAGTACAATAGTTGGACATATGGTCTCGCGAAGTTTTTTGTAGATATTGATATGTTCTATAATATTGTAAAACATTTTTTTGTTTTAACATCAATACTTTCCGCAGCGTATACGATGAAGGATATTTTATGACTAATTTTTTTACACCTTGGGTTAGTAATAGTAGGAAAGTCCAGGGATCCCCGACATTTTTTGGCAATAAATATAGCCTATGTTACTCAGTGATAATGAAGCTTTTTAATAACGAAAATATTTTTGAAATCGGTCCAGTAATTTTTGAGTTTACTCGTTACATACAAAAATACAAAAATACAAATATACAAATCTTTCCTCTTTATAATATTAGTATGGGTAAGCAAATACTGGATGCTATAGATGAAATTGCCGTAAAGGGCAATTTGCAAAATATCCAAAATGTAGCTACTTTTTGGCAATGCAAATCCGAAAGAAATTTTAACAGTTACTATGATGCTGAGCATATGACAGGCATGCTAATCATGCAGCAAGGCCGTTACAAAAATTATGTTCAATATGTTGCATCCCCGCTCCCTGTTTATTTATGGGAAAAAAAAACTTTTGAAACCTTAACACAAAATAATAAAATATTAGAGGATGTGGACTTTACTTTTCATTTAGGCGCTTCTGGTGAAAGTGTCAAAAAAATTTACTGTGCTGAAAAGCGCGTTCTTGTATATAATTTGGTTATAAGGATATCTAAATTATCAAAAATATTAGTAATTGCTCAAGAAAATTTGTCAAGGCACACAACAACTGATATATACAATTTCTTATATGAATTAAAAAATGTTTTGCAAAGTTAGTAATTACAAGTGGCCTTCTTGTAAACGTAAGCTTTGCTTTGATTGGAAGCGTCCTAAAATATTATAATAACGATATGTCAGTTGTACAATAGTTAGAGGCATGCGTTTCATACCTCAATAACTCTGAAAAAACTCATTGAAACTTGTGGTATTGCAATTCTGTAAGAGCCATTACATAAAAACAATGTGCCAAGATTTCTATAAAGGGTAGTGTACCAAATAAGCTGTGAGCCACGAATATCTATACCTAATATTATTAAGAGGAATGATTTGTATTTTTGTATTTTTGTATGTATCGAGTAAACTCAAAAACTACTACACCGATTTTAAAAATATCTCGCTATTAGGCTATATTTATTGCCAAAAAATGTCGGGGATCCCTGGACATTCCTACTATTACTAACTCAAGGTGTAAAAAAATTAGTCATAATATATCTTTCATCGTATACGCTGCGGAAAGTATTGATGATAAAAGAAAAAAATGTTCTACAATATTATAGAACATATCAATATCTACAAAAAACTTCGCGAGACCATATGTCCAACTATTGTACTTATGTCACTATAACCGCTTTTTATACCCACTATTGATAGTAATATTGCCATACAAACATTGCACACACATGTGCACAGGCAATTAAGAAATTAAGTATTCACAATAAGTATTTCACACTATTTAAAGAGTAGGGAAATCTGACAACGGCATGTGTGGATACCACTCCAGGTGCACCACTAGGTTCTGGAGAGGATTTATGGCCAAAACTGGATTTACGGACCATTTTTAATTAATTTGGAATAAAAGCAACATTTATATGGAATTCTAAGAACATACGTTATGGATCCCATTCCAGATACACCACCAGGTTCTGGAGAGGATTTTTGGTCAATACTGGATTTTTGGACCATTTTTTAATGATTTTGGAATAAAATAAACATTTATATGGAACTCTGAGAATATATGGTATAGTTCCCACTCCAGTAGCACCACCAGGTTCTGGAGAGGATTTTTGGCCAAAATTGGATTTTCGGACCATTTTTTAATGAATTTGGAATAAAAGCAACATTTATATGAAATTCTAAGAACACATGTAATAAATCCCACTCAAGATACAATAACAGGTTCTGGAGAGGATTTTTGGCCAAAACTGGATTTACGGACCATTTTTTTAATAATTTGGAATAAAAGCAACATTTATATGGAATTCCAAGAACATATGTTATAGTTCCCACTCCAGTAGCACCACCAGGTTCTGGAGAGGATTTTTGGTCAATACTGGATTTTTGGACCATTTTTTAATGATCTTGGAATAAAAGAAACATTTATATGGAACTCTGAGAACATATGTTATAGTTCCCACTCCAGTAGCACCACCAGGTTCTGGAGAGGATTTTTGACCAAAACTGGATTTACGGACCATTTTTTAATTAATTTGGAATAAAAGCAACATGTATTTTTGATGTGTTATAGCAAAGTTCTTATTATTAGACATTTAGAAATATTCTTTTGTAATTTTTTTTGTTTTTAATATTCTTTAAATATACAACAACAACTTGGCATTCAAATTTCGTTGATAGCTTTAATATTTTCGAAGCTACAGTGGTTTTATTAAAGGGTAATGTATCAAATAAGCTGTGAACCACGTATATCTATACCTAATATTATAAAGAAGAAAGATTTGTATTTTTGTATTTTTGTATGTAACGAGTAAACTCAAAAACTACTAGACCGATTTTAAAAATATCTCGCTATTAGGCTATATGTATTGCCAAAAAATGTCGGGGATTCCTGGACTTTCCTACTATTACTAACCCAAGGTGTAAAAAAATTAGTCATAAAATATCCTTCATCGTATACGCTGCGGAAAGTATTGATGATAAAAGAAAAAAATGTTCTACAATATTATAGAACATATCAATATCTACAAAAAACTTCGCGAGACCATATGTCCAACTAATGTATTTATGTCACTATAACCCCTTTTTATACCCACCATTGATAGAAATATTGCCATACAAACATTGCACACACATGTACACAGGCAATTAAGAAATTAAGTATTCACAATAAGTATTTCACACTATTTAAAGAGTAGGGAAATCTGACAACGGCATGTGTGGATACCACTCCAGGTGCACCACTAGGTTCTGGAGAGGATTTATGGCCAAAACTGGATTTACGGACCATTTTTAATTAATTTGGAATAAAAGCAACATTTATATGGAACTCTGAGAACATATGTTATAGTTACCACTCCAGATGCACCACCAGGTTCTGGAGAGGATTTTTGGGCAATACTGGATTTTTGGACCATTTTGTTAATGATTTTGGAATAAAAGAAACATTTATATGGAACTCTGAGAACTGAGTTATAGTTTCCACTCTAGTAGCACCACCACCAGGTTCTGGAGAGGATTTTTGACCAAATCTGGATTTACGGACCATTTTCAAATCAAAATTAGAGACTCCATTCGATTTGCGATTAATACAGATTTGTTAAATTTTTATTGAGCTTTCATTTAATGTATAAATCGTTTAAATTTGTTTAGTAGAAAAAGATATTTATATAGTGGAATTTCAATTTTTGGTGTTTGATGTATCTCAAGGGAACGCGGATAACGATCGTCAAAAAAAAATATATATTAATATACTTCAAGATTTATTTCGAAACGAATGAAGTCTTTAATTTAGTTTTTTACTGTATTTATTAGTCTAAACAACTTTTAAACAAATATTATACCAAACTATATCGTGGTATGTAAAAATATAAGCTATTAATATAAGTTATTATTTAATTACAGGATCATCCAATATCACAACAAGACTCTTGTAAAATGGCCCAACAATATCAGCCATACATAATTAATGTTGAAAGGAGGATAGAAGATTCAATTTTCAATCACACAAACTCCCCAAACAAAAGACAGAAACTCAATTAATAATGGTAAGCCAACAATAAATGATAATATTTCAAAAGAAGGTAGTAATGATTATAATATAATTGATTCTCGTAATCCCCTTTTACTTAATGAAGATATTTATAGTTTGTTGAGTACTTTCGAAATTGAAGTTGTAGAGGATATATTAAAGCTAATTAGACCGAAAATTTCTGATACGCCTTGCACATTATAACCATTAGACATATCTAAATCGTCAACCACATTAGTGCCACCAGGCATTTCTAATCTACCAACAACACTAACACAATTAGACATTTTTAATGACAGAAGCTCATTAGAACCACAAAACATTACTAACGTGCTTGGCACATTAGAACCATTAGGGATTACTAATGTGCCAAGCACATTAGAAATGTCAGCAGTAGAGGGTTTACTAAAGCTTGATAGGTTGAGCAGATCTAACTTACAATATTCTGCAAATATACATATAATTAAATGACCTTTCACATATCTAAATTACCCAACTATAATTTTAATACTAAAGAAAATAATCCTACACCTAAAAAAAAATACACAATTGGCTAAAAATCTCTCCAGAACCTGGTGGTGCATCTGGAGTGGTAACTATAACATATGTTCTCAGAGTTCCATATAAATGTTTCTTTCATTCCAAAATCATTAAAAAATGGTCCAAAAATCCAGTATTGACCAAGAATCCTCTCCAGAACCTGGTGGTGCATCTAGAGTGGTATCCACACATGCCGTTGTCAGATTTCCCTGCTATTTAAATATTGTTATATATTTATTATGAATACTTAATTTCTTAATTGCCTGTGTACATGTGTGTGCAATGCTTGTATGGTAATATTACTATCAATGGTGGGTATAAAAAGGGGTTATAGTGACATAAGTACAATAGTTGGACATATGGTCTCGCGAAGTTTTTTGTAGATATTGATATGTTCTATAATATTGTAGAACATTTTTTTGTTTTAACATCAATACTTTCCGCAGCGTATACGATGAAGGATATTTTATGACTAATTTTTTTACACCTTGGGTTAGTAATAGTAGGAAAGTCCAGGGATCCCCGACATTTTTTGGCAATAAATATAGCCTATGTTACTCAGTGATAATGAAGCTTTTTAATAACGAAAATATTTTTGAAATCGGTCCAGTAGTTTTTGAGTTTACTCGTTACATATAAAAATACAAAAATACAAATATACAAATCTTTCCTCTTTATAATATTAGTATGGGTAAGCAAATACTGGATGCTATAGATGAAATTGCCGTAAAGGGCAATTTGCAAAATATCCAAAATGTAGCTACTTTTTGGCAATGCAAATCCGAAAGAAATTTTAACAGTTACTATGATGCTGAGCATATGACAGGCATGCTAATCATGCAGCAAGGCCGTTACAAAAATTATGTTCAATATGTTGCATCCCCGCTCCCTGTTTATTTATGGGAAAAAAAAAACTTTTGAAACCTTAACAAAAAATAATAAAATATTAGAGGATGTGGACTTTACTTTTCATTTAGGCGCTTCTGGTGAAAGTATCAAAAAAATTTACTGTGCTGAAAAGCGCGTTCTGGTATATAATTTGGTTATAAGGATATCTAAATTATCAAAAATATTAGTAATTGCTCAAGAAAATTTGTCAAGGCACACAACAACTGATATATACAATTTCTTATATGAATTAAAATATGTTTTGCAAAGTTAGTAATTACAAGTGGCCTTCTTGTGAACGTAAGCTTTGCTTTGATTGGAAGCGTCCTAAAATATTATAATAACGATATGTCAGTTGTACAATAGTTAGAGGCATGCGTTTCATACCTCAATAACTCTGAAAAAACTCATTGAAACTTGTGGTATTGCAATTCTGTAAGAGCCATTACATAAAAACAATGTGCCAAGATTTCTATAAAGGGTAGTGTACCAAATAAGCTGTGAGCCACGAATATCTATACCTAATATTATTAAGAGGAATGATTTGTATTTTTGTATTTTTGTATGTATCGAGTAAACTCAAAAACTACTACACCGATTTTAAAAATATCTCGCTATTAGGCTATATTTATTGCCAAAAAATGTCGGGGATCCCTGGACATTCCTACTATTACTAACTCAAGGTGTAAAAAAATTAGTCATAATATATATTTCATCGTATACGCTGCGGAAAGTATTGATGATAAAAGAAAAAAATGTTCTACAATATTATAGAACATATCAATATCTACAAAAAACTTCGCGAGACCATATGTCCAACTATTGTACTTATGTCACTATAACCGCTTTTTATACCCACTATTGATAGTAATATTGCCATACAAACATTGCACACACATGTGCACAGGCAATTAAGAAATTAAGTATTCACAATAAGTATTTCACA
The DNA here is from genome assembly GCA_963971445.1 of Ornithomya chloropus. NCBI lineage: Eukaryota > Metazoa > Arthropoda > Insecta > Diptera > Hippoboscidae > Ornithomya > Ornithomya chloropus. The sequence goes on from OZ020531.1 coordinate 26,392,012, forward strand.
CTATTTAAAGAGTAGGGAAATCTGACAACGGCATGTGTGGATACCACTCCAGGTGCACCACTAGGTTCTGGAGAGGATTTATGGCCAAAACTGGATTTACGGACCATTTTTAATTAATTTGGAATAAAAGCAACATTTATATGGAATTCCAAGAACATATGTTATAGTTCCCACTCCAGTAGCACCACCAGGTTCTGGAGAGGATTTTTGGTCAATACTGGATTTTTGGACCATTTTTTAATGATCTTGGAATAAAAGAAACATTTATATGGAACTCTGAGAACATATGTTATAGTTCCCACTCCAGTAGCACCACCAGGTTCTGGAGAGGATTTTTGACCAAAACTGGATTTACGGACCATTTTTTAATTAATTTGGAATAAAAGCAACATGTATTTTTGATGTGTTATAGCAAAGTTCTTATTATTAGACATTTAGAAATATTCTTTTGTAATTTTTTTTGTTTTTAATATTCTTTAAATATACAACAACAACTTGGCATTCAAATTTCGTTGATAGCTTTAATATTTTCGTAGCTACAGTGGTTTTATTAAAGGGTAATGTATCAAATAAGCTGTGAACCACGTATATCTATACCTAATATTATAAAGAAGAAAGATTTGTATTTTTGTATTTTTGTATGTAACGAGTAAACTCAAAAACTACTAGACCGATTTTAAAAATATCTCGCTATTAGGCTATATGTATTGCCAAAAAATGTCGGGGATTCCTGGACTTTCCTACTATTACTAACCCAAGGTGTAAAAAAATTAGTCATAAAATATCCTTCATCGTATACGCTGCGGAAAGTATTGATGATAAAAGAAAAAAATGTTCTACAATATTATAGAACATATCAATATCTACAAAAAACTTCCCGAGACCATATGTCCAACTATTGTACTTATGTCACTATAACCGGTTTTTATACCCACTATTGATAGTAATATTGCCATACAAACATTGCACACACATGTGCACAGGCAATTAAGAAATTAAGTATTCACAATAAGTATTTCACACTATTTAAAGAGTAGGGAAATCTGACAACGGCATGTGTGGATACCACTCCAGATGCACCCCTAGGTTCTGGAGAGGATTTTTGGCCAAAACTTGATTTACGGACCATTTTTAAATTAATTTGGAATAAAAGCAACATTTATATGGAACTCTGAGAACATATGTTATAGTTACCACTCCAGATGCACCACCAGGTTCTGGAGAGGATTTTTGGGCAATACTGGATTTTTGGACCATTTTGTTAATGATTTTGGAATAAAAGAAACATTTATATGGAACTCTGAGAACTGAGTTATAGTTTCCACTCTAGTAGCACCACCACCAGGTTCTGGAGAGGATTTTTGACCAAATCTGGATTTACGGACCATTTTCAAATCAAAATTAGAGACTCCATTCGATTTGCGATTAATACAGATTTGTTAAATTTTTATTGAGCTTTCATTTAATGTATAAATCGTTTAAATTTGTTTAGTAGAAAAAGATATTTATATAGTGGAATTTCAATTTTTGGTGTTTGATGTATCTCAAGGGAACGCGGATAACGATCGTCAAAAAAAAATATATATTAATATACTTCAAGATTTATTTCGAAACGAATGAAGTCTTTAATTTAGTTTTTTACTGTATTTATTAGTCTAAACAACTTTTAAACAAATATTATACCAAACTATATCGTGGTATGTAAAAATATAAGCTATTAATATAAGTTATTATTTAATTACAGGATCATCCAATATCACAACAAGACTCTTGTAAAATGGCCCAACAATATCAGCCATACATAATTAATGTTGAAAGGAGGATAGAAGATTCAATTTTCAATCACACAAACTCCCCAAACAAAAGACAGAAACTCAATTAATAATGGTAAGCCAACAATAAATGATAATATTTCAAAAGAAGGTAGTAATGATTATAATATAATTGATTCTCGTAATCCCCTTTTACTTAATGAAGATATTTATAGTTTGTTGAGTACTTTCGAAATTGAAGTTGTAGAGGATATATTAAAGCTAATTAGACCGAAAATTTCTGATACGCCTTGCACATTATAACCATTAGACATATCTAAATCGTCAACCACATTAGTGCCACCAGGCATTTCTAATCTACCAACAACACTAACACAATTAGACATTTTTAATGACAGAAGCTCATTAGAACCACAAAACATTACTAACGTGCTTGGCACATTAGAACCATTAGGGATTACTAATGTGCCAAGCACATTAGAAATGTCAGCAGTAGAGGGTTTACTAAAGCTTGATAGGTTGAGCAGATCTAACTTACAATATTCTGCAAATATACATATAATTAAATGACCTTTCACATATCTAAATTACCCAACTATAATTTTAATACTAAAGAAAATAATCCTACACCTAAAAAAAAATACACAATTGGCTAAAAATCTCTCCAGAACCTGGTGGTGCATCTGGAGTGGTAACTATAACATATGTTCTCAGAGTTCCATATAAATGTTTCTTTCATTCCAAAATCATTAAAAAATGGTCCAAAAATCCAGTATTGACCAAGAATCCTCTCCAGAACCTGGTGGTGCATCTAGAGTGGTATCCACACATGCCGTTGTCAGATTTCCCTGCTATTTAAATATTGTTATATATTTATTATGAATACTTAATTTCTTAATTGCCTGTGTACATGTGTGTGCAATGCTTGTATGGTAATATTACTATCAATGGTGGGTATAAAAAGGGGTTATAGTGACATAAGTACAATAGTTGGACATATGGTCTCGCGAAGTTTTTTGTAGATATTGATATGTTCTATAATATTGTAGAACATTTTTTTGTTTTAACATCAATACTTTCCGCAGCGTATACGATGAAGGATATTTTATGACTAATTTTTTTACACCTTGGGTTAGTAATAGTAGGAAAGTCCAGGGATCCCCGACATTTTTTGGCAATAAATATAGCCTATGTTACTCAGTGATAATGAAGCTTTTTAATAACGAAAATATTTTTGAAATCGGTCCAGTAGTTTTTGAGTTTACTCGTTACATATAAAAATACAAAAATACAAATATACAAATCTTTCCTCTTTATAATATTAGTATGGGTAAGCAAATACTGGATGCTATAGATGAAATTGCCGTAAAGGGCAATTTGCAAATTATCCAAAATGTAGCTACTTTTTGGCAATGCAAATCCGAAAGAAATTTTAACAGTTACTATGATGCTGAGCATATGACAGGCATGCTAATCATGCAGCAAGGCCGTTACAAAAATTATGTTCAATATGTTGCATCCCCGCTCCCTGTTTATTTATGGGAAAAAAAAACTTTTGAAACCTTAACAAAAAATAATAAAATATTAGAGGATGTGGACTTTACTTTTCATTTAGGCGCTTCTGGTGAAAGTATCAAAAAAATTTACTGTGCTGAAAAGCGCGTTCTGGTATATAATTTGGTTATAAGGATATCTAAATTATCAAAAATATTAGTAATTGCTCAAGAAAATTTGTCAAGGCACACAACAACTGATATATACAATTTCTTATATGAATTAAAAAATGTTTTGCAAAGTTAGTAATTACAAGTGGCCTTCTTGTAAACGTAAGCTTTGCTTTGATTGGAAGCGTCCTAAAATATTATAATAACGATATGTCAGTTGTACAATAGTTAGAGGCATGCGTTTCATACCTCAATAACTCTGAAAAAACTCATTGAAACTTGTGGTATTGCAATTCTGTAAGAGCCATTACATAAAAACAATGTGCCAAGATTTCTATAAAGGGTAGTGTACCAAATAAGTTGTGAGCCACGAATATCTATACCTAATATTATTAAGAGGAATGATTTGTATTTTTGTATTTTTGTATGTATCGAGTAAACTCAAAAACTACTACACCGATTTTAAAAATATCTCGCTATTAGGCTATATTTATTGCCAAAAAATGTCGGGGATACCTGGACATTCCTACTATTACTAACTCAAGGTGTAAAAAAATTAGTCATAATATATCTTTCATCGTATACGCTGCGGAAAGTATTGATGATAAAAGAAAAAAATGTTCTACAATATTATAGAACATATCAATATCTACAAAAAACTTCGCGAGACCATATGTCCAACTATTGTACTTATGTCACTATAACCCCTTTTTATACCCACCATTGATAGTAATATTACCATACAAGCATTGCACACACATGTACACAGGCAATTAAAAAATTAAGTATTCACAATAAGTATTACACACTATTTAAAGAGTAGGGAAATCTGACAACGGCATGTGTGGATACCACTCCAGATGCACCCCTAGGTTCTGGAGAGGATTTTTGGCCAAAACTTGATTTACGGACCATTTTTAAATTAATTTGGAATAAAAGCAACATTTATATGGAATTCTAAGAACATATGTTATGGATCCCATTCCAGATGCACCACCAGGTTCTGGAGAGGATTTTTGGGCAATACTGGATTATCGGACCATTTTGTTAATGATTTTGGAATAAAATAAACATTTATATGGAACTCTGAGACCATATGTTATAGTTCCCACTCCAGTAGCACCACCACCAGGTTCTGGAGAGGATTTTTGACCAAATCTGGATTTACGGACCATTTTCAAATCAAAATTAGAGACTCCATTCGATTTGCGATAAATACAGATTTGTTAAATTTTTATTGAGCTTTCATTTAATGTATAAATCGTTTAAATTTGTTTAGTAGAAAAAGATATTTATATAGTGGAATTTCAATTTTTGGTGTTTGATGTATCTCAAGGGAACGCGGATAACGATCGTCAAAAAAAATATATATATTAATATACTTCAAGATTTATTTCGAAACGAATGAAGTCTTTAATTTAGTTTTTTACTGTATTTATTAGTCTAAACAACTTTTAAACAAATATTATACCAAACTATATCGTGGTATGTAAAAATATAAGCTATTAATATAAGTTATTATTTAATTACAGGATCATCCAATATCACAACAAGACTCTTGTAAAATGGCCCAACAATATCAGCCATACATAATTAATGTTGAAAGGAGGATAGAAGATTCAATTTTCAATCACACAAACTCCCCAAACAAAAGACAGAAACTCAATTAATAATGGTAAGCCAACAATAAATGATAATATTTCAAAAGAAGGTAGTAATGATTATAATATAATTGATTCTCGTAATCCCCTTTTACTTAATGAAGATATTTATAGTTTGTTGAGTACTTTCGAAATTGAAGTTGTAGAGGATATATTAAAGCTAATTAGACCGAAAATTTCTGATACGCCTTGCACATTATAACCATTAGACATATCTAAATCGTCAACCACATTAGTGCCACCAGGCATTTCTAATCTACCAACAACACTAACACAATTAGACATTTTTAATGACAGAAGCTCATTAGAACCACAAAACATTACTAACGTGCTTGACACATTAGAACCATTAGGGATTACTAATGTGCCAAGCACATTAGAAATGTCAGCAGTAGAGGGTTTACTAAAGCTTGATAGGTTGAGCAGATCTAACTTACAATATTCTGCAAATATACATATAATTAAATGACCTTTCACATATCTAAATTACCCAACTATAATTTTAATACTAAAGAAAATAATCCTACACCTAAAAAAAAATACACAATTGGCTAAAAATCTCTCCAGAACCTGGTGGTGCATCTGGAGTGGTAACTATAACATATGTTCTCAGAGTTCCATATAAATGTTTCTTTCATTCCAAAATCATTGAAAAATGGTCCAAAAATCCAGTATTGACCAAGAATCCTCTCCAGAACCTGGTGGTGCATCTAGAGTGGTATCCATACATGCCGTTGTCAGATTTCCCTGCTATTTAAATATTGTTATATATTTATTATGAATACTTAATTTCTTAATTGCCTGTGTACATGTGTGTGCAATGCTTGTATGGTAATATTACTATCAATGGTGGGTATAAAAAGGGGTTATAGTGACATAAGTACAATAGTTGGACATATGGTCTCGCGAAGTTTTTTGTAGATATTGATATGTTCTATAATATTGTAGAACATTTTTTTGTTTTAACATCAATACTTTCCGCAGCGTATACGATGAAGGATATTTTATGACTAATTTTTTTACACCTTGGGTTAGTAATAGTAGGAAAGTCCAGGGATCCCCGACATTTTTTGGCAATAAATATAGCCTATGTTACTCAGTGATAATGAAGCTTTTTAATAACGAAAATATTTTTGAAATCGGTCCAGTAGTTTTTGAGTTTACTCGTTACATATAAAAATACAAAAATACAAATATACAAATCTTTCCTCTTTATAATATTAGTATGGGTAAGCAAATACTGGATGCTATAGATGAAATTGCCGTAAAGGGCAATTTGCAAATTATCCAAAAATGTAGCTACTTTTTGGCAATGCAAATCCGAAAGAAATTTTAACAGTTACTATGATGCTGAGCATATGACAGGCATGCTAATCATGCAGCAAGGCCGTTACAAAAATTATGTTCAATATGTTGCATCCCCGCTCCCTGTTTATTTATGGGAAAAAAAAACTTTTGAAACCTTAACACAAAATAATAAAATATTAGAGGATGTGGACTTTACTTTTCATTTAGGCGCTTCTGGTGAAAGTGTCAAAAAAATTTACTGTGCTGAAAAGCGCGTTCTGGTATATAATTTGGTTATAAGGATATCTAAATTATCAAAAATATTAGTAATTGCTCAAGAAAATTTGTCAAGGTACACAACAACTGATATATACAATTTCTTATATGAATTAAAAAATGTTTTGCAAAGTTAGTAATTACAAGTGGCCTTCTTGTAAACGTAAGCTTTGCTTTGATTGGAAGCGTCCTAAAATATTATAATAACGATATGTCAGTTGTACAATAGTTAGAGGCATGCGTTTCATACCTCAATAACTCTGAAAAAACTCATTGAAACTTGTGGTATTGCAATTCTGTAAGAGCCATTACATAAAAACAATGTGCCAAGATTTCCATAAAGGGTAGTGTACCAAATAAGCTGTGAGCCACGAATATCTATACCTAATATTATTAAGAGGAATGATTTGTATTTTTGTATTTTTGTATGTATCGAGTAAACTCAAAAACTACTACACCGATTTTAAAAATATCTCGCTATTAGGCTATATTTATTGCCAAAAAATGTCGGGGATCCCTGGACATTCCTACTATTACTAACTCAAGGTGTAAAAAAATTAGTCATAATATATCTTTCATCGTATACGCTGCGGAAAGTATTGATGATAAAAGAAAAAAATGTTCTACAATATTATAGAACATATCAATATCTACAAAAAACTTCGCGAGACCATATGTCCAACTATTGTACTTATGTCACTATAAACGCTTTTTATACCCACTATTGATAGTAATATTACCATACAAGCATTGCACACACATGTACACAGGCAATTAAAAAATTAAGTATTCACAATAAGTATTACACACTATTTAAAGAGTAGGGAAATCTGACAACGGCATGTGTGGATACCACTCCAGATGCACCCCTAGGTTCTGGAGAGGATTTTTGGCCAAAACTTGATTTACGGACCATTTTTAAATTAATTTGGAATAAAAGCAACATTTATATGGAATTCTAAGAACATATGTTATGGATCCCATTCCAGATGCACCACCAGGTTCTGGAGAGGATTTTTGGGCAATACTGGATTATCGGACCATTTTGTTAATGATTTTGGAATAAAATAAACATTTATATGGAACTCTGAGACCATATGTTATAGTTCCCACTCCAGTAGCACCACCACCAGGTTCTGGAGAGGATTTTTGACCAAATCTGGATTTACGGACCATTTTCAAATCAAAATTAGAGACTCCATTCGATTTGCGATAAATACAGATTTGTTAAATTTTTATTGAGCTTTCATTTAATGTATAAATCGTTTAAATTTGTTTAGTAGAAAAAGATATTTATATAGTGGAATTTCAATTTTTGGTGTTTGATGTATCTCAAGGGAACGCGGATAACGATCGTCAAAAAAAATATATATATTAATATACTTCAAGATTTATTTCGAAACGAATGAAGTCTTTAATTTAGTTTTTTACTGTATTTATTAGTCTAAACAACTTTTAAACAAATATTATACCAAACTATATCGTGGTATGTAAAAATATAAGCTATTAATATAAGTTATTATTTAATTACAGGATCATCCAATATCACAACAAGACTCTTGTAAAATGGCCCAACAATATCAGCCATACATAATTAATGTTGAAAGGAGGATAGAAGATTCAATTTTCAATCACACAAACTCCCCAAACAAAAGACAGAAACTCAATTAATAATGGTAAGCCAACAATAAATGATAATATTTCAAAAGAAGGTAGTAATGATTATAATATAATTGATTCTCGTAATCCCCTTTTACTTAATGAAGATATTTATAGTTTGTTGAGTACTTTCGAAATTGAAGTTGTAGAGGATATATTAAAGCTAATTAGACCGAAAATTTCTGATACGCCTTGCACATTATAACCATTAGACATATCTAAATCGTCAACCACATTAGTGCCACCAGGCATTTCTAATCTACCAACAACACTAACACAATTAGACATTTTTAATGACAGAAGCTCATTAGAACCACAAAACATTACTAACGTGCTTGACACATTAGAACCATTAGGGATTACTAATGTGCCAAGCACATTAGAAATGTCAGCAGTAGAGGGTTTACTAAAGCTTGATAGGTTGAGCAGATCTAACTTACAATATTCTGCAAATATACATATAATTAAATGACCTTTCACATATCTAAATTACCCAACTATAATTTTAATACTAAAGAAAATAATCCTACACCTAAAAAAAAATACACAATTGGCTAAAAATCTCTCCAGAACCTGGTGGTGCATCTGGAGTGGTAACTATAACATATGTTCTCAGAGTTCCATATAAATGTTTCTTTCATTCCAAAATCATTAAAAAATGGTCCAAAAATCCAGTATTGACCAAGAATCCTCTCCAGAACCTGGTGGTGCATCTAGAGTGGTATCCACACATGCCGTTGTCAGATTTCCCTGCTATTTAAATATTGTTATATATTTATTATGAATACTTAATTTCTTAATTGCCTGTGTACATGTGTGTGCAATGCTTGTATGGTAATATTACTATCAATGGTGGGTATAAAAAGGGGTTATAGTGACATAAGTACAATAGTTGGACATATGGTCTCGCGAAGTTTTTTGTAGATATTGATATGTTCTATAATATTGTAGAACATTTTTTTGTTTTAACATCAATACTTTCCGCAGCGTATACGATGAAGGATATTTTATGACTAATTTTTTTACACCTTGGGTTAGTAATAGTAGGAAAGTCCAGGGATCCCCGACATTTTTTGGCAATAAATATAGCCTATGTTACTCAGTGATAATGAAGCTTTTTAATAACGAAAATATTTTTGAAATCGGTCCAGTAGTTTTTGAGTTTACTCGTTACATATAAAAATACAAAAATACAAATATACAAATCTTTCCTCTTTATAATATTAGTATGGGTAAGCAAATACTGGATGCTATAGATGAAATTGCCGTAAAGGGCAATTTGCAAATTATCCAAAATGTAGCTACTTTTTGGCAATGCAAATCCGAAAGAAATTTTAACAGTTACTATGATGCTGAGCATATGACAGGCATGCTAATCATGCAGCAAGGCCGTTACAAAAATTATGTTCAATATGTTGCATCCCCGCTCCCTGTTTATTTATGGGAAAAAAAAACTTTTGAAACCTTAACACAAAATAATAAAATATTAGAGGATGTGGACTTTACTTTTCATTTAGGCGCTTCTGGTGAAAGTGTCAAAAAAATTTACTGTGCTGAAAAGCGCGTTCTGGTATATAATTTGGTTATAAGGATATCTAAATTATCAAAAATATTAGTAATTGCTCAAGAAAATTTGTCAAGGCACACAACAACTGATATATACAATTTCTTATATGAATTAAAAAATGTTTTGCAAAGTTAGTAATTACAAGTGGCCTTCTTGTAAACGTAAGCTTTGCTTTGATTGGAAGCGTCCTAAAATATTATAATAACGATATGTCAGTTGTACAATAGTTAGAGGCATGCGTTTCATACCTCAATAACTCTGAAAAAACTCATTGAAACTTGTGGTATTGCAATTCTGTAAGAGCCATTACATAAAAACAATGTGCCAAGATTTCTATAAAGGGTAGTGTACCAAATAAGCTGTGAGCCACGAATATCTATACCTAATATTATTAAGAGGAATGATTTGTATTTTTGTATTTTTGTATGTATCGAGTAAACTCAAAAACTACTACACCGATTTTAAAAATATCTCGCTATTAGGCTATATTTATTGCCAAAAAATGTCGGGGATCCCTGGACATTCCTACTATTACTAACTCAAGGTGTAAAAAAATTAGTCATAATATATCTTTCATCGTATACGCTGCGGAAAGTATTGATGATAAAAGAAAAAAATGTTCTACAATATTATAGAACATATCAATATCTACAAAAAACTTCGCGAGACCATATGTCCAACTATTGTACTTATGTCACTATAAACGCTTTTTATACCCACCATTGATAGTAATATTGCCATACAAGCATTGCACACACATGTACACAGGCAATTAAAAAATTAAGTATTCACAATAAGTATTTCACACTATTTAAAGAGTAGGGAAATCTGACAACGGCATGTGTGGATACCACTCCAGGTGCACCACTAGGTTCTGGAGAGGACTTATGGCCAAAACTGGATTTACGGACCATTTTTAATTAATTTGGAATATAAGCAACATTTATATGGAATTCTAAGAACATACGTTATGGATCCCATTCCAGATACACCACCAGGTTCTGGAGAGGATTTTTGGTCAATACTGGATTTTTGGACCATTTTTTAATGATTTTGGAATAAAAGAAACATTTATATGGAACTCTGAGAATATATGGTATAGTTCCCACTCCAGTAGCACCACCAGGTTCTGGAGAGGATTTTTGGCCAAAATTGGATTTTCGGACCATTTTTTATTGAATTTGGAATAAAAGCAACATTTATATGAAATTCTAAGAACACATGTAATGAATCCCACTCAAGATACAATAACAGGTTCTGGAGAGGATTTTTGGCCAAAACTGGATTTACGGACCATTTTTTTAATAATTTGGAATAAAAGCAACATTTATATGGAATTCCAAGAACATATGTTATAGTTCCCACTCCAGTAGCACCACCAGGTTCTGGAGAGGATTTTTGGTCAATACTGGATTTTTGGACCATTTTTTAATGATTTTGGAATAGAAGAAACATTTATATGGAACTCTGAGAATATATGTTATAGTTCCCACTCCAGTAGCACCACCAGGTTCTGGAGAGGATTTTTGGCCAAAATTGGATTTTCGGACCATTTTTTAATGAATTTGGAATAAAAGCAACATTTATATGAAATTCTAAGAACACATGTAATGAATCCCACTCAAGATACAATAACAGGTTCTGGAGAGGATTTTTGGCCAAAACTGGATTTACGGACCATTTTTTTAATAATTTGGAATAAAAGCAACATTTATATGGAATTCCAAGAACATATGTTATAGTTCCCACTCCAGTAGCACCACCAGGTTCTGGAGAGGATTTTTGGTCAATACTGGATTTTTGGACCATTTTTTAATGATCTTGGAATAAAAGAAACATTTATATGGAACTCTGAGAACATATGTTATAGTTCCCATTCCAGTAGCACCACCAGGTTCTGGAGAGGATTTTTGACCAAAACTGGATTTACGGACCATTTTTTAATTAATTTGGAATAAAAGCAACATGTATTTTTGATGTGTTATAGCAAAGTTCTTATTATTAGACATTTAGAAATATTCTTTTGTAATTTTTTTTGTTTTTAATATTCTTTAAATATACAACAACAACTTGGCATTCAAATTTCGTTGATAGCTTTAATATTTTCGAAGCTACAGTGGTTTTATTAAAGGGTAGTGTACCAAATAAGCTGTTAACCACGTATATCTATACCTAATATTATAAAGAAGAAAGATTTGTATTTTTGTATTTTTGTATGTAACGAGTAAACTCAAAAACTACTAGACCGATTTTAAAAATATCTCGCTATTAGGCTATATTTATTGCCAAAAAATGTCGGGTATACCTGGACATTCCTACTATTACTAACTCAAGGTGTAAAAAAATTAGTCATAATATATCTTTCATCGTATACGCTGCGGAAAGTATTGATGATAAAACAAAAAAATGTTCTACAATATTATAGAACATATCAATATCTACAAAAAACTTCGCGAGACCATATGTCCAACTATTGTACTTATGTCACTATAACCCCTTTTTATACCCACCATTGATAGTAATATTGCCATACAAACATTGCACACACATGTACACAGGCAATTAAGAAATTAAGTATTCACAATAAGTATTTCACACTATTTAAAGAGTAGGGAAATCTGACAACGGCATGTGTGGATACCACTCCAGATGCACCCCTAGGTTCTGGAGAGGATTTTTGGCCAAAACTTGATTTACGGACCATTTTTAAATTAATTTGGAATAAAAGCAACATTTATATGGAATTCCAAGAACATATGTTATGGATCCCATTCCAGATGCACCACCAGGTTCTGGAGAGGATTTTTGGGCAATACTGGATTTTTGGACCATTTTGTTAATGATTTTGGAATAAAAGAAACATTTATATGGAACTCTGAGAACTGAGTTATAGTTTCCACTCCAGTAGCACCACCACCAGGTTCTGGAGAGGATTTTTGACCAAATCTGGATTTACGGACCATTTTCAAATCAAAATTAGAGGCTCCATTCGATTTGCGATTAATACAGATTTGTTAAATTTGCTAAATCGTTTAAATTTGTTTAGTAGAAAAAGATATTTATATAGTGGAATTTCAATTTTTGGTGTTTGATGTATCTCAAGGGAACGCGGATAACGATCGTCAAAAAAAAATATATATTAATATACTTCAAGATTTATTTCGAAACGAATGAAGTCTTTAATTTAGTTTTTTACTGTATTTATTAGTCTAAACAACTTTTAAACAAATATTATACCAAACTATATCGTGGTATGTAAAAATATAAGCTATTAATATAAGTTATTATTTAATTACAGGATCATCCAATATCACAACAAGACTCTTGTAAAATGGCCCAACAATATCAGCCATACATAATTAATGTTGAAAGGAGGATAGAAGATTCAATTTTCAATCACACAAACTCCCCAAACAAAAGACAGAAACTCAATTAATAATGGTAAGCCAACAATAAATGATAATATTTTAAAAGAAGGTAGTAATGATTATAATATAATTGATTCTCGTAATCCCTTTTTACTTAATGAAGATATTTATAGTTTGTTGAGTACTTTCGAAATTGAAGTTGTAGAGGATATATTAAAGCTAATTAGACCGAAAATTTCTGATACGCCTTGCACATTATAACCATTAGACATATCTAAATCGTCAACCACATTAGTGCCACCAGGCATTTCTAATCTACCAACAACACTAACACAATTAGACATTTTTAATGACAGAAGCTCATTAGAACCACAAAACATTACTAACGTGCTTGGCACATTAGAACCATTAGGGATTACTAATGTGCCAAGCACATTAGAAATGTCAGCAGTAGAGGGTTTCCTAAAGCTTAGCGAGCAGGTTGATAGGTTGAGCAGATCTAACTTACAATATTCTGCAAATATACATATAATTAAATGACCTTTCACATATCTAAATTACCCAACTATAATTTTAATACTAAAGAAAATAATCCTACACCTAAAAAAAAATACACAATTGGCTAAAAATCTCTCCAGAACCTGGTGGTGCATCTGGAGTGGTAACTATAACATATGTTCTCAGAGTTCCATATAAATGTTTCTTTCATTCCAAAATCATTAAAAAATGGTCCAAAAATCCAGTATTGACCAAGAATCCTCTCCAGAACCTGGTGGTGCATCTGGAATGGGATCCATAACATATGTTCTTAGAATTCCATATAAATGTTTCTTTCATTCCAAAATCATTAAAAAATGGTCCAAAAATCCAGTATTGACCAAGAATCCTCTCCAGAACCTGGTGGTGCATCTAGAGTGGTATCCACACATGCCGTTGTCAGATTTCCCTGCTATTTAAATATTGTTATATATTTATTATGAATACTTAATTTCTTAATTGCCTGTGCACATGTGTGTGCAATGCTTGTATGGCAATATAACTATCAATGGTGGGTATAAAAAGGGGTTATAGTGACATAAATACATTAGTTGGACATATGGTCTCCCGAAGTTTTTTGTAGATATTGATATGTTCTATAATATTGTAGAACATTTTTTTGTTTTAATATCAATACTTTCCGCAGCGTATACGATGAAGGGTATTTTATAACTAATTTTTTTACACCTTGAGTTAGTAATAGTAGGAAAGTCCAGGGATCCCCGAAAGTTTTTGGCAATAAATATAGCCTATGTTACTCAATGATAATGAAGCTTTTTAATAACGAAAATATTTTCGAAATCGGTCCAGTAGTTTTTGAGTTTACTCGATACATACAAAAATACAAATATACAAATCTTTCCTCTTTATAATATTAGTATGGGTATAGATGAAATTGCCGTAAAGGGCAATTTGCAAAATAACCAAAATGTTGCTACTTTTTGGAAATGCAAATCCGAAAGAAATTTTAACAATTACTATGATGCTGATCATATGACAGGCATGCTAATCATGCAGCAAGGCCGTTACAAAAATTATGTTCAATATGTTGCATCCCCGCTCCCTGTTTATTTATAAGAAAAAAAAAACTTTTGAAACCTTAACACAAAATAATAAAATATTAGAGGATGTGAACTTTACTTTTCATTTAGGCGCTTCTGGTGAAAGTGTCAAAAAAATTTACTGTGCTGAAAAGCGCGTTCTTGTATATAATTTGGTTATAAGGATATCTAAATTATCAAAAATATTAGTAATTGCTCAAGAAAATTTGTCAAGGCACACAACAACTGATATATACAATTTCTTATATGAATTAAAAAATGTTTTGCAAAGTTAGTAATTACAAGTGGCCTTCTTGTAAACGTAAGCTTTGCTTTGATTGGAAGCGTCCTAAAATGTTATAATAACGATATGTCAGTTGTACAATAGTTAGAGGCATGCGTTTCATACCTCAATAACTCTGAAAAAAATCATTGAAACTTGTGGTATTGCAATTCTGTAAGAGCCATTACATAAAAACAATGTGCCAAGATTTGGATTTCAAATTAGGTAGCAAGCATGGAGCGCGCAATATATTAAAATCAACACTTTTAAAGGCGTATTATATTACAAACGTAAAAGACTGTCAAATATGGTTCCGTCATATTTTTAATGTTTTGCTTTTACCATATAAAACAAGTCGATTTTATGAGAATTTTAATGCTTTAAAAGCAAATGTGCAAGAATTACACACATTCGGAAAGGTTTATTGCTTTTATAAAGAAGAGGATCCAAAGAACTATTTAGATACTATTACTTCTAAAAGTCCATTTACGCATATGTTGATATTGATGATATTGCAGAGTTTGTAAAGAACATCACAAGTGGTAGAGCCGATGTTAATGAATATAGGCATGATGAATTTTGCTTGTTCATAATAAAAAATATTGTTTTTTGTTACCTTTTGGACGAATATAATAGGAATTTATGTATATCTTTCAGGTAGTATTGTAAGTAACGGTGCAGTAGAAGCCAGTTTTTACTTCAAAAACATATCGTTCTAAATAATAAGTGTAATTGGGGCCAGGGACCTTTATCAGATTTACAAGACTAAATAACTTAAGCTCTTAAAAGAAATCAGATATAAATACAAATGTTTCATAACATAAACACTGAAATTGAAAACACTATTATTTTAGACGAAAACAAGTGAAAATATTATAGTCGGCCAAGCCCGACCATTAAATATCCTACACCACTTGATGCATTATTCATGTACATTAAAAAAGAAAACCAAGTGTTTTATTGTTGTTTTAATTGATTTATGTTTATTTATATTTTCTTTAATTCTTCAGAAGATTTTAATATCACATATTTAACAACAATAAAATTAAATGTAATTATTTAGTTATTCTTTTTACACATACACATATAGCATCATGAATTGCTATGAATTGCTTCATACGTATTTGCATAAATGTTGCAAGTGTTAATGTTTGAAAGACACCAATCTATATACGGATTGCTCTTTGTAGTACCACATTCTATTATTGATCTAAAGTTATTAGATACTATCCATCGTTCTGTATTTAAAGATATATTCCTTCTGCATGTGTTAAAATCTCCTAAAATGATTGTTTTTATATTTGCATTCTCTGCAATAATGTTTTCTAACTGTGTGTTTAATTCTCTCAAAGAAAATCTACTATGCAATACAACAAATGTAATCTATATCTATATCTATACCTATATCTATATCTGTATCTATATCTTTATCTATATCTATATCTATATCTATTACTATATCTATATCTATATCAACATTTATGTGGAATTCTACGAAAATATACTAAGGGTCCCACTCCAGACGCACCACCACGTTCTGGAGAGGATTTTTGTCAAATGTTGCTTTACATCTTGAGTTAGTAATAGTAGGAAAGTCCAGGGATCCCCGACATTTTTTGGCAATAAATATAGCCTATGTTACTCAGTGATAATGAAGCTTTTTAATAACGAAAATATTTTTGAAATCGGTCCAGTAATTTTTGAGTTTACTCGTTACATACAAAAATACAAAAATACAAATATACAAATCTTTCCTCTTTATAATATTAGTATGGGTAAGCAAATACTGGATGCTATAGATGAAATTGCCGTAAAGGGCAATTTGCAAAATATCCAAAATGTGGCTACTTTTTGGGAATGCAAATCCGAAAGAAATTTTAACAATTACTATGATGCTGATCATATGACAGGCATGCTAATCATGCAGCAAGGCCGTTACAAAAATTATGTTCAATATGTTGCATCCCCGCTCCCTGTTTATTTATGGGAAAAAAAAAACTTTTGAAACCTTAACACAAAATAATAAAATATTAGAGGATGTGAACTTTACTTTTCATTTAGGCGCTTCTGGTGAAAGTGTCAAAAAAATTTACTGTGCTGAAAAGCACGTTCTTGTATATAATTTCGTTATAAGGATATCTAAATTATCAAAAATATTAGTAATTGCTCAAGAAAATTTGTCAAGACACACAACAACTGATATATACAATTTCTTATATGAATTAAAAAATGTTTTGCAAAGTTAGTAATTACAAGTGGCCTTCTTGTAAACGTAAGCTTTGCTTTGATTGGAAGCGTCCTAAAATGTTATAATAACGATATGTCAGTTGTACAATAGTTAGAGGCATGCGTTTCATACCTCAATAACTCTGAAAAAACTCATTGAAACTTGTGGTATTGCAATTCTGTAAGAGCCATTACATAAAAACAATGTGCCAAGATTTCTATAAAGGGTAGTGTACCAAATAAGCTGTGAGCCACGAATATCTATACCTAATATTATTAAGAGGAAAGATTTGTATTTTTGTATTTTTGTATGTATCGAGTAAACTCAAAAACTACTACACCGATTTTAAAAATATCTCGCTATTAGGCTATATTTATTGCCAAAAAATGTCGGGTATACCTGGACATTCCTACTATTACTAACTCAAGGTGTAAAAAAATTAGTCATAATATATCTTTCATCGTATACGCTGCGGAAAGTATTGATGATAAAAGAAAAAAATGTTCTACAATATTATAGAACATATCAATATCTACAAAAAACTTCGCGACAATGTCCAACTATTGTACTTATGTCACTATAACCGCTTTTTATACCCACTATTGATAGTAATATTGCCATACAAATATTGCACACACATGTGCACAGGCAATTAAGAAATTAAGTATTCACAATAAGTATTTCACACTATTTAAAGAGTAGGGAAATCTGACAACGGCATGTGTGGATACCACTTCAGGTGCTCCACTAGGTTCTGGAGAGGACTTATGCCCAAAACTGGATTTACGGACCATTTTTTTAATAATTTGGAATAAAAGCAACATTTATATGGAATTCTAAGAACATACGTTATGGATCCCATTCCAGATACACCACCAGGTTCTGGAGAGGATTTTTGGTCAATACTGGATTTTTGGACCATTTTTTAATGATTTTGGAATAGAAGAAACATTTATATGGAACTCTGAGAATATATGTTATAGTTCCCACTCCAGTAGCACCACCAGGTTCTGGAGAGGATTTTTGGCCAAAATTGGATTTTCGGACCATTTTTTAATGAATTTGGAATAAAAGCAACATTTATATGAAATTCTAAGAACACATGTAATGAATCCCACTCAAGATACAATAACAGGTTCTGTAGAGGATTTTTGGCCAAAACTGGATTTACGGACCATTTTTTTAACAATTTGGAATAAAAGCAACATTTATATGGAATTCCAAGAACATATGTTATAGTTCCCACTCCAGTAGCACCACCAGGTTCTGGAGAGGATTTTTGGTCAATACTGGATTTTTGGACCATTTTTTAATGATCTTGGAATAAAAGAAACATTTATATGGAACTCTGAGAACATATGTTATAGTTCCCACTCCAGTAGCACCACCAGGTTCTGGAGAGGATTTTTGACCAAAACTGGATTTACGGACCATTTTTTAATTAATTTGGAATAAAAGCAACATGTATTTTTGATGTGTTATAGCAAAGTTCTTATTATTAGACATTTAGAAATATTCTTTTGTAATTTTTTTTGTTTTTAATATTCTTTAAATATACAACAACAACTTGGCATTCAAATTTCGTTGATAGCTTTAATATTTTCGAAGCTACAGTGGTTTTATTAAAGGGTAGTGTACCAAATAAGCTGTGAGCCACGAATATCTATACCTAATATTATTAAGAGGAATGATTTGTATTTTTGTATTTTTGTATGTATCGAGTAAACTCAAAAACTACTACACCGATTTTAAAAATATCTCGCTATTAGGCTATATTTATTGCCAAAAAATGTCGGGGATCCCTGGACATTCCTACTATTACTAACTCAAGGTGTAAAAAAATTAGTCATAATATATCTTTCATCGTATACGCTGCGGAAAGTATTGATGATAAAAGAAAAAAATGTTCTACAATATTATAGAACATATCAATATCTACAAAAAACTTCGCGAGACCATATGTCCAACTATTGTACTTATGTCACTATAAACGCTTTTTATACCCACTATTGATAGTAATATTGCCATACAAACATTGCACACACATGTGCACAGGCAATTAAGAAATTAAGTATTCACAATAAGTATTTCACACTATTTAAAGAGTAGGGAAATCTGACAACGGCATGTGTGGATACCACTCCAGGTGCACCACTAGGTTCTGGAGAGGATTTATGGCCAAAACTGGATTTACGGACCATTTTTAATTAATTTGGAATAAAAGCAACATTTATATGGAATTCTAAGAACATACGTTATGGATCCCATTCCAGATGCACCATCAGGTTCTGGAGAGGATTTTTGGGCAATACTGGATTTTTGGACCATTTTGTTAATGATTTTGGAATAAAAAAAACATTTATATGGAACTCTGAGAATATATGTTATAGTTCCCACTCCAGTAGCACCACCACCAGGTTCTGGAGAGGATTTTTGACCAAATCTGGATTTACGGACCATTTTCAAATCAAAATTAGAGACTCCATTCGATTTGCGATTAATACAGATTTGTTAAATTTTTATTGAGCTTTCATTTAATGTATAAATCGTTTAAATTTGTTTAGTAGAAAAAGATATTTATATAGTGGAATTTCAATTTTTGGTGTTTGATGTATCTCAAGGGAACGCGGATAACGATCGTCAAAAAAAAATATATATTAATATACTTCAAGATTTATTTCGAAACGAATGAAGTCTTTAATTTAGTTTTTTACTGTATTTATTAGTCTAAACAACTTTTAAACAAATATTATACCAAACTATATCGTGGTATGTAAAAATATAAGCTATTAATATAAGTTATTATTTAATTACAGGATCATCCAATATCACAACAAGACTCTTGTAAAATGGCCCAACAATATCAGCCATACATAATTAATGTTGAAAGGAGGATAGAAGATTCAATTTTCAATCACACAAACTCCCCAAACAAAAGACAGAAACTCAATTAATAATGGTAAGCCAACAATAAATGATAATATTTCAAAAGAAGGTAGTAATGATTATAATATAATTGATTCTCGTAATCCCTTTTTACTTAATGAAGATATTTATAGTTTGTTGAGTACTTTCGAAATTGAAGTTGTAGAGGATATATTAAAGCTAATTAGACCGAAAATTTCTGATACGCCTTGCACATTATAACCATTAGACATATCTAAATCGTCAACCACATTAGTGCCACCAGGCATTTCTAATCTACCAACAACACTAACACAATTAGACATTTCTAATGACAGAAGCTCATTAGAACCACAAAACATTACTAACGTGCTTGGCACATTAGAACCATTAGGGATTACTAATGTGCCAAGCACATTAGAAATGTCAGCAGTAGAGGGTTTACTAAAGCTTAGCGAGCAGGTTGATAGGTTGAGCAGATCTAACTTACAATATTCTGCAAATATACATATAATTAAATGACCTTTCACATATCTAAATTACCCAACTATAATTTTAATACTAAAGAAAATAATCCTACACCTAAAAAAAAATACACATATTGTTCAATGTCTGCAGGATTTGGATAATCTATATAAAAAGGTTTTTGTCCCTACATTTTCATACCAAAACAGCAATTTTAAAAAAGATAAACATATGTCTCAAAAGAGCTTAGAAACCTTTTTCGAAATACTATTGAAAACAATTAATAACTTACCAACTGCATTTAAAGCAGTATTTAAAGAAGTAATTGTTGAAAATGATATTCGATGTAGTATTCTTTAAAAATGGTACTCGACCCATTTATATTAGAATTTCAAAAATTAATTAAACATAGAGAGTCCCGAGAATTAAATGTTGTTTTTCCTGAGTTAGGAAATACTGGGCTCTCGCAAAATTTCGGCAGTAAGGAAAATTTCGAAAGTAATCAAGATTTAAACAAAACATTACGCCCTTTTGAACATACAAATACTAGCTTGGATTATCCTAAATTTGATGGGCTCAAAAAATGTAAAAGTAAAATAAATAAATCCATAAAAATGACAGATGAAACACCTACAAATATAAAAAATAAAAATAGATTTAGGCGGAATATTCTAGATTGCAGGTTTTCCGTTGATATAAAAGACTTAAATTTAAAAATTCTATTAAAAACGTACAAGTCAATATAAAAAAAAAAAAATAAAGCAAATAACAAAACAAAAGACAGTAGGGTATTAGCATATACACTTAAGCACTTGAGTACAATAATGTATGCATTTTAAACTTTTATAGTTTTACCTGTTGTACTGATAAAATTTTAGCTTAAGCATATTGTAAATTTTCCCATTGCATAACTTTTTGCTTTGAAGTTAGCACTGACGTAGGGAAAGTAACAGTTTATCGAAGAAATGAACTGATATATTCAAATAAAGAGAAACTTGCTAGTCAAATGCGTGGAGTTCAACGTATTTTAATTAAACGAGAGATTAAGAACACAAATGCTTATTTATATAGAAACTAGCTGTTGCCCGCGGCTTCACCCGCGTGGAATTCGGTTATCTCGCGGGATGAAACGTTGCCTATGCCCTTCCCTTTTATTCCAAGTTCATTAAAAAAATGGTCCGTAAATCCAGTATTGGCTAAAAATCTCTCCAGAACCTGGTGGTGCATCTGGAGTGGTAACTATAACATATGTTCTCAGAGTTCCATATAAATGTTTCTTTCATTCCAAAATCATTAAAAAATGGTCCAAAAATCCAGTATTGACCAAGAATCCTCTCCAGAACCTCGTGGTGCATCTAGAGTGGTATCCACACATGCCGTTGTCAGATTTCCCTGCTATTTAAATATTGTTATATATTTATTATGAATACTTAATTTCTTAATTGCCTGTGTACATGTGTGTGCAATGCTTGTATGGTAATATTACTATCAATGGTGGGTATAAAAAGGGGTTATAGTGACATAAGTACAATAGTTGAACATATGGCCTCGCGAAGTTTTTTGTAGATATTGATATGTTCTATAATATTGTAAAACATTTTTTTGTTTTAACATCAATACTTTCCGCAGCGTATACGATGAAGGATATTTTATGACTAATTTTTTTACACCTTGGGTTAGTAATAGTAGGAAAGTCCAGGGATCCCCGACATTTTTTGGCAATAAATATAGCCTATGTTACTCAGTGATAATGAAGCTTTTTAATAACGAAAATATTTTTGAAATCGGTCCAGTAGTTTTTGAGTTTACTCGTTACATACAAAAATACAAAAATACAAATATACAAATCTTTCCTCTTTATAATATTAGTATGGGTATAGATGAAATTGCCGTAAAGGGCAATTTGCAAAATATCCAAAATGTTGCTACTTTTTGGAAATGCAAATCCGAAAGAAATTTTAACAGTTACTATGATGCTGATCATATGACAGGCATGCTAATCATGCAGCAAGGCCGTTACAAAAATTATGTTCAATATGTTGCATCCCCGCTCCCTGTTTATTTATGGAAAAAAAAAAACTTTTGAAACCTTAACACAAAATAATAAAATATTAGAGGATGTGGACTTTACTTTTTATTTAGGCGCTTCTGGTGAAAGTGTCAAAAAAATTTACTGTGCTGAAAAGCACGTTCTCGTATATAATTTGGTTATAAGGATATCTAAATTATCAAAAATATTAGTAATTGCTCAAGAAAATTTGTCAAGGCACACAACAACTGATATATACAATTTCTTATATGAATTAAAAAATGTTTTGCAAAGTTAGTAATTACAAGTGGCCTTCTTGTAAACGTAAGCTTTGCTTTGATTGGAAGCGTCCTAAAATGTTATAATAACGATATGTCAGTTGTACAATAGTTAGAGGCATGCGTTTCATACCTCAATAACTCTGAAAAAAATCATTGAAACTTGTGGTATTGCAATTCTGTAAGAGCCATTACATAAAAACAATGTGCCAAGATTTGGATTCCAAATTAGGTAGCAAGCATGGAGCGCGCAATATATTAAAATCAACACTTTTAAAGGCGTATTATATTACAAACGTAAAAGACTGTCAAATATGGTTCCGTCATATTTTTAATGTTTTGCTTTTACCATATAAAACAAGTCGATTTTATGAGAATTTTAATGCTTTAAAAGCAATGTGCAAGAATTACACACATTCGGAAAGGTTTATTGCTTTTATAAAGAAGAGGATCCAAAGAACTATTTAGATACTATTACTTCTAAAAGTCCATTTACGCATATGTTGATATTGAATGATATTGCAGAGTTTGTAAAGAACATCACAAGTGGTAGAGCCGATGTTAATGAATATAGGCATGATGAATTTTGCTTGTTCATAATAAAAAATATTGTTTTTTGTTACCTTTTGGACGAATATAATAGGAATTTATGTATATCTTTCAGGTAGTATTGTAAGTAACGGTGCAGTAGAAGCCAGTTTTTACTTCAAAAACATATCGTTCTAAATAATAAGTGTAATTGGGTCCAGGGACCTTTATCAGATTTACAAGACTAAATAACTTAAGCTCTTAAAAGAAATCAGATATAAATACAAATGTGTCATAACATAAACACTGAAATTGAAAACACTATTATTTTAGACGAAAACAAGTGAAAATATTATAGTCGGCCAAGCCAGACCATTAAATATCCTACACCACTTGATGCATTATTCATGTACATTAAAAAAGAAAACTAAGTGTTTTATTGTTGTTTTAATTGATTTATGTTTATTTATATTTTCTTTAATTCTTCAGAAGATTTTAATATCACATATTTAACAACAATAAAATTAAATGTAATTATTTAGTTATTCTTTTTACACATACACATATAGCATCATGATGACTATGAATTGCTTCATACGTATTCGTATATATGTTGCAAGTGTTAATGTTTGAAAGGCACCAATCTATATACGGATTGCTCTTTGTAGTACCACATTCTATTATTGATCTAAAGTTATTAGATACTATCCATCGTTCTGTATTTAAAGATATATTCCTTCTGCATGTGTTGAAATCTCCTAAAATGATTGTTTTTATATTTGCATTCTCTGCAATAATGTTTTCTGACTGTGTGTTTAATTCTCTCAAAAAAAATCTACTATGCAATACAACAAATGTAATCTATATCTATATCTATACCTATATCTATATCTATATCTGTATCTATATCTTTATCTATATCTATATCTATATCTATATCTATATCTATATCTATATCTATATCTATATCTATATCTATATCTATATCTATATCTATATCTATATCTATATCTATATCTATATCTATATCTATATCTATATCTATATCTATATCTATATCTATATCTATATCTATATCTATATCTATATCTATATCTATATCTATATCTATATCTATATCTATATCTATATCTATATCTATATCTATATCTATATCTATATCTATATCTATATCTATATCTATATCTATATCTATATCTATATCTATATCTATATCTATATCTATATCTATATCTATATCTATATCTATATCTATATCTATATCTATATCTATATCTATATCTATATCTATATCTATATCTATATCTATATCTATATCTATATCTATATCTATATCTATATCTATATCTATATCTATATCTATATCTATATCTATATCTATATCTATATCTATATCTATATCTATATTTATATCTATATCTATATATAAAGATGAAAGATTTGTATTTTTGTATGTAATGAGTAAACTCAAAAACTACTAGACCGATTTTTTAAATTAATTTGGAATAAAAGCAACATTTATATGGAATTCTGAGAACATATGCTAAGGGTCCCACTCCAGACGCACCACTAGGTTCTGGAGAGGATTTTTGTCTAATGTTGCTTTACACCTTGAGTTAGTAATAGTAGGAATGTCCAGGGATCCCCGACATTTTTTGGTAATAAATATAGCCTATGTTACTCAGTGATAATGTAGCTTTCTAATAGCGAGATATTTTTAAAATCGGTCTAGTAGTTTTTGAGTTTACTCGTTACATACAAAAGTACAAAAATACAAATCTTTCCTCTTTATAATATTAGGTATAGATATACGTGGCTCACAGCTTATTTGGTACACTACCCTTTATAGAAATAAAAACTCTGTAGCTTCGAAAATATTAAAGCTATCAACGAAATTTGAATGCCAAGTTGTTGTTGTATGTTTAAAGAATATTAAAAACAAAAAAAAAACACAAAAGAATATTTCTAACTGTCTAATAATAAGAACTTTGCTATAACACATCAAAAATACATGTCACAGTGGTTGCCAAAAAATGTCGGGGATCCCTTGACATTCCTACTATTACTAACTCATGGTGTAAAAAATTAGTCATAATATATCTTTCATCGTATACCCTGCGGAAAGTATTGATGATAAAAGGAAAAAATGTTCATGTTCTACAATATTATAGAACATATCAATATCTACAAAAAACTTCCCGAGACCATATGTCCAACTATTGTACTTATGTCACTATAACCGCTTTTTATACCCACTATTGATAGTAATATTGCCATACAAACATTGCACACACATGTGCACAGGCAATTAAGAAATTAAGTATTCACAATAAGTATTTCACACTATTTAAAGAGTAGGGAAATCTGACAACGGCATGTGTGGATACCACTCCAGGTGCAACACTAGGTTCTGGAGAGGATTTTTGGCCAAAACTAGATTTACGGACCATTTTTTAATTAATTTGGAATAAAAGCAACATTTATATGGAATTCTAAGAACATATGTTATGGATCCCATTCCAGATACACCACCAGGTTCTGGAGAGGATTTATGGTCAATACTGGATTTTTGGACCATTTTTTAATGATTTTGGAATAAAAGAAACATTTATATGGAACTCTGAGAACATATGCTATAGTTCCCACTCCAGTAGCACCACCAGGATCTAGAGAGGATTTTTGACCAAAACTGGATGTACGGACAATTTTTTAATTAATTTGGAATAAAAGCAACATGTATTTTTGAAGTGTTATAGTAAAGTTCTTATTATTAGACAGTTAGAAATATTCTTTTGTGTTTTTTTTTTTTGTTTTTAATTATTTTTAAACATACAACAACAACTTGGCATTCAAATTTCGTTGATAGCTTTAATATTTTCGAAGCTACAGTGGTTTTATTTCTATAAAGGGTAGTGTAACAAATAAGCTGTGAGCCACGTATATCTATACCTAATATAATAAAGATGAAAGATTTGTATTTTTGTATTTTTGTATGTAATGAGTAAACTCAAAAACTACTGGACCGATTTTTTAAAGTAATTTGGAATAAGAGCAACATTTATATGGAATTCTGAGAACATATGCTAAGGGTCCCACTCGAGACGCACCACCACGTTCTGGAGAGGATTTTTGTCTAATGTTGCTTTACACATTGAGTTAGTAATAGTAGGAATGTCCAAGGATCCCCGACATTTTTTGGCAATAAATATAGCCTAATAGCGAGATATTTTTAAAATCGGTCTAGAAGTTTTTGAGTTTACTCGTTACATACAAAAGTACAAAAATACAAATCTGTCCTCTTCATAATATTAGGTATAGATATACGTGGCTCACAGCTTATTTGGTACACTACCCTTTATAGAAATAAAAACACTGTAGCTTCGAAAATTTTAAAGCTATCAACGAAATTTGAATGCCAAGTTGTTGTTGTATGTTTAAAGAATATTAAAAACAAAAAAAAAAAAAACACAAAAGAATATTTCTCAGTTTATCGAAGAAATGAACTGATACATTCAAATAAAGAGAAACTTGCTAGTCAAATGCGTGGAGTTCAACGTATTTTAATTAAACGAGAGATTAAGAACACAAATGCTTATTTATATAGAAACTAGCAGTTGCCCGCGGCTTCACCCGCGTGGAATTCGGTTATCTCGCGGGATGAAACGTTGCCTATGCCCTTCCCTTTTATTCCAAGTTCATTAAAAAAATGGTCCGTAAATCCAGTATTGGCTAAAAATAAATATTTTTGAAATCGGTCCAGTAGTTTTTGAGTTTACTCGTTACATACAAAAATACAAAAATACAAATATACAAATCTTTCCTCTTTATAATATTAGTATGGGTAAGCAAATACTGGATGCTATAGATGAAATTGCCGTAAAGGGCAATTTGCAAAATAACCAAAATGTGGCTACTTTTTGGAAATGCAAATCCGAAAGAAATTTTAACAGTTACTATGATGCTGATCATATGACAGGCATGCTAATCATGCAGCAAGGCCGTTACAAAAATTATGTTCAATGTGTTGCATCCCCGCTCCCTGTTTATTTATGGGAAAAAAAAAACTTTTGAAACCTTAACACAAAATAATAAAATATTAGAGGATGTGGACTTTACTTTTTATTTAGGCGCTTCTGGTGAAAGTGTCAAAAAAATTTACTGTGCTGAAAAGCGCGTTCTTGTATATAATTTAATTATAAGGATATCTAAATTATCAAAAATATTAGTAATTGCTCAAGAAAATTTTTCAAGGCACACAACAACTGATATATACAATTTCTTATATGAATTAAAAAATGTTTTGCAAAGTTAGTAATTACAAGTGGCCTTCTTGTAAACGTAAGCTTTGCTTTGATTGGAAGCGTCCTAAAATGTTATAATAACGATATGTCAGTTATACAATAGTTAGAGGCATGCGTTTCATACCTCAATAACTCTGAAAAAAATCATTGAAACTTGTGGTATTGCAATTCTGTAAGAGCCATTACATAAAAACAATGTGCCAAGATTTGGATTCCAAATTAGGTAGCAAGCATGGAGCGCGCAATATATTAAAATCAACACTTTTAAAGGCGTATTATATTACAAACGTAAAAGACTGTCAAATATGGTTCCGTCATATTTTTAATGTTTTGCTTTTACCATATAAAACAAGTCGATTTTATGAGAATTTTAATGCTTTAAAAGCAATGTGCAAGAATTACACACATTCGGAAAGGTTTATTGCTTTTATAAAGAAGAGGATCCAAAGAACTATTTAGATACTATTACTTCTAAAAGTCCATTTACGCATATGTTGATATTGAATGATATTGCAGAGTTTGTAAAGAACATCACAAGTGGTAGAGCCGATGTTAATGAATATAGGCATGATGAATTTTGCTTGTTCATAATAAAAAATATTGTTTTTTGTTACCTTTTGGACGAATATAATAGGAATTTATGTATATCTTTCAGGTAGTATTGTAAGTAACGGTGCAGTAGAAGCCAGTTTTTACTTCAAAAACATATCGTTCTAAATAATAAGTGTAATTGGGTCCAGGGACCTTTATCAGATTTACAAGACTAAATAACTTAAGCTCTTAAAAGAAATCAGATATAAATACAAATGTGTCATAACATAAACACTGAAATTGAAAACACTATTATTTTAGACGAAAACAAGTGAAAATATTATAGTCGGCCAAGCCAGACCATTAAATATCCTACACCACTTGATGCATTATTCATGTACATTAAAAAAGAAAACTAAGTGTTTTATTGTTGTTTTAATTGATTTATGTTTATTTATATTTTCTTTAATTCTTCAGAAGATTTTAATATCACATATTTAACAACAATAAAATTAAATGTAATTATTTAGTTATTCTTTTTACACATACACATATAGCATCATGATGACTATGAATTGCTTCATACGTATTCGTATATATGTTGCAAGTGTTAATGTTTGAAAGGCACCAATCTATATACGGATTGCTCTTTGTAGTACCACATTCTATTATTGATCTAAAGTTATTAGATACTATCCATCGTTCTGTATTTAAAGATATATTCCTTCTGCATGTGTTGAAATCTCCTAAAATGATTGTTTTTATATTTGCATTCTCTGCAATAATGTTTTCTAACTGTGTGTTTAATTCTCTCAAAAAAAATCTACTATGCAATACAACAAATGTAATCTATATCTATATCTATACCTATATCTATATCTATATCTGTATCTATATCTTTATCTATATCTATATCTATATCTATATCTATATCTATATCTATATCTATATCTATATCTATATCTATATCTATATCTATATCTATATCTATATCTATATCTATATCTATATCTATATCTATATCTATATCTATATCTATATCTATATCTATATCTATATCTATATCTATATCTATATCTATATCTATATCTATATCTATATCTATATCTATATCTATATCTATATCTATATCTATATTTAAATCTATATCTATATCTATATCTATATATATATCTATACTAATATTATAAAGATGAAAGATTTGTATTTTTGTATTTTTGTATGTAATGAGTAAACTCAAAAACTACTAGACCGATTTTTTAAATTAATTTGGAATAAAAGCAACATTTATATGGAATTCTGAGAACATATGCTAAGGGTCCCACTCCAGACGCACCACCAGGTTCTGGAGAGGATTTTTGTCTAATGTTGCTTTACACCTTGAGTTAGTAATAGTAGGAATGTCCAGGGATCCCCGACATTTTTTGGTAATAAATATAGCCTATGTTACTCAGTGATAATGTAGCTTTCTAATAGCGAGATATTTTTAAAATCGGTCTAGTAGTTTTTGAGTTTACTCGTTACATACAAAAATACAAAAATACAAATATTTCCCCTTTATAATATTAGGTATAGATATACGTGGCTCACAGCTTATTTGGTACACTACCCTTTATAGAAATAAAAACACTGTAGCTTCGAAAATATTAAAGCTATCAACGAAATTTGAATGCCAAGTTGTTGTTGTATGTTTAAAGAATATTAAAAACAAAAAAAAAAAACACCAAAGAATATTTCTAACTGTCAAAAAATGTCGGGGATCCCTTGACATTCCTACTATTACTAACTCATGGTGTAAAAAATTAGTCATAATATATCTTTCATCGTATACCCTGCGGAAAGTATTGATGATAAAAGGAAAAAATGTTCTACAATATTATAGAACATATCAATATCTACAAAAAACTTCCCGAGACCATATGTCCAACTATTGTACTTATGTCACTATAACCGCTTTTTATACCCACTATTGATAGTAATATTGCCATACAAACATTGCACATACATGTGCACAGGCAATTAAGAAATTAAGTATTCACAATAAGTATTTCACACTATTTAAAGAGTAGGGAAATCTGACAACGGCATGTGTGGATACCACTCCAGGTGCACCACTAGGTTCTGGAGAGGATTTTTGGCCAAAACTAGATTTACGGACCATTTTTTAATTAATTTGGAATAAAAGCAACATTTATATGGAATTCTAAGAACATATGTTATGGATACCACTCCAGATACACCACCAGGTTCTGGAGAGGATTCTTGGTCAATACTGGATTTTTGGACCATTTTTTAATGATTTTGGAATGAAAGAAACATTTGTATGGAACTCTGAGAACATATGTTATAGTTACCACTCCAGATGCACCACCAGGTTCTGGAGAGATTTTTAGCCAATACTGGATTTACGGACCATTTTTTAATTAATTTGGAATAAAAGCAACATTTATATGGAATTCTAAGAACATATGTTATGGATCCCATTCCAGATACACCACCAGGTTCTGGAGAGGATTTATGGTCAATACTGGATTTTTGGACCATTTTTTAATGATTTTGGAATAAAAGAAACATTTATATGGAACTCTGAGAACATATGCTATAGTTCCCACTCCAGTAGCACCACCAGGTTCTAGAGAGGATTTTTGACCAAAACTGGATGTACGGACAATTTTTTAATTAATTTGGAATAAAAGCAACATGTATTTTTGAAGTGTTATAGTAAAGTTCTTATTATTAGACAGTTAGAAATATTCTTTTGTGTTTTTTTTTTGTTTTTAATTATTTTTAAACATACAACAACAACTTATCGTTCAAATTTCGTTGATAGCTTTAATATTTTCGAAGCTACAGTGGTTTTATTTCTATAAAGGGTAGTGTACCAAATAAGCTGTGAGCCACGTATATCTATACCTAATATAATAAAGATGAAAGATTTGTATTTTTGTATTTTTGTATGTAATGAGTAAACTCAAAAACTACTGGACCGATGTATGTTTGAAGAATATTAAAAACAAAAAAAAAAAAAACACAAAAGAATATTTCTAACTGTCTAATAATAAGAACTTTGCTATAACACATCAAAAATACATGTCACAGATTAATTGGTACAGTTATTTCTGTGCACTTAAGCATAGACTAGTCCTAACATTTTTCACTATTTTTCTCTTCTCTGCCTTCTTGGTAATATTTTCAATCATTTCAAGTAATAATTTTGGTAATTTAAAATAACTGTCAATCAAAAAACGTAATTTAAAAATGGGTCGTCGTACAACTATTGAACAGCGTGAACTGGTCCTAAGTCATTATGAAAATGGGCATTCGGTACGGAAAATTGCTGACTTTGTGAACTTGAGTAAATCTACCATTCAGAATATTATCCACCGTTGTCGTAATGAAAACAGCGTAAAGGGTAAAGGCAGAAATGCACCTAATAAAATCTTCATTGCATCTGATGAGAGATTTATTGTAAGAAAAATAAGGGCAAATACGAGGCTATCTGCACCAAAAGTGGCTGGTGAAATTGAGAATGGATTAGGCAAGTCATGTAGTGCCGAAACAATTCGTCGAGTACTCCGTAAGTCTGGTTTTAATGGTCGAGTAGCTCGTAAGAAGCCATTCATCAGTAAAAAAAATAAACATAGCCGGCTTTCATTTGCCAAAGAACATTTCGAGAAGAATTCTGAGTTCTGGAACTCAGTTATTTTTGCAGATGAGTCTAAATTTAATATCGGCGGTTCCGACGGCATGTCCTACGTTTGGCGAAAACCGAATACTGAGCTGAATAAAGAAAACGTTAAAACCTCTGTTAAGCATGGCGGAGGAAGTGTATTAGTTTGGGCTTGTATGTTAGCAACTGGAGTAGGTAGTTTAGTGTTTGTTGAAGGAATAATGGACAAAAATATGTACCTCAACATACTAAAAGACAATTTGCTCTAAAATGTAACGAAGCTTGGTATAAGCGATAATTTCTGCTTCTATCAAGATAACGATCCAAAACATAAGTCAACAATTGTGGAGACTTATCTAATATGGAATTGCCCCCATTTAATGTTGCCACCGGCTCAGTCACCGGACTTTAATGTTATTGAAAATTTGTGGTTTTTATTGGATAATAACATTAGAAAACACAACATAACAAACAAAAATGAACTGAAGAAGGCGTTGTTGGAAGAGTGGGGTAAAATTAGCCCAGAT
Source organism: Ornithomya chloropus (assembly GCA_963971445.1). Classification (NCBI taxonomy): domain Eukaryota; kingdom Metazoa; phylum Arthropoda; class Insecta; order Diptera; family Hippoboscidae; genus Ornithomya; species Ornithomya chloropus. Next base: position 26,424,586 of record OZ020531.1, read on the forward strand.
GTTACCTAAAAGCTGGTAGATTCAATGCCAAAGAGGCTACAGAGTACTAGAAAAGCAAAAGGGTACCTATACAAAATATTAAATATACTAATATTAATTATTTTTAAATAAAAAGACATCTGTACCAAATAAGCTGTGACATGTATTTTTGATGTGTTATAGCAAAGTTCTTATTATATTAGACAGTTAGAAATATTCTTTTGTGTTTTTGTTTTGTTTTTAATATTCTTTAAACATACAACAACAACTTGGCATTCAAATTTCGTTGATAGCTTTAATAGTTTAGAAGCTACAGTGGTTTTATTTCTATAAAGCGCAGTGTACCAAATAAGCTGTGAACCACGTATATCTATACCTAATATTATTAAGAGGAATGATTTGTATTTTTGTATTTTTGTATGTATCGAGTAAACTCAAAAACTACTAGACCGATTTTAAAAATATCTCGCTATTAGGCTATATTTATTGCCAAAAAATTTCGGGGATCCTTGGACATTCCTACTATTACTAACTCAAGGTGTAAAAAAATTAGTCATAATATATCTTTCATCGTATACGCTGCTGAAAGTATTGATGTTAAAACAAAAAAATGTTCTACAATATTATAGAATATATCAATATCTACAAAAAACTTCCCGAGACCATATGTCCAACTATTGTACTTATGTCACTATAACCGCTTTTTATACCCACTATTGATAGTAATATTGCCATACAAACATTGCACACACATGTACACAGGCAATTAAGAAATTAAGTATTCACAATAAGTATTTTACACTATTTAAATAGTAGGGAAATCTGACAACGGCATGTGTGGATACCACTCCAGGTGCACCACTAGGTCCTGGAGAGGATTTTTGGCCAGAACTGGATTTACGGACCATTTTTTAATTTATTTGGAATAAAAGCAACATTTATATGGAATTCTAAGAACATATGTTATGGATCCCATTCCAGATGCACCACCAGGTTCTGGAGAGGATTTTTGGGCAATACTGGATTTTTGGACCATTTTTTAATGATCTTGGAATAAAAGAAACATTTATATGGAACTCTGAGAACTGAGTTATAGTTTCCACTCCAGCAGCACCACCACCAGGTTCTCGAGAGGATTTTTGACCAAATCTGGATTTACGGACCATTTTCAAATCAAAATTAGAGACTCCATTCGATTTGCGATTAATACAGATTTGTTAAATTTTTATTGAGCTTTCATTTAATGTATAAATCGTTTAAATGTGTTTAGTAGAAAAAGATATTTATATAGTGGAATTTCAATTTTTGGTGTTTGTTGTATCTCAAGGGAACGTGGATAACGATCGTCAAAAAAAAAATATATATTAATATTCTTCAAGATTTATTTCGAAACGAATGAAATAAAGCTATTAATATAAGTTATTATTTAATTACAGGATCATCCAATATCACAACAAGACTCTTGTAAAATGGCCCAACAATATCAGCCATACATAATTAATGTTGAAAGGAGGATAGAAGATTCAATTTTCAATCACACAAACTCCCCAAACATAAGACAGAAACTCAATTAATAATGGTAAGCCAACAATAAATGATAATATTTCAAAAGAAGGTAGTAATGATTATAATATAATTGATTTTCGTAATCCCTTTTTACTTAATGAAGATATTTATAGTTTGTTGAGTACTTTCGAAATTGAAGTTGTAGAGGATTTATTAAAGCTAATTAGACCGAAAATTTCTGATACGCCTTGCACATTATAACCATTAGACATATCTAAATCGTCAACCACATTAGTGCCACCAGGCATTTCTAATCTACCAACAACACTAACACAATTAGACATTTTTAATGACAGAAGCTCATTAGAACCATAAAACATTACTAACGTGCTTGGCACATTAGAACCATTAGGGATTACTAATGTGCCAAGCACATTAGAAATGTCAGCAGTAGTGGGTTTATTAAAACTTAGCGAGCAGGTTGATAGGTTGAGCAGATCTAACTTACAATATTCTGCAAATATATATATAATTAAATGACCTTTCACATATCTAAATTACCCAACTATAATTTTAATACTAAAGAAAATAATCCTACACCTAAAAAAAAAATACACATATTGTTCAATGTCCGCCGGATTTGAATAATCTATATAAAAAGGTTTTTGTCCCTACATTTTCATACCAAAACAGCAATTTTAAAAAAGATAAACATATGTCTCAAAAGAGCTTAGAAACCTTTTTCGAAATACTATTGAAAACAATTAATAACTTACCAACTGCATTTAAAGCAGTATTTAAAGAAGTAATTGTTGAAAATGATATTCGATGTAGTATTCTTTAAAAATGGTACTCGACCCATTTATATTAGAATTTCAAAAATTAATTAAACATAGAGAGTCCCGAGAATTAAATGTTGTTTTTCCTGAGTTAGGAAATACTGGGCTCTCGCAAAATTTCGGCAGTAAGGAGAATTTCGAAAGTAATCAAGATTTAAACAAAACATTACGCCCTTTTGAACATACATATACTAGCTTGGATTATCCTAAATTTGATGGGCTCAAAAAATGTAAAAGTAAAATAAATAAATCCATAAAAATGACAGATAAAACACCTACAAATATAAAAAATAAAAATAGATTTAGGCGGAATATTCTAGATTGCAGGTTTTCCGTTGATATAAAAGACTTAAATTTAAAAATTCTATTAAAAACGTACAAGTCAATATAAAAAAAAAAAAATAAAGCAAATAACAAAACAAAAGACAGTAGGGTATTAGCATATATACTTAAGCAAAAAATTTTGAGTACAATAATGTATGCATTTTAAACTTTTATAGTTTTACCTGTTGTACTGATAAAATTTTAGCTTAAGCATATTGTAAATTTTCCCATTGCATAACTTTTTGCTTTGAAGTTAGCACTGACGTAGGGAAAGTAACAGTTTATCGAAGAAATGAACTGATACATTCAAATAAAGAGAAACTTGCTAGTCAAATGCGTGGAGTTCAACGTATTTTAATTAAACGAGAGATTAAGAACACAAATGCTTATTTATATAGAAACTAGCTGTTGCCCGCGGCTTCACCCGCGTGGAATTCGGTTATCTCGCGGGATGAAACGTTGCCTATGCCCTTCCCTTTTATTCCAAGTTCATTAAAAAAATGGTCCGTAAATCCAGTATTGGCTAAAAATCTCTCCAGAACCTGGTGGTGCATCTGGAGTGGTAACTATAACATATGTTCTCAGAGTTCCATATAAATGTTTCTTTCATTCCAAAATCATTAAAAAATGGTCCAAAAATCCAGTATTGACCAAGAATCCTCTCCAGAACCTGGTGGTGCATCTGGAGTGGTAACTATAACATATGTTCTCAGAGTTCCATATAAATGTTTCTTTCATTCCAAAATCATTAAAAAATGGTCCAAAAATCCAGTATTGACCAAGAATCCTCTCCAGAACCTCGTGGTGCATCTAGAGTGGTATCCACACATGCCGTTGTCAGATTTCCCTACTATTTAAATATTGTTATATATTTATTATGAATACTTAATTTCTTAATTGCCTGTGCACATGTGTGTGCAATGCTTGTATGGCAATATAACTATCAATGGTGGGTATAAAAAGGGGTTATAGTGACATAAATACATTATTTGGACATATGGTCTCGCGAAGTTTTTTGTAGATATTGATATGTTCTATAATATTGTAGAACATTTTTTTGTTTTAATATCAATACTTTCCGCAGCGTATACGATGCAGGGTATTTTATGACTAATTTTTTTACACCTTGAGTTAGTAATAGTAGGAAAGTCCAGGGATCCCCGAAAGTTTTTGGCAATAAATATAGCCTATGTTACTCAATGATAATGAAGCTTTTTAATAACGAAAATATTTTCGAAATCGGTCCAGTAGTTTTTGAGTTTACTCGATACATACAAAAATACAAATATACAAATCTTTCCTCTTTATAATATTAGTATGGGTATAGATGAAATTGCCGTAAAGGGCAATTTGCAAAATATCCAAAATGTAGCTACTTTTTGGCAATGCAAATCCGAAAGAAATTTTAACAGTTACTATGATGCTGAGCATATGACAGGCATGCTAATCATGCAGCAAGGCCGTTACAAAAATTATGTTCAATATGTTGCATCCCCGCTCCCTGTTTATTTATGGAAAAAAAAAAACTTTTGAAACCTTAACACAAAATAATAAAATATTAGAGGATGTGAACTTTACTTTTCATTTAGGCGCTTCTGGTGAAAGTGTCAAAAAAATTTACTGTGCTGAAAAGCGCGTTCTTGTATATAATTTGGTTATAAGGATATCTAAATTATCAAAAATATTAGTAATTGCTTAAGAAAATTTGTCAAGGCACACAACAACTGATATATACAATTTCTTATATGAATTAAAAAATGTTTTGCAAAGTTAGTAATTACAAGTGGCCTTCTTGTAAACGTAAGCTTTGCTTTGATTGGAATCGTCCTAAGATGTTATAATAACGATATGTCAGTTGTACAATAGTTAGAGGCATGCGTTTCATATCTCAATAACTCTGAAAAAATCATTGAAACTTGTGGTATTGCAATTCTGTAAGAGCCATTACATAAAAACAATGTGCCAAGATTTGGATTCCAAATTAGGTAGCAAGCATAGAGCGCGCAATATATTAAAATTAACGCTTTTAAAGGCGTATTATATTACAAACGTAAAAGGCTGTCAAATATGGTTCCGTCATATTTGTAATGTTTTGCTTTTACCATATAAAACAAGTAGATTTTATGAGAATTTTAATGTTTTAAAAGCAAATGTGCAAGAATTACACACATTCGGAAAGGTTTATTGCTTTTATAAAGAAGAGGATCCAAAGAACTATTTAGATACTATTACTTCTAAAAGTCCATTTACGCATATGTTGATATTTAATGATATTGCAGAGTTTGTAAAGAACATCACAAGTGGTAGAGCCGATGTTAATGAATATAGGCATGATGAATTTTGCTTGTTCATAATAAAAAATATTGTTTTTTGTTATCTTTTGGACGAATATAATAGGAATTTATGTATATCTTTCAGGTAGTATTGTAAGTAACGGTGCAGTAGAAGCCAGTTTTTACTTCAAAAACATATCGTTCTAAATAATAAGTGTAATTAGGGCCAGGGACCTTTATCAGATTTACAAGACTAAATAACTTAAGCTCTTAAAAGAAATCAGATATAAATACAAATGTGTCATAACATAAACACTGAAATTGAAAACACTATTATTTTAGACGAAAACAAGTGAAAATATTATAGTCGGCCAAGCCCGACCATTAAATATCCTACACCACTTGATGCATTATTCATGTACTTTAAAAAAGAAAACTAAGTGTTTTATTGTTGGTTTAATTGATTTATGTTTATTTATATTTTCTTTAATTCTTCAGAAGATTTTAATATCACATATTTAACAACAATAAAATTAAATGTAATTATTTAGTTATTCTTTTTACACATACACATATAGCATCATGATGACTATGAATTGCTTCATACGTATTCGCATAAATGTTGCAAGTATTAATGTTTGAAAGGCACCAATCTATATACGGATTGCTCTTTGTAGTACCACATTCTATTATTGATCTAAAGTTATTAGATACTATCCATCGTTCTGTATTTAAAGATATATTCCTTCTGCATGTGTTAAGATCTCCTAAAATGATTGTTTTTATATTTGCATTCTCTGCAATAATGTTTTCTAACTGTGTGTTTAATTCTCTCAAAGAAAATCTACTATACAATACCACAAATTTAATCTATATCTATATCTATATCTATATCTATATCTATATCTATATCTATATCTATATCTATATCTATATCTATATCTATATCTATATCTATATCTATATCTATATCTATATCTATATCTATATCTATATCTATATCTATATCTATATCTATATCTATATCTATATCTATATCTATATCTATATCTATATCTATATCTATATCTATATCTATATCTATATCTATATCTATATTTAAATCTATATCTATATCTATATCTATATATATATCTATACTAATATTATAAAGATGAAAGATTTGTATTTTTGTATTTTTGTATGTAATGAGTAAACTCAAAAACTACTAGACCGATTTTTTAAATTAATTTGGAATAAAAGCAACATTTATATGGAATTCTAAGAAAATATGCTAAGGGTCCCACTCCAGACGCACCACCACGTTCTGGGGAGGATTTTTGTCAAATGTTGCTTTACATCTTGAGTTAGTAATAGTAGGAATGTCCAGGGATGCCCGACATTTTTTGGTAATAAATATAGCCTATGTTACTCAGTGATAATGTAGCTTTCTAATAGCGAGATATTTTTAAAATCGGTCTAGTAGTTTTTGAGTTTACTCGTTACATACAAAAATACAAAAATACAAATCTTTCCCCTTTATAATATTAGGTATAGATATACGTGGCTCACAGCTTATTTGGTACACTACGCTTTATAGAAATAAAACCACTGTAGCTTTTAATCTATTAAAGCTATCAACGAAATTTGAATGCCAAGTTGTTGTTGTATGTTTAAAGAATATTAAAAACAAAACAAAAACACAAAAGAATATTTCTAACTGTCTAATATAATAAGAACTTTGCTATAACACATCAAAAATACATGTCACAGCTTATTTGGTACAGATGTCTTTTTATTTAAAAATAATTAATATTAGTATATTTAATATTTTGTATAGGTACCCTTTTGCTTTTATAGTACTCTGTAGCCTCTTTGGCATTGAATCTACCAGCTTTTAGGTAACATCTGGGCTAATTTTACCCCACTCTTCCAACAACGCCTTCTTCAGTTCATTTTTGTTTGTTATGTTGTGTTTTCTAATGTTATTATCCAATAAAAACCACAAATTTTCAATAACATTAAAGTCCGGTGACTGAGCCGGTGGCAACATTAAATGGGGGCAATTCCATATTAGATAAGTCTCCACAATTGTTGACTTATGTTTTGGATCGTTATCTTGATAGAAGCAGAAATTATCGCTTATACCAAGCTTCGTTACATTTTAGAGCAAATTGTCTTTTAGTATGTTGAGGTACATATTTTTGTCCATTATTCCTTCAACAAACACTAAACTACCTACTCCAGTTGCTAACATACAAGCCCAAACTAATACACTTCCTCCGCCATGCTTAACAGTGGTTTTAACGTTTTCTTTTTTCAGCTCAGTATTCGGTTTTCGCCAAACGTAGGACATGCCGTCGGAACCGCCGATATTAAATTTAGACTCATCTGCAAAAATAACTGAGTTCCAGAACTCAGAATTCTTCTCGACATGTTCTTTGGCAAATGAAAGCCGGCTATGTTTATTTTTTTTACTGATGAATGGCTTCTTACGAGCTACTCGACCATTAAAACCAGACTTACGGAGTACTCGACGAATTGTTTCGGCACTACATGACTTGCCTAATCCATTCTCAATTTCACAAGCCACTTTTGGTACAGAGAGCCTCGTATTTGCCCTTATTTTTCTTAGAATAAATCTCTCATCAGATGCAATGAAGATTTAATTAGGTGCATTTCTGCCTTTATCCTTTACGCGGTTTTCATTACGAAAACGGTGGATAATATTCTGAATGGTAGACTTACTCAAGTTCACAAAGTCAGCAATTTTCCGTACCGAATGCCCATTTTCATAATGACTTAGGACCAGTTCACGCTGTTCAATAGTTGTACGACGACCCATTTTTAAATTACGTGTTTTGATTGACAGTTATTTTAAATTACCAAAATTAGTACTTGAAATGATTGAAAATATTACCAAGAAGGCAGAGAAGAGAAAAATAGTGAAAAATGTTAGGACTAGTCTATGCTTAAGTGCACAGAAATAATTGTACCAAATAAGCTGTGACATGTATTTTTGATGTGTTATAGCAAAGTTCTTATTATTAGACAGTTAGAAATATTCTTTTGTGTTTTTTTTTTTTGTTTTTAATATTCTTTAAACATACAACAACAACTTGGCATTCAAATTTCGTTGATAGCTTTAATAGTTTAGAAGCTACAGTGGTTTTATTAAAGGGTAGTGTACCAAATAAGCTGTGAACCACGTATATGTATACCTAATATTATTAAGAGGAAAGATTTGTATTTTTGTATTTTTGTATGTAACGAGTAAACTCAAAAACTACTAGACCGATTTTAAAAATATCTCGCTATTAGGCTATATTTATTGCCAAAAAATGTCGGGGATCCTTGGACATTCCTACTATTACTAACTCAAGGTGTAAAAAAATTAGTCATAATATATCTTTCATCGTATACGCTGCTGAAAGTATTGATGTTAAAACAAAAAAATGTTTTACAATATTATAGAACATATCAATATCTACAAAAAACTTCCCAAGACCATATGTCCAACTATTGTACTTATGTCACTATAACCGCTTTTTATACCCACTATTGATAGTAATATTGCCATACAAACATTGCACAACATGTACACAGGCAATTAAGAAATTAAGTATTCACAATAAGTATTTTACACTATTTAAATAGTAGGGAAATCTGACAACGGCATGTGTGGATACCACTCCAGGTGCACCACTAGGTTCTGGAGAGGATTTTTGGCCAAAACTGGATTTACGGACCATTTTTAAATTAATTTGGAATAAAAGCAACATTTATATGGAATTCTAAGAACATATGTTATGGATCCCATTCCAGATGCACCACCAGGCTCTGGAGAGGATTTTTGGGCAATACTGGATTTTTGGACCATTTTTTAATGATCTTGGAATAAAAGAAACATTTATATGGAACTCTGAGAACTGAGTTATAGTTTCCACTCCAGTAGCACCACCACCAGGTTCTGGAGAGGATTTTTGACCAAATCTGGATTTACGGACCATTTTCAAATCAAAATTAGAGACTCCATTCGATTTGCGATTAATACAGATTTGTTAAATTTTTATTGAGCTTTCATTTAATGTATAAATCGTTTAAATTTGTTTAGTAGAAAAAGATATTTATATAGTGGAATTTCAATTTTTGGTGTTTGATGTATCTCAAGGGAACGCGGATAACGATCGTCAAAAAAAAATATATATTAATATACTTCAAGATTTATTTCGAAACGAATGAAGTCTTTAATTTAGTTTTTTACTGTATTTATTAGTCTAAACAACTTTTAAACAAATATTATACCAAACTATATCGTGGTATGTAAAAATATAAGCTATTAATATAAGTTATTATTTAATTACAGGATCATCCAATATCACAACAAGACTCTTGTAAAATGGCCCAACAATATCAGCCATACATAATTAATGTTGAAAGGAGGATAGAAGATTCAATTTTCAATCACACAAACTCCCCAAACATAAGACAGAAACTCAATTAATAATGGTAAGCCAACAATAAATGATAATATTTCAAAAGAAGGTAGTAATGATTATAATATAATTGATTTTCGTAATCCCTTTTTACTTAATGAAGATATTTATAGTTTGTTGAGTACTTTCGAAATTGAAGTTGTAGAGGATTTATTAAAGCTAATTAGACCGAAAATTTCTGATACGCCTTGCACATTATAATCATTAGACATATCTAAATCGTCAACCACATTAGTGCCACCAGGCATTTCTAATCTACCAACAACACTAACACAATTAGACATTTTTAATGACAGAAGCTCATTAGAACCACAAAACATTACTAACGTGCTTGACACATTAGAACCATTAGGGATTACTAATGTGCCAAGCACATTAGAAATGTCAGCAGTAGAGGGTTTACTAAAACTTAGCGAGCAGGTTGATAGGTTGAGCAGATCTAACTTACAATATTCTGCAAATATTCTAGATTGCAGGTTTTCCGTTGATATAAAAGACTTAAATTTAAAAATTCTATTAAAAACATACAAGTCAATATTAAAAAAAAAAAAAATAAAGCAAATAACAAAACAAAAGACAGTAGGGTATTAGCATATACACTTAAGCAAAAATATCTTGAGTACAATAATGTATGCATTTTAAACTTTTATAGTTTTACCTGTTGTACTGATAAAATTTTAGCTTAAGCATATTGTAAATTTTCCCATTGCATAACTTTTTGCTTTGAAGTTAGCACTGACGTAGGGAAAGTAACAGTTTATCGAAGAAATGAACTGATACATTCAAATAAAGAGAAACTTGCTAGTCAAATGCGTGGAGTTCAACGTATTTTAATTAAACGAGAGATTAAGAACACAAATGCTTATTTATATAGAAACTAGCTGTTGCCCGCGGCTTCACCCGCGTGGAATTCGGTTATCTCGCGGGATGAAACGTTGCCTATGCCCTTCCCTTTTATTCCAAGTTCATTAAAAAAATGGTCCGTAAATCCAGTATTGGCTAAAAATCTCTCCAGAACCTGGTGGTGCATCTGGAGTGGTAACTATAACATATGTTCTCAGAGTTCCATATAAATGTTTCTTTCATTCCAAAATCATTAAAAAATGGTCCAAAAATCCAGTATTGACCAAGAATCCTCTCCAGAACCTGGTGGTGCATCTAGAGTGGTATCCACATATGCCGTTGTCAGATTTCCCTGCTATTTAAATATTGTTATATATTTATTATGAATACTTAATTTCTTAATTGCCTGTGTACATGTGTGTGCAATGCTTGTATGGTAATATTACTATCAATGGTGGGTATAAAAAGGGGTTATAGTGACATAAATACATTAATTGGACATATGGTTTCGCAAAGTTTTTTGTAGATATTGATATGTTCTATAATATTGTAAAACATTTTTTTGTTTTAACATCAATACTTTCCGCAGCGTATACGATGAAGGATATTTTATGACTAATTTTTTTACACCTTGGGTTAGTAATAGTAGGAAAGTCCAGGGATCCCCGACATTTTTTGGCAATAAATATAGCCTATGTTACTCAGTGATAATGAAGCTTTTTAATAACGAAAATATTTTTGAAATCGGTCCAGTAGTTTTTGAGTTTACTCGTTACATACAAAAATACAAAAATACAAATATACAAATCTTTCCTCTTTATAATATTAGTATGGGTAAGCAAATACTGGATGCTATAGATGAAATTGCCGTAAAGGGCAATTTGCAAAATATCCAAAATGTGACTACTTTTTGGAAATGCAAACGTAAGCTTTGCTATGATTGGAAGCGTCCTAAGATGTTATAATAACGATATGTCAGTTGTACAATAGTTAGAGGCATGCGTTTCATATCTCAATAACTCTGAAAAAATCATTGAAACTTGTGGTATTGCAATTCTGTAAGAGCCATTACATAAAAACAATGAGCCAAGATTTGGATTCCAAATTAGGTAGCAAGCATAGAGCGCGCAATATATTAAAATCAACGCTTTTAAAGGCGTATTATATTACAAACGTAAAAGGCTGTCAAATATGGTTCCGTCATATTTGTAATGTTTTGCTTTTACCATATAAAACAAGTAGATTTTATGAGAATTTTAATGTTTTAAAAGCAAATGTGCAAGAATTACACACATTCGGAAAGGTTTATTGCTTTTATAAAGAAGAGGATCCAAAGAACTATTTAGATACTATTACTTCTAAAAGTCCATTTACGCATATGTTGATATTGAATGATATTGCAGAGTTTGTAAAGAACATCACAAGTGGTAGAGCCGATGTTAATGAATATAGGCATGATGAATTTTGCTTGTTCATAATAAAAAATATTGTTTTTTGTTACCTTTTGGACGAATATAATAGGAATTTATGTATATCTTTCAGGTAGTATTGTAAGTAACGGTGCAGTAGAATCCAGTTTTTACTTCAAAAACATATCGTTCTAAATAATAAGTGTAATTAGGGCCAGGGACCTTTATCAGATTTACAAGACTAAATAACTTAAGCTCTTAAAAGAAATCAGATATAAATACAAATGTGTCATAACATAAACAGTGAAATTGAAAACACTATTATTTTAGACGAAAACAAGTGAAAATATTATAGTCGGCCAAGCCCGACCATTAAATATCCTACACCACTTGATGCATTATTCATGTACTTTAAAAAAGAAAACTAAGTGTTTTATTGTTGGTTTAATTGATTTATGTTTACTTATTTCTTTAATTCTTCAGAAGATTTTAATATCACATATTTAACAACAATAAAATTAAATGTAATTATTTAGTTATTCTTTTTACACATACACATATAGCATCATGATGACTATGAATTGCTTCATACGTATTCGCATAAATGTTGCAAGTATTAATGTTTAAAAGGCACCAATCTATATACGGATTGCTCTTTGTAGTACCACATTCTATTATTGATCTAAAGTTATTAGATACTATCCATCGTTCTGTATTTAAAGATATATTCCTTCTGCATGTGTTGAAATCTCCTAAAATGATTGTTTTTATATTTGCATTCTCTGCAATAATGTTTTCTAACTGTGTGTTTAATTCTCTCAAAGAAAATCTACTATACAATACCACAAATTTAATCTATATCTATATCTATACCTATATCTATATCTGTATCTATATCTATATCTATATCTATATCTATATCTATATCTATATCTATATCTATATCTATATCTATATCTATATCTATATCTATATCTATATCTATATCTATATCTATATCTATATCTATATCTATATCTATATCTATATCTATATCTATATCTATATCTATATCTATATCTATATCTATATCTATATATAAAGATGAAAGATTTGTATTTTTGTATTTTTGTATGTAATGAGTAAACTCAAAAACTACTAGACCGATTTTTTAAATTAATTTGGAATAAAAGCAACATTTATACGGAATTCTGAGAACATATGCTAAGGGTCCCACTCCAGACGCACCACCACGTTCTGGAGAGGATTTTTGTCTAATGTTGCTTTACACCTTGAGTTAGTAATAGTAGGAATGTCCAGGGATCCCCGACATTTTTTGGTAATAAATATAGCCTATGTTACTCAGTGATAATGTAGCTTTCTAATAGCGAGATATTTTTAAAATCGGTCTAGTAGTTTTTGAGTTTACTCGTTACATACAAAAGTACAAAAATACAAATCTTTCCTCTTTATAATATTAGGTATAGATATACGTGGCTCACAGCTTATTTGGTACACTACCCTTTATAGAAATAAAAACACTGTAGCTTCGAAAATATTAAAGCTATCAACGAAATTTGAATGCCAAGTTGTTGTTGTATGTTTAAAGAATATTAAAAACACAAAAGAATATTTCTAACTGTCTAATAATAAGAACTTTGCTATAACACATCAAATATACATGTCACAGTGGTTGCCAAAAAATGTCGAGGATCCCTTGACATTCCTACTATTACTAACTCATGGTGTAAAAAATTAGTCATAATATATCTTTCATCGTATACCCTGCGGAAAGTATTGATGATAAAAGGAAAAAATGTTCTACAATATTATAGAACATATCAATATCTACAAAAAACTTCCCGAGACCATATGTCCAACTATTGTACTTATGTCACTATAACCGCTTTTTATACCCACTATTGATAGTAATATTGCCATACAAACATTGCACACACATGTGCACAGGCAATTAAGAAATTAAGTATTCACAATAAGTATTTCACACTATTTAAAGAGTAGGGAAATCTGACAACGGCATGTGTGGATACCACTCCAGGTGCACCACTAGGTTCTGGAGAGGATTTTTGGCCAAAACTAGATTTACGGACCATTTTTTAATTAATTTGGAATAAAAGCAACATTTATATGGCATTCTAAGAACATATGTTATGGATCTCATTCCAGATACACCACCAGGTTCTGGAGAGGATTTATGGTCAATACTGGATTTTTGGACCATTTTTTAATGATTTTGAAATAAAAGAAACATTTATATGGAACTCTGAGAACTGAGTTATAGTTTCCACTCCAGTAGCACCACCACCAGGTTCTGGAGAGGATTTTTGACCAAATCTGGATTTACGGACCATTTTCAAATCAAAATTAGAGACTCCATTCGATTTGCGATTAATACAGATTTGTTAAATTTTTATTGAGCTTTCATTTAATGTATAAATCGTTTAAATTTGTTTAGTAGAAAAAGATATTTATATAGTGGAATTTCAATTTTTGGTGTTTGATGTATCTCAAGGGAACGCGGATAACGATCGTCAAAAAAAAATATATATTAATATACTTCAAGATTTATTTCGAAACGAATGAAGTCTTTAATTTAGTTTTTTACTGTATTTATTAGTCTAAACAACTTTTAAACAAATATTATACCAAACTATATCGTGGTATGTAAAAATATAAGCTATTAATATAAGTTATTATTTAATTACAGGATCATCCAATATCACAACAAGACTCTTGTAAAATGGCCCAACAATATCAGCCATACATAATTAATGTTGAAAGGAGGATAGAAGATTCAATTTTCAATCACACAAACTCCCCAAACATAAGACAGAAACTCAATTAATAATGGTAAGCCAACAATAAATGATAATATTTCAAAAGAAGGTAGTAATGATTATAATATAATTGATTTTCGTAATCCCTTTTTACTTAATGAAGATATTTATAGTTTGTTGAGTACTTTCGAAATTGAAGTTGTAGAGGATTTATTAAAGCTAATTAGACCGAAAATTTCTGATACGCCTTGCACATTATAATCATTAGACATATCTAAATCGTCAACCACATTAGTGCCACCAGGCATTTCTAATCTACCAACAACACTAACACAATTAGACATTTTTAATGACAGAAGCTCATTAGAACCACAAAACATTACTAACGTGCTTGGCACATTAGAACCATTAGGGATTACTAATGTGCCAAGCACATTAGAAATGTCAGCAGTAGAGGGTTTACTAAAGCTTAGCGAGCAGGTTGATAGGTTGAGCAGATCTAACTTACAATATTCTGCAAATATACATATAATTAAATGACCTTTCACATATCTAAATTACCCAACTATAATTTTAATACTAAAGAAAATAATCCTACACCTAAAAAAAAATACACATATTGTTCAATGTCCGCAGGATTTGGATACTCTATATAAAAAGGTTTTTGTCCCTACATTTTCATACCAAAACAGCAATTTTAAAAAAGATAAACATATGTCTCAAAAGAGCTTAGAAACCTTTTTCGAAATACTATTGAAAACAATTAATGACTTTACCAACTGCATTTAAAGCAGTATTTAAAGAAGTAATTGTTGAAAATGATATTCGATGTAGTATTCTTTAAAAATGGTACTCGACCCATTTATATTAGAATTTCAAAAATTAATTAAACATAGAGAGTCCCGAGAATTAAATGTTGTTTTTCCTGAGTTAGGAAATACTGGGCTCTCGCAAAATTTCGGCAGTAAGGAGAATTTCGAAAGTAATCAAGATTTAAACAAAACATTACGCCCTTTTGAACATACAAATACTAGCTTGGATTATCCTAAATTTGATGGGCTCAAAAAATGTAAAAGTAAAATAAATAAATCTATAAGAATGACAGATAAAACACCTACAAAAATAAAAAATAAAAATAGATTTAGGCGGAATATTCTAGATTGCAGGTTTGCCGTTGATATAAAAGACTTAAATTTAAAAATTCTATTAAAAACGTACAAGTCAATATTAAAAAAAAAAAAAATAAAGCAAATAACAAAACAAAAGACAGTAGGGTATTAGCATATACACTTAAGCAAAAATATCTTGAGTACAATAATGTATGCATTTTAAACTTTTATAGTTTTACCTGTTGTACTGATAAAATTTTAGCTTAAGCATATTGTAAATTTTCCCATTGCATAACTTTTTGCTTTGAAGTTAGCACTGACGTAGGGAAAGTAACAGTTTATCGAAGAAATGAACTGATACATTCAAATAAAGAGAAACTTGCTAGTCAAATGCGTGGAGTTCAACGTATTTTAATTAAACGAGAGATTAAGAACACAAATGCTTATTTATATAGAAACTAGCTGTTGCCCGCGGCTTCACCCGCGTGGAATTCGGTTATCTCGCGGGATGAAACGTTGCCTATGCCATTCCCTTTTATTCCAAGTTCATTAAAAAAATGGTCCGTAAATCCAGTATTGGCTAAAAATCTCTCCAGAACCTAATGGTGCATCTGGAGTGGTAACTATAACATATGTTCTCAGAGTTCCATATAAATGTTTCTTTCATTCCAAAATCATTAAAAAATGGTCCAAAAATCCAGTATTGACCAAGAATCCTCTCCAGAACCTGGTGGTGCATCTAGAGTGGTATCCACATATGCCGTTGTCAGATTTCCCTGCTATTTAAATATTGTTATATATTTATTATGAATACTTAATTTCTTAATTGCCTGTGTACATGTGTGTGCAATGCTTGTATGGTAATATTACTATCAATGGTGGGTATAAAAAGGGGTTATAGTGACATAAATACATTAATTGGACATATGGTTTCGCGAAGTTTTTTGTAGATATTGATATGTTCTATAATATTGTAAAACATTTTTTTGTTTTAACATCAATACTTTCCGCAGCGTATACGATGAAGGATATTTTATGACTAATTTTTTTACACCTTGGGTTAGTAATAGTAGGAAAGTCCAGGGATCCCCGACATTTTTTGGCAATAAATATAGCCTATGTTACTCAGTGATAATGAAGCTTTTTAATAACGAAAATATTTTTGAAATCGGTCCAGTAGTTTTTGAGTTTACTCGTTACATACAAAAATACAAAAATACAAATATACAAATCTTTCCTCTTTATAATATTAGTATGGGTAAGCAAATACTGGATGCTATAGATGAAATTGCCGTAAAGGGCAATTTGCAAAATATCCAAAATGTGACTACTTTTTGGAAATGCAAACGTAAGCTTTGCTATGATTGGAAGCGTCCTAAGATGTTATAATAACGATATGTCAGTTGTACAATAGTTAGAGGCATGCGTTTCATATCTCAATAACTCTGAAAAAATCATTGAAACTTGTGGTATTGCAATTCTGTAAGAGCCATTACATAAAAACAATGAGCCAAGATTTGGATTCCAAATTAGGTAGCAAGCATAGAGCGCGCAATATATTAAAATCAACGCTTTTAAAGGCGTATTATATTACAAACGTAAAAGGCTGTCAAATATGGTTCCGTCATATTTGTAATGTTTTGCTTTTACCATATAAAACAAGTAGATTTTATGAGAATTTTAATGTTTTAAAAGCAAATGTGCAAGAATTACACACATTCGGAAAGGTTTATTGCTTTTATAAAGAAGAGGATCCAAAGAACTATTTAGATACTATTACTTCTAAAAGTCCATTTACGCATATGTTGATATTGAATGATATTGCAGAGTTTGTAAAGAACATCACAAGTGGTAGAGCCGATGTTAATGAATATAGGCATGATGAATTTTGCTTGTTCATAATAAAAAATATTGTTTTTTGTTACCTTTTGGACGAATATAATAGGAATTTATGTATATCTTTCAGGTAGTATTGTAAGTAACGGTGCAGTAGAATCCAGTTTTTACTTCAAAAACATATCGTTCTAAATAATAAGTGTAATTAGGGCCAGGGACCTTTATCAGATTTACAAGACTAAATAACTTAAGCTCTTAAAAGAAATCAGATATAAATACAAATGTGTCATAACATAAACAGTGAAATTGAAAACACTATTATTTTAGACGAAAACAAGTGAAAATATTATAGTCGGCCAAGCCCGACCATTAAATATCCTACACCACTTGATGCATTATTCATGTACTTTAAAAAAGAAAACTAAGTGTTTTATTGTTGGTTTAATTGATTTATGTTTACTTATTTCTTTAATTCTTCAGAAGATTTTAATATCACATATTTAACAACAATAAAATTAAATGTAATTATTTAGTTATTCTTTTTACACATACACATATAGCATCATGATGACTATGAATTGCTTCATACGTATTCGCATAAATGTTGCAAGTATTAATGTTTGAAAGGCACCAATCTATATACGGATTGCTCTTTGTAGTACCACATTCTATTATTGATCTAAAGTTATTAGATACTATCCATCGTTCTGTATTTAAAGATATATTCCTTCTGCATGTGTTAAAATCTCCTAAAATGATTGTTTTTATATTTGCATTCTCTGCAATAATGTTTTCTAACTGTGTGTTTAATTCTCTCAAAGAAAATCTACTATACAATACCACAAATTTAATCTATATCTATATCTATATCTATATCTATATCTATATCTATATCTATATCTATATCTATATCTATATCTATATCTATATCTATATCTATATCTATATCTATATCTATATCTATATCTATATCTATATCTATATCTATATTTAAATCTATATCTATATCTATATCTATATCTATATCTATATCTATATCTATATCTATATCTATATCTATATCTATATCTATATCTATATCTATATCTATATCTATATCTATATCTATATTTAAATCTATATCTATATCTATATCTATATATATATCTATACTAATATTATAAAGATGAAAGATTTGTATTTTTGTATTTTTGTATGTAATGAGTAAACTCAAAAACTACTAGACCGATTTTTTAAATTAATTTGGAATAAAAGCAACATTTATATGGAATTCTAAGAAAATATGCTAAGGGTCCCACTCCAGACGCACCACCACGTTCTGGGGAGGATTTTTGTCAAATGTTGCTTTACATCTTGGGTTAGTAATAGTAGGAATGTCCAGGGATCCCCGACATTTTTTGGTAATAAATATAGCCTATGTTACTCAGTGATAATGTAGCTTTCTAATAGCGAGATATTTTTAAAATCGGTCTAGTAGTTTTTGAGTTCACTCGTTACATACAAAAATACAAAAATACAAAAATACAAATCTTTCCCCTTTATAATATTAGGTATAGATATACGTGGCTCACAGCTTATTTGGTACACTACGCTTTATAGAAATAAAACCACTGTAGCTTTTAATCTATTAAAGCTATCAACGAAATTTGAATGCCAAGTTGTTGTTGTATGTTTAAAGAATATTAAAAACAAAACAAAAACACAAAAGAATATTTCTAACTGTCTAATATAATAAGAACTTTGCTATAACACATCAAAAATACATGTCACAGCTTATTTGGTACAGATGTCTTTTTATTTAAAAATAATTAATATTAGTATATTTAATATTTTGTATAGGTACCCTTTTGCTTTTATAGTACTCTGTAGCCTCTTTGGCATTGAATCTACCAGCTTTTAGGTAACATCTGGGCTAATTTTACCCCACTCTTCCAACAACGCCTTCTTCAGTTCATTTTTGTTTGTTATGTTGTGTTTCCTAATGTTAGTATCCAATAAAAACCACAAATTTTTAATAACATTAAAGTCCGGTGACTGAGCCGGTGGCAACATTAAATGGGGGCAATTCCATATTAGATAAGTCTCCACAATTGTTGACTTATGTTTTGGGTCGTTATCTTGATAGAAGCGGAAATTATCGCTTATACCAAGCTTCGTTACATTTTAGAGCAAATTGTCTTTTAGTATGTTGAGGTACATATTTTTGTCCATTATTCCTTCAACAAACACTAAACTACCTACTCCAGTTGCTAACATACAAGCCCAAACTAATACACTTCCTCCGCCATGCTTAACAGTGGTTTTAACGTTTTCTTTTTTCAGCTCAGTATTCGGTTTTCGCCAAACGTAGGACATGCCGTCGGAACCGCCGATATTAAATTTAGACTCATCTGCAAAAATAACTGAGTTCCAGAACTCAGAATTCTTCTCGACATGTTCTTTGGCAAATGAAAGCCGGCTATGTTTATTTTTTTTACTGATGAATGGCTTCTTACGAGCTACTCGACCATTAAAACCAGACTTACGGAGTACTCGACGAATTGTTTCGGCACTACATGACTTGCCTAATCCATTCTCAATTTCACCAGCCACTTTTGGTGCAGATAGCCTCGTATTTGCCCTTATTTTTCTTAGAATAAATCTCTCATCAGATGCAATGAAGATTTAATTAGGTGCATTTCTGCCTTTATCCTTTACGCGGTTTTCATTACGAAAACGGTGGATAATATTCTGAATGGTAGACTTACTCAAGTTCACAAAGTCAGCAATTTTCCGTACCGAATGCCCATTTTCATAATGACTTAGGACCAGTTCACGCTGTTCAATAGTTGTACGACGACCCATTTTTAAATTACGTGTTTTGATTGACAGTTATTTTAAATTACCAAAATTAGTACTTGAAATGATTGAAAATATTACCAAAAAGGCAGAGAAGAGAAAAATAGTGAAAAATGTTAGGACTAGTCTATGCTTAAGTGCACAGAAATAACTGTACCAAATAAGCTGTGACATGTATTTTTGATGTGTTATAGCAAAGTTCTTATTATTAGACAGTTAGAAATATTCTTTTGTGTTTTTTTTTTTTTGTTTTTAATATTCTTTAAACATACAACAACAACTTGGCATTCAAATTTCGTTGATAGCTTTAATAGTTTAGAAGCTACAGTGGTTTTATTAAAGGGTAGTGTACCAAATAAGCTGTGAACCACGTATATGTATACCTAATATTATAAAGAGGAAAGATTTGTATTTTTGTATTTTTGTATGTAACGAGTAAACTCAAAAACTACTAGACCGATTTTAAAAATATCTCGCTATTAGGCTATATTTATTGCCAAAAAATGTCGGGGATCCTTGGACATTCCTACTATTACTAACTCAAGGTGTAAAAAAATTAGTCATAATATATCTTTCATCGTATACGCTGCTGAAAGTATTGATGTTAAAACAAAAAACTGTTCTACAATTTTATAGAACATATCAATATCTACAAAAAACTTCCCGAGACCATATGTCCAACTATTGTACTTATGTCACTATAACCGCTTTTTATACCCACTATTGATAGTAATATTGCCATACAAACATTGCACAACATGTACACAGGCAATTAAGAAATTAAGTATTCACAATAAGTATTTTACACTATTTAAATAGTAGGGAAATCTGACAACGGCATGTGTGGATACCACTCCCGGTGCACCACTAGGTTCTGGAGAGGATTTTTGGCCAAAACTGGATTTACGGACCATTTTTAAATTAATTTGGAATAAAAGCAACATTTATATGGAATTCTAAGAACATATGTTATGGATCCCATTCCAGATGCACCACCAGGCTCTGGAGAGGATTTTTGGGCAATACTGGATTTTTGGACCATTTTTTAATGATCTTGGAATAAAAGAAACATTTATATGGAACTCTGAGAACTGAGTTATAGTTTCCACTCCAGTAGCACCACCACCAGGTTCTGGAGAGGATTTTTGACCAAATCTGGATTTACGGACCATTTTCAAATCAAAATTAGAGACTCCATTCGATTTGCGATTAATACAGATTTGTTAAATTTTTATTGAGCTTTCATTTAATGTATAAATCGTTTAAATTTGTTTAGTAGAAAAAGATATTTATATAGTGGAATTTCAATTTTTGGTGTTTGATGTATCTCAAGGGAACGCGGATAACGATCGTCAAAAAAAAATATATATTAATATACTTCAAGATTTATTTCGAAACGAATGAAGTCTTTAATTTAGTTTTTTACTGTATTTATTAGTCTAAACAACTTTTAAACAAATATTATACCAAACTATATCGTGGTATGTAAAAATATAAGCTATTAATATAAGTTATTATTTAATTACAGGATCATCCAATATCACAACAAGACTCTTGTAAAATGGCCCAACAATATCAGCCATACATAATTAATGTTGAAAGGAGGATAGAAGATTCAATTTTCAATCACACAAACTCCCCAAACAAAAGACAGAAACTCAATTAATAATGGTAAGCCAACAATAAATGATAATATTTCAAAAGAAGGTAGTAATGATTATAATATAATTGATTTTCGTAATCCCTTTTTACTTAATGAAGATATTTATAGTTTGTTGAGTACTTTCGAAATTGAAGTTGTAGAGGATTTATTAAAGCTAATTAGACCGAAAATTTCTGATACGCCTTGCACATTATAATCATTAGACATATCTAAATCGTCAACCACATTAGTGCCACCAGGCATTTCTAATCTACCAACAACACTAACACAATTAGACATTTTTAATGACAGAAGCTCATTAGAACCACAAAACATTACTAACGTGCTTGACACATTAGAACCATTAGGGATTACTAATGTGCCAAGCACATTAGAAATGTCAGCAGTAGAGGGTTTACTAAAACTTAGCGAGCAGGTTGATAGGTTGAGCAGATCTAACTTACAATATTCTGCAAATATACATATAATTAAATGACCTTTCACATATCTAAATTACCCAACTATAATTTTAATACTAAAGAAAATAATCCTACACCTAAAAAAAAATACACATATTGTTCAATGTCCGCAGGATTTGGATACTCTATATAAAAAGGTTTTTGTCCCTACATTTTCATACCAAAACAGCAATTTTAAAAAAGATAAACATATGTCTCAAAAGAGCTTAGAAACCTTTTTCGAAATACTATTGAAAACAATTAATGACTTTACCAACTGCATTTAAAGCAGTATTTAAAGAAGTAATTGTTGAAAATGATATTCGATGTAGTATTCTTTAAAAATGGTACTCGACCCATTTATATTAGAATTTCAAAAATTAATTAAACATAGAGAGTCCCGAGAATTAAATGTTGTTTTTCCTGAGTTAGGAAATACTGGGCTCTCGCAAAATTTCGGCAGTAAGGAGAATTTCGAAAGTAATCAAGATTTAAACAAAACATTACGCCCTTTTGAACATACAAATACTAGCTTGGATTATCCTAAATTTGATGGGCTCAAAAAATGTAAAAGTAAAATAAATAAATCTATAAGAATGACAGATAAAACACCTACAAAAATAAAAAATAAAAATAGATTTAGGCGGAATATTCTAGATTGCAGGTTTGCCGTTGATATAAAAGACTTAAATTTAAAAATTCTATTAAAAACGTACAAGTCAATATAAAAAAAAAAAATAAAGCAAATAACAAAACAAAAGACAGTAGGGTATTAGCATATACACTTAAGCACTTGAGTACAATAATGTATGCATTTTAAACTTTTATAGTTTTACCTGTTGTACTGATAAAATTTTAGCTTAAGCATATTGTAAATTTTCCCATTGCATAACTTTTTGCTTTGAAGTTAGCACTGACGTAGGGAAAGTAACAGTTTATCGAAGAAATGAACTGATACATTCAAATAAAGAGAAACTTGCTAGTCAAATGCGTGGAGTTCAACGTATTTTAATTAAACGAGAGATTAAGAACACAAATGCTTATTTATATAGAAACTAGCTGTTGCCCGCGGCTTCACCCGCGTGGAATTCGGTTATCTCGCGGGATGAAACGTTGCCTATGCCATTCCCTTTTATTCCAAGTTCATTAAAAAAATGGTCCGTAAATCCAGTATTGGCTAAAAATCTCTCCAGAACCTAATGGTGCATCTGGAGTGGTAACTATAACATATGTTCTCAGAGTTCCATATAAATGTTTCTTTCATTCCAAAATCATTAAAAAATGGTCCAAAAATCCAGTATTGACCAAGAATCCTCTCCAGAACCTGGTGGTGCATCTAGAGTGGTATCCACACATGCCGTTGTCAGATTTCCCTGCTATTTAAATATTGTTATATATTTATTATGAATACTTAATTTCTTAATTGCCTGTGTACATGTGTGTGCAACGCTTGTATGGTAATATTACTATCAATGGTTGGTATAAAAAGGGGTTATAGTGTCATAAATACATTAATTGGACATATGGTTTCGCGAAGTTTTTTGTAGATATTGATATGTTCTATAATATTGTAAAACATTTTTTTGTTTTAACATCAATACTTTCCGCAGCGTATACGATGAAGGATATTTTATGACTAATTTTTTTACACCTTGGGTTAGTAATAGTAGGAAAGTCCAGGGATCCCCGAAAGTTTTTGGCAATAAATATAGCCTATGTTACTCAATGATAATGAAGCTTTTTAATAACGAAAATATTTTTGAAATCGGTCCAGTAGTTTTTGAGTTTACTCGTTACATACAAAAATACAAAAATACAAATATACAAATCTTTCCTCTTTATAATATTAGTATGGGTAAGCAAATACTGGATGCTATAGATGAAATTGCCGTAAAGGGCAATTTGCAAAATATCCAAAATGTGACTACTTTTTGGAAATGCAAACGTAAGCTTTGCTATGATTGGAAGCGTCCTAAGATGTTATAATAACGATATGTCAGTTGTACAATAGTTAGAGGCATGCGTTTCATATCTCAATAACTCTGAAAAAATCATTGAAACTTGTGGTATTGCAATTCTGTAAGAGCCATTACATAAAAACAATGAGCCAAGATTTGGATTCCAAATTAGGTAGCAAGCATAGAGCGCGCAATATATTAAAATCAACGCTTTTAAAGGCGTATTATATTACAAACGTAAAAGGCTGTCAAATATGGTTCCGTCATATTTGTAATGTTTTGCTTTTACCATATAAAACAAGTAGATTTTATGAGAATTTTAATGTTTTAAAAGCAAATGTGCAAGAATTACACACATTCGGAAAGGTTTATTGCTTTTATAAAGAAGAGGATCCAAAGAACTATTTAGATACTATTACTTCTAAAAGTCCATTTACGCATATGTTGATATTGAATGATATTGCAGAGTTTGTAAAGAACATCACAAGTGGTAGAGCCGATGTTAATGAATATAGGCATGATGAATTTTGCTTGTTCATAATAAAAAATATTGTTTTTTGTTACCTTTTGGACGAATATAATAGGAATTTATGTATATCTTTCAGGTAGTATTGTAAGTAACGGTGCAGTAGAATCCAGTTTTTACTTCAAAAACATATCGTTCTAAATAATAAGTGTAATTAGGGCCAGGGACCTTTATCAGATTTACAAGACTAAATAACTTAAGCTCTTAAAAGAAATCAGATATAAATACAAATGTGTCATAACATAAACACTGAAATTGAAAACACTATTATTTTAGACGAAAACAAGTGAAAATATTATAGTCGGCCAAGCCCGACCATTAAATATCCTACACCACTTGATGCATTATTCATGTACTTTAAAAAAGAAAACTAAGTGTTTTATTGTTGGTTTAATTGATTTATGTTTACTTATTTCTTTAATTCTTCAGAAGATTTTAATATCACATATTTAACAACAATAAAATTAAATGTAATTATTTAGTTATTCTTTTTACACATACACATATAGCATCATGATGACTATGAATTGCTTCATACGTATTCGCATAAATGTTGCAAGTATTAATGTTTAAAAGGCACCAATCTATATACGGATTGCTCTTTGTAGTACCACATTCTAT
Source organism: Ornithomya chloropus (assembly GCA_963971445.1). NCBI lineage: Eukaryota > Metazoa > Arthropoda > Insecta > Diptera > Hippoboscidae > Ornithomya > Ornithomya chloropus. Next base: position 26,449,999 of record OZ020531.1, read on the forward strand.
TATTGATCTAAAGTTATTAGATACTATCCATCGTTCTGTATTTAAAGATATATTCCTTCTGCATGTGTTGAAATCTCCTAAAATGATTGTTTTTATATTTGCATTCTCTGCAATAATGTTTTCTAACTGTGTGTTTAATTCTCTCAAAGAAAATCTACTATACAATACCACAAATTTAATCTATATCTATATCTATACCTATATCTATATCTGTATCTATATCTATATCTATATCTATATCTATATCTATATCTATATCTATATCTATATCTATATCTATATCTATATCTATATCTATATCTATATCTATATCTATATCTATATCTATATCTATATCTATATCTATATCTATATCTATATCTATATCTATATCTATATCTATATCTATATCTATATCTATATCTATATCTATATCTATATCTATATCTATATCTATATCTATATCTATATCTATATATAAAGATGAAAGATTTGTATTTTTGTATTTTTGTATGTAATGAGTAAACTCAAAAACTACTAGACCGATTTTTTAAATTAATTTGGAATAAAAGCAACATTTATACGGAATTCTGAGAACATATGCTAAGGGTCCCACTCCAGACGCACCACCACGTTCTGGAGAGGATTTTTGTCTAATGTTGCTTTACACCTTGAGTTAGTAATAGTAGGAATGTCCAGGGATCCCCGACATTTTTTGGTAATAAATATAGCCTATGTTACTCAGTGATAATGTAGCTTTCTAATAGCGAGATATTTTTAAAATCGGTCTAGTAGTTTTTGAGTTTACTCGTTACATACAAAAGTACAAAAATACAAATCTTTCCTCTTTATAATATTAGGTATAGATATACGTGGCTCACAGCTTATTTGGTACACTACCCTTTATAGAAATAAAAACACTGTAGCTTCGAAAATATTAAAGCTATCAACGAAATTTGAATGCCAAGTTGTTGTTGTATGTTTAAAGAATATTAAAAACACAAAAGAATATTTCTAACTGTCTAATAATAAGAACTTTGCTATAACACATCAAAAATACATGTCACAGTGGTTGCCAAAAAATGTCGAGGATCCCTTGACATTCCTACTATTACTAACTCATGGTGTAAAAAATTAGTCATAATATATCTTTCATCGTATACCCTGCGGAAAGTATTGATGATAAAAGGAAAAAATGTTCTACAATATTATAGAACATATCAATATCTACAAAAAACTTCCCGAGACCATATGTCCAACTATTGTACTTATGTCACTATAACCGCTTTTTATACCCACTATTGATAGTAATATTGCCATACAAACATTGCACACACATGTGCACAGGCAATTAAGAAATTAAGTATTCACAATAAGTATTTCACACTATTTAAAGAGTAGGGAAATCTGACAACGGCATGTGTGGATACCACTCCAGGTGCACCACTAGGTTCTGGAGAGGATTTTTGGCCAAAACTAGATTTACGGACCATTTTTTAATTAATTTGGAATAAAAGCAACATTTATATGGCATTCTAAGAACATATGTTATGGATCCCATTCCAGATACACCACCAGGTTCTGGAGAGGATTTATGGTCAATACTGGATTTTTGGACCATTTTTTAATGATTTTGGAATAAAAGAAACATTTATATGGAACTCTGAGAACTGAGTTATAGTTTCCACTCCAGTAGCACCACCACCAGGTTCTGGAGAGGATTTTTGACCAAATCTGGATTTACGGACCATTTTCAAATCAAAATTAGAGACTCCATTCGATTTGCGATTAATACAGATTTGTTAAATTTTTATTGAGCTTTCATTTAATGTATAAATCGTTTAAATTTGTTTAGTAGAAAAAGATATTTATATAGTGGAATTTCAATTTTTGGTGTTTGATGTATCTCAAGGGAACGCGGATAACGATCGTCAAAAAAAAATATATATTAATATACTTCAAGATTTATTTCGAAACGAATGAAGTCTTTAATTTAGTTTTTTACTGTATTTATTAGTCTAAACAACTTTTAAACAAATATTATACCAAACTATATCGTGGTATGTAAAAATATAAGCTATTAATATAAGTTATTATTTAATTACAGGATCATCCAATATCACAACAAGACTCTTGTAAAATGGCCCAACAATATCAGCAATATTAATGTTGAAAGGAGGATAGAAGATTCAATTTTCAATCACACAAACTCCCCAAACAAAAGACAGAAACTCAATTAATAATGGTTAGCCAACAATAAATGATAATATTTCAAAAGAAGGTAGTAATGATTATAATATAATTGATTCTCGTAATCCCCTTTTACTTAATGAAGATATTTATAGTTTGTTGAGTACTTTCGAAATTGAAGTTGTAGAGGATATATTAAAGCTAATTAGACCGAAAATTTCTGATACGCCTTGCACATTATAATCATTAGACATATCTAAATCGTCAACCACATTAGTGCCACCAGGCATTTCTAATCTACCAACAACACTAACACAATTAGACATTTTTAATGACAGAAGCTCATTAGAACCACAAAACATTACTAACGTGCTTGGCACATTAGAACCATTAGGGATTACTAATGTGCCAAGCACATTAGAAATGTCAGCAGTAGAGGGTTTACTAAAGCTTAGCGAGCAGGTTGATAGGTTGAGCAGATCTAACTTACAATATTCTGCAAATATACATATAATTAAATGACCTTTCACATATCTAAATTACCCAACTATAATTTTAATACTAAAGAAAATAATCCTACACCTAAAAAAAAATACACATATTGTTCAATGTCCGCAGGATTTGGATACTCTATATAAAAAGGTTTTTGTCCCTACATTTTCATACCAAAACAGCAATTTTAAAAAAGATAAACATATGTCTCAAAAGAGCTTAGAAACCTTTTTCGAAATACTATTGAAAACAATTAATGACTTTACCAACTGCATTTAAAGCAGTATTTAAAGAAGTAATTGTTGAAAATGATATTCGATGTAGTATTCTTTAAAAATGGTACTCGACCCATTTATATTAGAATTTCAAAAATTAATTAAACATAGAGAGTCCCGAGAATTAAATGTTGTTTTTCCTGAGTTAGGAAATACTGGGCTCTCGCAAAATTTCGGCAGTAAGGAGAATTTCGAAAGTAATCAAGATTTAAACAAAACATTACGCCCTTTTGAACATACAAATACTAGCTTGGATTATCCTAAATTTGATGGGCTCAAAAAATGTAAAAGTAAAATAAATAAATCTATAAGAATGACAGATAAAACACCTACAAAAATAAAAAATAAAAATAGATTTAGGCGGAATATTCTAGATTGCAGGTTTGCCGTTGATATAAAAGACTTAAATTTAAAAATTCTATTAAAAACGTACAAGTCAATATAAAAAAAAAAAATAAAGCAAATAACAAAACAAAAGACAGTAGGGTATTAGCATATACACTTAAGCACTTGAGTACAATAATGTATGCATTTTAAACTTTTATAGTTTTACCTGTTGTACTGATAAAATTTTAGCTTAAGCATATTGTAAATTTTCCCATTGCATAACTTTTTGCTTTGAAGTTAGCACTGACGTAGGGAAAGTAACAGTTTATCGAAGAAATGAACTGATACATTCAAATAAAGAGAAACTTGCTAGTCAAATGCGTGGAGTTCAACGTATTTTAATTAAACGAGAGATTAAGAACACAAATGCTTATTTATATAGAAACTAGCTGTTGCCCGCGGCTTCACCCGCGTGGAATTCGGTTATCTCGCGGGATGAAACGTTGCCTATGCCATTCCCTTTTATTCCAAGTTCATTAAAAAAATGGTCCGTAAATCCAGTATTGGCTAAAAATCTCTCCAGAACCTAATGGTGCATCTGGAGTGGTAACTATAACATATGTTCTCAGAGTTCCATATAAATGTTTCTTTCATTCCAAAATCATTAAAAAATGGTCCAAAAATCCAGTATTGACCAAGAATCCTCTCCAGAACCTGGTGGTGCATCTAGAGTGGTATCCACACATGCCGTTGTCAGATTTCCCTGCTATTTAAATATTGTTATATATTTATTATGAATACTTAATTTCTTAATTGCCTGTGTACATGTGTGTGCAACGCTTGTATGGTAATATTACTATCAATGGTTGGTATAAAAAGGGGTTATAGTGTCATAAATACATTAATTGGACATATGGTTTCGCGAAGTTTTTTGTAGATATTGATATGTTCTATAATATTGTAAAACATTTTTTTGTTTTAACATCAATACTTTCCGCAGCGTATACGATGAAGGATATTTTATGACTAATTTTTTTACACCTTGGGTTAGTAATAGTAGGAAAGTCCAGGGATCCCCGAAAGTTTTTGGCAATAAATATAGCCTATGTTACTCAATGATAATGAAGCTTTTTAATAACGAAAATATTTTTGAAATCGGTCCAGTAGTTTTTGAGTTTACTCGTTACATACAAAAATACAAAAATACAAATATACAAATCTTTCCTCTTTATAATATTAGTATGGGTAAGCAAATACTGGATGCTATAGATGAAATTGCCGTAAAGAGCAATTTGCAAAATATCCAAAATGTGGCTACTTTTTGGGAATGCAAATCCGAAAGAAATTTTAACAGTTACTATGATGCTGATCATATGACAGGCATGCTAACCATGCAGCAAGGCCGTTACAAAAATTATGTTCAATATGTTGCATCCCCGCTCCCTGTTTATTTATGGGAAAAAAAAACTTTTGAAACCTTAACACAAAATAATAAAATATTAGAGGATGTGAACTTTACTTTTCATTTAGGCGCTTCTGGTGAAAGTGTCAAAAAAATTTACTGTGCTGAAAAGGGCGTTCTTGTATATAATTTGGTTATAAGGATATCTAAATTATCAAAAATATTAGTAATTGCTTAAGAAAATTTGTCAAGGCACACAACAACTGATATATACAATTTCTTATATGAATTAAAAAATGTTTTGCAAAGTTAGTAATTACAAGTGGCCTTCTTGTAAACGTAAGCTTTGCTTTGATTGGAATCGTCCTAAGATGTTATAATAACGATATGTCAGTTGTACAATAGTTAGAGGCATGCGTTTCATATCTCAATAACTCTGAAAAAATCATTGAAACTTGTGGTATTGCAATTCTGTAAGAGCCATTACATAAAAACAATGTGCCAAGATTTGGATTCCAAATTAGGTAGCAAGCATAGAGCGCGCAATATATTAAAATTAACGCTTTTAAAGGCGTATTATATTACAAACGTAAAAGGCTGTCAAATATGGTTCCGTCATATTTGTAATGTTTTGCTTTTACCATATAAAACAAGTAGATTTTATGAGAATTTTAATGTTTTAAAAGCAAATGTGCAAGAATTACACACATTCGGAAAGGTTTATTGCTTTTATAAAGAAGAGGATCCAAAGAACTATTTAGATACTATTACTTCTAAAAGTCCATTTACGCATATGTTGATATTGAATGATATTGCAGAGTTTGTAAAGAACATCACAAGTGGTAGAGCCGATGTTAATGAATATAGGCATGATGAATTTTGCTTGTTCATAATAAAAAATATTGTTTTTTGTTACTTTTTGGACGAATATAATAGGAATTTATGTATATCTTTCAGGTAGTATTGTAAGTAACGGTGCAGTAGAAGCCAGTTTTTACTTCAAAAACATATCGTTCTAAATAATAAGTGTAATTAGGGCCAGGGACCTTTATCAGATTTACAAGACTAAATAACTTAAGCTCTTAAAAGAAATCAGATATAAATACAAATGTGTCATAACATAAACACTGAAATTGAAAACACTATTATTTTAGACGAAAACAAGTGAAAATATTATAGTCGGCCAAGCCCGACCATTAAATATCCTACACCACTTGATGCATTATTCATGTACTTTAAAAAAGAAAACTAAGTGTTTTATTGTTGGTTTAATTGATTTATGTTTATTTATATTTTCTTTAATTCTTCAGAAGATTTTAATATCACATATTTAACAACAATAAAATTAAATGTAATTATTTAGTTATTCTTTTTACACATACACATATAGCATCATGATGACTATGAATTGCTTCATACGTATTCGCATAAATGTTGCAAGTATTAATGTTTGAAAGGCACCAATCTATATACGGATTGCTCTTTGTAGTACCACATTCTATTATTGATCTAAAGTTATTAGATACTATCCATCGTTCTGTATTTAAAGATATATTCCTTCTGCATGTGTTAAAATCTCCTAAAATGATTGTTTTTATATTTGCATTCTCTGCAATAATGTTTTCTAACTGTGTGTTTAATTCTCTCAAAGAAAATCTACTATGCAATACAACATATGTAATCTATATCTATATCTATACCTATATCTATATCTGTATCTATATCTATATCTATATCTATATCTATATCTATATCTATATCTATATCTATATCTATATCTATATCTATATCTATATCTATATCTATATCTATATCTATATCTATATCTATATCTATATCTATATCTATATCTATATCTATATCTATATCTATATCTATATCTATATCTATATCAACATTTATATGGAATTCTGAGAACATATGCTAAGGGTCCCACTCCAGACGCACCACCAGGTTCTGGAGAGGATTTTTGTCTAATGTTGCTTTACACCTTGAGTTAGTAATAGTAGGAATGTCCAGGGATCCCCGACATTTTTTGGTAATAAATATAGCCTATGTTACTCAGTGATAATGTAGCTTTCTAATAGCGAGATATTTTTAAAATCGGTCTAGTAGTTTTTGAGTTTACTCGTTACATACAAAAGTACAAAAATACAAATCTTTCCTCTTTATAATATTAGGTATAGATATACGTGGCTCACAGCTTATTTGGTACACTACGCTTTATAGAAATAAAACCACTGTAGCTTTTAATCTATTAAAGCTATCAACGAAATTTGAATGCCAAGTTGTTGTTGTATGTTTAAAGAATATTAAAAACAAAACAAAAACACAAAAGAATATTTCTAACTGTCTAATAATAAGAACTTTGCTATAACACATCAAAAATACATGTCACAGTGGTTGCCAAAAAATGTCGAGGATCCCTTGACATTCCTACTATTACTAACTCATGGTGTAAAAAATTAGTCATAATATATCTTTCATCGTATACCCTGCGGAAAGTATTGATGATAAAAGGAAAAAATGTTCTACAATATTATAGAACATATCAATATCTACAAAAAACTTCCCGAGACCATATGTCCAACTATTGTACTTATGTCACTATAACCGCTTTTTATACCCACTATTGATAGTAATATTGCCATACAAACATTGCACACACATGTGCACAGGCAATTAAGAAATTAAGTATTCACAATAAGTATTTCACACTATTTAAAGAGTAGGGAAATCTGACAACGGCATGTGTGGATACCACTCCAGGTGCACCACTAGGTTCTGGAGAGGATTTTTGGCCAAAACTAGATTTACGGACCATTTTTTAATTAATTTGGAATAAAAGCAACATTTATATGGCATTCTAAGAACATACGTTATGGATCCCATTCCAGATGCACCACCAGGTTCTGGAGAGGATTTATGGTCAATACTGGATTTTTGGACCATTTTTTAATGATTTTGGAATAAAAGAATCATTTATATGGAACTCTGAGAACTGAGTTATAGTTTCCACTCCAGTAGCACCACCACCAGGTTCTGGAGAGGATTTTTGACCAAATCTGGATTTACGGACCATTTTCAAATCAAAATTAGAGACTCCATTCGATTTGCGATTAATACAGATTTGTTAAATTTTTATTGAGCTTTCATTTAATGTATAAATCGTTTAAATTTGTTTAGTAGAAAAAGATATTTATATAGTGGAATTTCAATTTTTGGTGTTTGATGTATCTCAAGGGAACGCGGATAACGATCGTCAAAAAAAAATATATATTAATATACTTCAAGATTTATTTCGAAACGAATGAAGTCTTTAATTTAGTTTTTTACTGTATTTATTAGTCTAAACAACTTTTAAACAAATATTATACCAAACTATATCGTGGTATGTAAAAATATAAGCTATTAATATAAGTTATTATTTAATTACAGGATCATCCAATATCACAACAAGACTCTTGTAAAATGGCCCAACAATATCAGCAATATTAATGTTGAAAGGAGGATAGAAGATTCAATTTTCAATCACACAAACTCCCCAAACAAAAGACAGAAACTCAATTAATAATGGTTAGCCAACAATAAATGATAATATTTCAAAAGAAGGTAGTAATGATTATAATATAATTGATTCTCGTAATCCCCTTTTACTTAATGAAGATATTTATAGTTTGTTGAGTACTTTCGAAATTGAAGTTGTAGAGGATATATTAAAGCTAATTAGACCGAAAATTTCTGATACGCCTTGCACATTATAACCATTAGACATATCTAAATCGTCAACCACATTAGGGCCACCAGGCAACAACACTAACACAATTAGACATTTTTAATGACAGAAGCTCATTAGAACCACAAAACATTACTAACGTGCTTGGCACATTAGAACCATTAGGGATTACTAATGTGCCAAGCACATTAGAAATGTCAGCAGTAGAGGGTTTACTAAAGCTTAGCGAGCAGGTTGATAGGTTGAGCAGATCTAACTTACAATATTCTGCAAATATACATATAATTAAATGACCTTTCACATATCTAAATTACCCAACTATAATTTTAATACTAAAGAAAATAATCCTACACCTAAAAAAAAATACACATATTGTTCAATGTCCGCAGGATTTGGATACTCTATATAAAAAGGTTTTTGTCCCTACATTTTCATACCAAAACAGCAATTTTAAAAAAGATAAACATATGTCTCAAAAGAGCTTAGAAACCTTTTTCGAAATACTATTGAAAACAATTAATGACTTTACCAACTGCATTTAAAGCAGTATTTAAAGAAGTAATTGTTGAAAATGATATTCGATGTAGTATTCTTTAAAAATGGTACTCGACCCATTTATATTAGAATTTCAAAAATTAATTAAACATAGAGAGTCCCGAGAATTAAATGTTGTTTTTCCTGAGTTAGGAAATACTGGGCTCTCGCAAAATTTCGGCAGTAAGGAGAATTTCGAAAGTAATCAAGATTTAAACAAAACATTACGCCCTTTTGAACATACAAATACTAGCTTGGATTATCCTAAATTTGATGGGCTCAAAAAATGTAAAAGTAAAATAAATAAATCTATAAGAATGACAGATAAAACACCTACAAAAATAAAAAATAAAAATAGATTTAGGCGGAATATTCTAGATTGCAGGTTTGCCGTTGATATAAAAGACTTAAATTTAAAAATTCTATTAAAAACGTACAAGTCAATATAAAAAAAAAAAAATAAAGCAAATAACAAAACAAAAGACAGTAGGGTATTAGCATATACACTTAAGCACTTGAGTACAATAATGTATGCATTTTAAACTTTTATAGTTTTACCTGTTGTACTGATAAAATTTTAGCTTAAGCATATTGTAAATTTTCCCATTGCATAACTTTTTGCTTTGAAGTTAGCACTGACGTAGGGAAAGTAACAGTTTATCGAAGAAATGAACTGATACATTCAAATAAAGAGAAACTTGCTAGTCAAATGCGTGGAGTTCAACGTATTTTAATTAAACGAGAGATTAAGAACACAAATGCTTATTTATATAGAAACTAGCTGTTGCCCGCGGCTTCACCCGCGTGGAATTCGGTTATCTCGCGGGATGAAACGTTGCCTATGCCCTTCTCTTTTATTCCAAGTTCATTAAAAAAATGGTCCGTAAATCCAGTATTGGCTAAAAATCTCTCCAGAACCTAATGGTGCATCTGGAGTGGTAACTATAACATATGTTCTCAGAGTTCCATATAAATGTTTCTTTCATTCCAAAATCATTAAAAAATGGTCCAAAAATCCAGTATTGACCAAGAATCCTCTCCAGAACCTGGTGGTGCATCTAGAGTGGTATCCACACATGCCGTTGTCAGATTTCCCTGCTATTTAAATATTGTTATATATTTATTATGAATACTTAATTTCTTAATTGCCTGTGTACATGTGTGTGCAACGCTTGTATGGTAATATTACTATCAATGGTTGGTATAAAAAGGGGTTATAGTGTCATAAATACATTAATTGGACATATGGTTTCGCGAAGTTTTTTGTAGATATTGATATGTTCTATAATATTGTAAAACATTTTTTTGTTTTAACATCAATACTTTCCGCAGCGTATACGATGAAGGATATTTTATGACTAATTTTTTTACACCTTGGGTTAGTAATAGTAGGAAAGTCCAGGGATCCCCGAAAGTTTTTGGCAATAAATATAGCCTATGTTACTCAATGATAATGAAGCTTTTTAATAACGAAAATATTTTTGAAATCGGTCCAGTAGTTTTTGAGTTTACTCGTTACATACAAAAATACAAAAATACAAATATACAAATCTTTCCTCTTTATAATATTAGTATGGGTAAGCAAATACTGGATGCTATAGATGAAATTGCCGTAAAGAGCAATTTGCAAAATATCCAAAATGTGGCTACTTTTTGGGAATGCAAATCCGAAAGAAATTTTAACAGTTACTATGATGCTGATCATATGACAGGCATGCTAACCATGCAGCAAGGCCGTTACAAAAATTATGTTCAATATGTTGCATCCCCGCTCCCTGTTTATTTATGGGAAAAAAAACTTTTGAAACCTTAACACAAAATAATAAAATATTAGAGGATGTGAACTTTACTTTTCATTTAGGCGCTTCTGGTGAAAGTGTCAAAAAAATTTACTGTGCTGAAAAGCGCGTTCTTGTATATAATTTGGTTATAAGGATATCTAAATTATCAAAAATATTAGTAATTGCTTAAGAAAATTTGTCAAGGCACACAACAACTGATATATACAATTTCTTATATGAATTAAAAAATGTTTTGCAAAGTTAGTAATTACAAGTGGCCTTCTTGTAAACGTAAGCTTTGCTTTGATTGGAATCGTCCTAAGATGTTATAATAACGATATGTCAGTTGTACAATAGTTAGAGGCATGCGTTTCATATCTCAATAACTCTGAAAAAATCATTGAAACTTGTGGTATTGCAATTCTGTAAGAGCCATTACATAAAAACAATGTGCCAAGATTTGGATTCCAAATTAGGTAGCAAGCATAGAGCGCGCAATATATTAAAATTAACGCTTTTAAAGGCGTATTATATTACAAACGTAAAAGGCTGTCAAATATGGTTCCGTCATATTTGTAATGTTTTGCTTTTACCATATAAAACAAGTAGATTTTATGAGAATTTTAATGTTTTAAAAGCAAATGTGCAAGAATTACACACATTCGGAAAGGTTTATTGCTTTTATAAAGAAGAGGATCCAAAGAACTATTTAGATACTATTACTTCTAAAAGTCCATTTACGCATATGTTGATATTGAATGATATTGCAGAGTTTGTAAAGAACATCACAAGTGGTAGAGCCGATGTTAATGAATATAGGCATGATGAATTTTGCTTGTTCATAATAAAAAATATTGTTTTTTGTTACTTTTTGGACGAATATAATAGGAATTTATGTATATCTTTCAGGTAGTATTGTAAGTAACGGTGCAGTAGAAGCCAGTTTTTACTTCAAAAACATATCGTTCTAAATAATAAGTGTAATTAGGGCCAGGGACCTTTATCAGATTTACAAGACTAAATAACTTAAGCTCTTAAAAGAAATCAGATATAAATACAAATGTGTCATAACATAAACACTGAAATTGAAAACACTATTATTTTAGACGAAAACAAGTGAAAATATTATAGTCGGCCAAGCCCGACCATTAAATATCCTACACCACTTGATGCATTATTCATGTACTTTAAAAAAGAAAACTAAGTGTTTTATTGTTGGTTTAATTGATTTATGTTTATTTATATTTTCTTTAATTCTTCAGAAGATTTTAATATCACATATTTAACAACAATAAAATTAAATGTAATTATTTAGTTATTCTTTTTACACATACACATATAGCATCATGATGACTATGAATTGCTTCATACGTATTCGCATAAATGTTGCAAGTATTAATGTTTGAAAGGCACCAATCTATATACGGATTGCTCTTTGTAGTACCACATTCTATTATTGATCTAAAGTTATTAGATACTATCCATCGTTCTGTATTTAAAGATATATTCCTTCTGCATGTGTTAAAATCTCCTAAAATGATTGTTTTTATATTTGCATTCTCTGCAATAATGTTTTCTAACTGTGTGTTTAATTCTCTCAAAGAAAATCTACTATGCAATACAACATATGTAATCTATATCTATATCTATACCTATATCTATATCTGTATCTATATCTATATCTATATCTATATCTATATCTATATCTATATCTATATCTATATCTATATCTATATCTATATCTATATCTATATCTATATCTATATCTATATCTATATCTATATCTATATCTATATCTATATCTATATCTATATCTATATCTATATCTATATCTATATCTATATCTATATCTATATCTATATCTATATCTATATCTATATCTATATCTATATCTATATCTATATCTATATCTATATCTATATCAACATTTATATGGAATTCTACGAAAATATACTAAGGGTCCCACTCCAGACGCACCACCATGTTCTGGAGAGGATTTTTGTCAAATTTTGCTTTACATCTTGAGTTAGTAATAGTAGGAATGTCCAGGGGTGCCCGACATTTTTTGGTAATAAATATAGCCTATGTTACTCAGTGATAATGTAGCTTTCTAATAGCGAGATATTTTTAAAATCGGTCTAGTCGTTTTTGAGTTCACTCGTTACATACAAAAATACAAAAATACAAATCTTTCCCCTTTATAATATTAGGTATAGATATACGTGGCTCACAGCTTATTTGGTACACTACGCTTTATAGAAATAAAACCACTGTAGCTTCTAAACTATTAAAGCTATCAACGAAATTTGAATGCCAAGTTGTTGTTGTGTGTTTAAAGAATATTAAAAACAAAAAAAAAAAACACAAAAGAATATTTCTAACTGTCTGTTTTATTAAAGGTTAGTGTACCAAATATGCTGTGAACCACGTATATGTATACCTAATATTATAAAGAGGAAAGATTTGTATTTTTGTATTTTTGTATGTAACGAGTAAACTCAAAAACTACTAGACCGATTTTAAAAATATCTCGCTATTAGGCTATATTTATTGCCAAAAAATGTCGGGGATCCCTGGACATTCTTACTATTACTAACTCAAGGTGTAAAAAAATTAGTCATAATATATCTTTTATCGTATACGCTGCGAAAAGTCTTGATATTAAAACAAAAAAATGTTCTACAATATTATAGAACATATCAATATCTACAAAAAACTTCACGAGACCATATGTCCAACTAATATATTTATGTCACTATAACCCCTTTTTATACCCACCATTGATAGTAATATTGCTATACAAACATTGCACACACATGTACACAGGCAATTAAGAAATTAAGTATTTACAATAAGTATTTCACACTATTTAAAGAGTAGGGAAATCTGACAACGGCATGTGTGGATACCACTCCAGATGCACCCCTAGGTTCTGGAGAGGATTTTTGGCCAAAACTTGATTTACGGACCATTTTTAAATTAATTTGGAATAAAAGCAACATTTATATGGCATTCTAAGAACATATGTTATGGATCCCATTCCAGATGCACCACCAGGTTCTAGAGAGGATTTTTGGGCAATACTGGATTTTTGGACCATTTGTTAATGATTTTGGAATAAAAGAAACATTTATATGGAACTCTGAGAACTGAGTTATAGTTTCCACTCCAGTAGCACCACCACCAGGTTCTGGAGAGGATTTTTGACCAAATCTGGATTTACGGACCATTTTCAAATCAAAATTAGAGACTCCATTCGATTTGCGATTAATACAGATTTGTTAAATTTTTATTGAGCTTTCATTTAATGTATAAATCGTTTAAATTTGTTTAGTAGAAAAAGATATTTATATAGTGGAATTTCAATTTTTGGTGTTTGATGTATCTCAAGGGAACGCGGATAACGATCGTCAAAAAAAAATATATATTAATATACTTCAAGATTTATTTCGAAACGAATGAAGTCTTTAATTTAGTTTTTTACTGTATTTATTAGTCTAAACAACTTTTAAACAAATATTATACCAAACTATATCGTGGTATGTACATATATAAGCTATTAATATAAGTTATTATTTAATTACAGGATCATCCAATATCACAACAAGACTCTTGTAAAATGGCCCAACAGTATCAGCCATACATAATTAATGTTGAAAGGAGGATAGAAGATTCAATTTTCAATCACACAAACTCCCCAAACAAAAGACAGAAACTCAATTAATAATGGTAAGCCAACAATAAATGATAATATTTCAAAAGAAGGTAGTAATGATTATAATATAATTGATTCTCGTAATCCCCTTTTACTTAATGAAGATATTTATAGTTTGTTGAGTACTTTCGAAATTGAAGGTGTAGAAGATATATTAAAGCTAATTAGACCGAAAATTTCTGATACGCCTTGCACATTATAACCATTAGACATATCTAAATCGTCAACCACATTAGTGCCACCAGGCATTTCTAATCTACCAACAACACTAACACAATTAGACATTTTTAATGACAGAAGCTCATTAGAACCACAAAACATTACTAACGTGCTTGGCACATTAGAACCATTAGGGATTACTAATGTGCCAAGCACATTAGAAATGTCAGCAGTAGAGGGTTTACTAAAGCTTAGCGAGCAGGTTGATAGGTTGAGCAGATCTAACTTACAATATTCTGCAAATATACATATAATTAAATGACCTTTCACATATCTAAATTACCCAACTATAATTTTAATACTAAAGAAAATAATCCTACACCTAAAAAAAAATACACATATTGTTCAATGTCCGCAGGATTTGGATACTCTATATAAAAAGGTTTTTGTCCCTACATTTTCATACCAAAACAGCAATTTTAAAAAAGATAAACATATGTCTCAAAAGAGCTTAGAAACCTTTTTCGAAATACTATTGAAAACAATTAATGACTTTACCAACTGCATTTAAAGCAGTATTTAAAGAAGTAATTGTTGAAAATGATATTCGATGTAGTATTCTTTAAAAATGGTACTCGACCCATTTATATTAGAATTTCAAAAATTAATTAAACATAGAGAGTCCCGAGAATTAAATGTTGTTTTTCCTGAGTTAGGAAATACTGGGCTCTCGCAAAATTTCGGCAGTAAGGAGAATTTCGAAAGTAATCAAGATTTAAACAAAACATTACGCCCTTTTGAACAAACAAATACTAGCTTGGATTATCCTAAATTTGATGGGCTCAAAAAATGTAAAAGTAAAATAAATAAATCTATAAGAATGACAGATAAAACACCTACAAAAATAAAAAATAAAAATAGCTTTAGGCGGAATATTCTAGATTGCAGGTTTGCCGTTGATATAAAAGACTTAAATTTAAAAATTCTATTAAAAACTTACAAGTCAATATTAAAAAAAAAAAAAAAAAGCAATTAACAAAACAAAAGATAGTAGGGTATTAGCATATATACTTAAGCAAAAATATCTTGAGTACAATAATGTATGCATTTTAAACTTAAACTTTTTGTTTTGAAGTTAGCACTGACGTAGGGAAAGTAACAGTTTATCGAAGAAATGAACTGATACATTCAAATAAAGAGAAATTTTGATAGTCAAATGCGTGGAGTTCAACGTATTTTAATTAAACGAGAGATTAAGAACACAAATGCTTATTTATATAGAAACTAGCTGTTGCCCGCGGCTTCACCCGCGTGGAATTCGGTTATCTCGCGGGATGAAACGTTGCCTATGCCCTTCCCTTTTATTCCAAGTTCATTAAAAAAATGGTCCGTAAATCCAGTATTGGCTAAAAATCTCTCCAGAACCTGGTGGTGCATCTGGAGTGGTATCCACACATGCCGTTGTCAGATTTCCCTACTATTTAAATATTGTTATATATATATTATGAATACTTAATTTCTTAATTGCCTGTGTACATGTGTGTGCAATGTTTGTATGGCAATATTACTATCAATAGTGGGTATAAAAAGGGGTTATAGTGACATAAGTACAATAGTTGGACATATGGTCTCGGGAAGTTTTTTGTAGATATTGATATGTTCTATAATATTGTAGAACAGTTTTTTGTTTTAACATCAATACTTTAAGCAGCGTATACGATGAAGGATATTTTATGACTAATTTTTTTACACCTTGGGTTAGTAATAGTATGAAAGTCCAGGGATCCCCGAAAGTTTTTGGCAATAAATATAGCCTATGTTACTCAATGATAATGAAGCTTTTTAATAACGAAAATATTTTTGAAATCGGTCCAGTAGTTTTTGAGTTTACTCGTTACATACAAAAATACAAAAATACAAATATACAAATCTTTCCTCTTTATAATATTAGTATGGGTAAGCAAATACTGGATGCTATAGATGAAATTGCCGTAAAGGGCAATTTGCAAAATATCCAAAATGTAGCTACTTTTTGGGAATGAAAATCCGAAAGAAATTTTAACAGTTACTATGATGCTGATCATATGACAGGCATGCTAATCATGCAGCAAGGCCGTTACAAAAATTATGTTCAATATGTTGCATCCCCGCTCCCTGTTTATTTATGGGAAAAAAAACCTTAACACAAAATAATAAAATATTAGAGGATGTGAACTTTACTTTTCATTTAGGCGCTTCTGGTGAAAGTGTCAAAAAAATTTACTGTGCTGAAAAGCGCGTTCTTGTATATAATTTGGTTATAAGGATATCTAAATTATCAAAAATATTAGTAATTGCTCAAGAAAATTTGTCAAGGCACACAACAACTGATATATACAATTTCTTATATGAATTAAAAAATGTTTTGCAAAGTTAGTAATTACAAGTGGCCTTCTTGTAAACGTAAGCTTTGCTTTGATTGAAAGCGTCCTAAAATGTTATAATAACGATATGTCAGTTGTACAATAGTTAGAGGCATGCGTTTCATACCTCAATAACTCTGAAAAAAATCATTGAAACTTATGGTATTGCAATTCTGTAAGAGCCATTACATAAAAACAATGTGCCAAGATTTGGATTCCAAATTAGGTAGCAAGCATGGAGCGCGCAATATATTAAAATCAACACTTTTAAAGGCGTATTATATTACAAACGTAAAAGACTGTCAAATATGGTTCCGTCATATTTTTAATGTTTTGCTTTTACCCATTGCTATGAATTGCTTCATACGTATTCGCATAAATGTTGCAAGTATTAATGTTTGAAAGGCACCAATATATATACGGATTGCTCTTTGTAGTACCACATTCTATTATTGATCTAAAGTTATTAGATACTATCCATCGTTCTGTATTTAAAGATATATTCCTTCTGCATGTGTTAAAATCTCCTAAAATGATTGTTTTTATATTTGCATTCTCTGCAATAATGTTTTCTAACTGTGTGTTTAATTCTCTCAAAGAAAATCTACTATGCAATACAACATATGTAATCTATATCTATATCTATACCTATATCTATATCTGTATCTATATCTATATCTATATCTATATCTATATCTATATCTATATCTATATCTATATCTATATCTATATCTATATCTATATCTATATCTATATCTATATCTATATCTATATCTATATCTATATCTATATCTATATCTATATCTATATCTATATCTATATCTATATCTATATCTATATCTATATCTATATCTATATCTATATCTATATCTATATCTATATCTATATCTATATCTATATCTATATCTATATCAACATTTATATGGAATTCTACGAAAATATACTAAGGGTCCCACTCCAGACGCACCACCATGTTCTGGAGAGGATTTTTGTCAAATTTTGCTTTACATCTTGAGTTAGTAATAGTAGGAATGTCCAGGGGTGCCCGACATTTTTTGGTAATAAATATAGCCTATGTTACTCAGTGATAATGTAGCTTTCTAATAGCGAGATATTTTTAAAATCGGTCTAGTCGTTTTTGAGTTCACTCGTTACATACAAAAATACAAAAATACAAATCTTTCCCCTTTATAATATTAGGTATAGATATACGTGGCTCACAGCTTATTTGGTACACTACGCTTTATAGAAATAAAACCACTGTAGCTTCTAAACTATTAAAGCTATCAACGAAATTTGAATGCCAAGTTGTTGTTGTGTGTTTAAAGAATATTAAAAACAAAAAAAAAAAACACAAAAGAATATTTCTAACTGTCTGTTTTATTAAAGGTTAGTGTACCAAATATGCTGTGAACCACGTATATGTATACCTAATATTATAAAGAGGAAAGATTTGTATTTTTGTATTTTTGTATGTAACGAGTAAACTCAAAAACTACTAGACCGATTTTAAAAATATCTCGCTATTAGGCTATATTTATTGCCAAAAAATGTCGGGGATCCCTGGACATTCTTACTATTACTAACTCAAGGTGTAAAAAAATTAGTCATAATATATCTTTTATCGTATACGCTGCGAAAAGTCTTGATATTAAAACAAAAAAATGTTCTACAATATTATAGAACATATCAATATCTACAAAAAACTTCACGAGACCATATGTCCAACTAATATATTTATGTCACTATAACCCCTTTTTATACCCACCATTGATAGTAATATTGCTATACAAACATTGCACACACATGTACACAGGCAATTAAGAAATTAAGTATTTACAATAAGTATTTCACACTATTTAAAGAGTAGGGAAATCTGACAACGGCATGTGTGGATACCACTCCAGATGCACCCCTAGGTTCTGGAGAGGATTTTTGGCCAAAACTTGATTTACGGACCATTTTTAAATTAATTTGGAATAAAAGCAACATTTATATGGCATTCTAAGAACATATGTTATGGATCCCATTCCAGATGCACCACCAGGTTCTAGAGAGGATTTTTGGGCAATACTGGATTTTTGGACCATTTGTTAATGATTTTGGAATAAAAGAAACATTTATATGGAACTCTGAGAACTGAGTTATAGTTTCCACTCCAGTAGCACCACCACCAGGTTCTGGAGAGGATTTTTGACCAAATCTGGATTTACGGACCATTTTCAAATCAAAATTAGAGACTCCATTCGATTTGCGATTAATACAGATTTGTTAAATTTTTATTGAGCTTTCATTTAATGTATAAATCGTTTAAATTTGTTTAGTAGAAAAAGATATTTATATAGTGGAATTTCAATTTTTGGTGTTTGATGTATCTCAAGGGAACGCGGATAACGATCGTCAAAAAAAAATATATATTAATATACTTCAAGATTTATTTCGAAACGAATGAAGTCTTTAATTTAGTTTTTTACTGTATTTATTAGTCTAAACAACTTTTAAACAAATATTATACCAAACTATATCGTGGTATGTACATATATAAGCTATTAATATAAGTTATTATTTAATTACAGGATCATCCAATATCACAACAAGACTCTTGTAAAATGGCCCAACAGTATCAGCCATACATAATTAATGTTGAAAGGAGGATAGAAGATTCAATTTTCAATCACACAAACTCCCCAAACAAAAGACAGAAACTCAATTAATAATGGTAAGCCAACAATAAATGATAATATTTCAAAAGAAGGTAGTAATGATTATAATATAATTGATTCTCGTAATCCCCTTTTACTTAATGAAGATATTTATAGTTTGTTGAGTACTTTCGAAATTGAAGGTGTAGAAGATATATTAAAGCTAATTAGACCGAAAATTTCTGATACGCCTTGCACATTATAACCATTAGACATATCTAAATCGTCAACCACATTAGTGCCACCAGGCATTTCTAATCTACCAACAACACTAACACAATTAGACATTTTTAATGACAGAAGCTCATTAGAACCACAAAACATTACTAACGTGCTTGGCACATTAGAACCATTAGGGATTACTAATGTGCCAAGCACATTAGAAATGTCAGCAGTAGAGGGTTTACTAAAGCTTAGCGAGCAGGTTGATAGGTTGAGCAGATCTAACTTACAATATTCTGCAAATATACATATAATTAAATGACCTTTCACATATCTAAATTACCCAACTATAATTTTAATACTAAAGAAAATAATCCTACACCTAAAAAAAAATACACATATTGTTCAATGTCCGCAGGATTTGGATACTCTATATAAAAAGGTTTTTGTCCCTACATTTTCATACCAAAACAGCAATTTTAAAAAAGATAAACATATGTCTCAAAAGAGCTTAGAAACCTTTTTCGAAATACTATTGAAAACAATTAATGACTTTACCAACTGCATTTAAAGCAGTATTTAAAGAAGTAATTGTTGAAAATGATATTCGATGTAGTATTCTTTAAAAATGGTACTCGACCCATTTATATTAGAATTTCAAAAATTAATTAAACATAGAGAGTCCCGAGAATTAAATGTTGTTTTTCCTGAGTTAGGAAATACTGGGCTCTCGCAAAATTTCGGCAGTAAGGAGAATTTCGAAAGTAATCAAGATTTAAACAAAACATTACGCCCTTTTGAACAAACAAATACTAGCTTGGATTATCCTAAATTTGATGGGCTCAAAAAATGTAAAAGTAAAATAAATAAATCTATAAGAATGACAGATAAAACACCTACAAAAATAAAAAATAAAAATAGCTTTAGGCGGAATATTCTAGATTGCAGGTTTGCCGTTGATATAAAAGACTTAAATTTAAAAATTCTATTAAAAACTTACAAGTCAATATTAAAAAAAAAAAAAAAAAGCAATTAACAAAACAAAAGATAGTAGGGTATTAGCATATATACTTAAGCAAAAATATCTTGAGTACAATAATGTATGCATTTTAAACTTAAACTTTTTGTTTTGAAGTTAGCACTGACGTAGGGAAAGTAACAGTTTATCGAAGAAATGAACTGATACATTCAAATAAAGAGAAATTTTGATAGTCAAATGCGTGGAGTTCAACGTATTTTAATTAAACGAGAGATTAAGAACACAAATGCTTATTTATATAGAAACTAGCTGTTGCCCGCGGCTTCACCCGCGTGGAATTCGGTTATCTCGCGGGATGAAACGTTGCCTATGCCCTTCCCTTTTATTCCAAGTTCATTAAAAAAATGGTCCGTAAATCCAGTATTGGCTAAAAATCTCTCCAGAACCTGGTGGTGCATCTGGAGTGGTATCCACACATGCCGTTGTCAGATTTCCCTACTATTTAAATATTGTTATATATATATTATGAATACTTAATTTCTTAATTGCCTGTGTACATGTGTGTGCAATGTTTGTATGGCAATATTACTATCAATAGTGGGTATAAAAAGGGGTTATAGTGACATAAGTACAATAGTTGGACATATGGTCTCGGGAAGTTTTTTGTAGATATTGATATGTTCTATAATATTGTAGAACAGTTTTTTGTTTTAACATCAATACTTTAAGCAGCGTATACGATGAAGGATATTTTATGACTAATTTTTTTACACCTTGGGTTAGTAATAGTATGAAAGTCCAGGGATCCCCGAAAGTTTTTGGCAATAAATATAGCCTATGTTACTCAATGATAATGAAGCTTTTTAATAACGAAAATATTTTTGAAATCGGTCCAGTAGTTTTTGAGTTTACTCGTTACATACAAAAATACAAAAATACAAATATACAAATCTTTCCTCTTTATAATATTAGTATGGGTAAGCAAATACTGGATGCTATAGATGAAATTGCCGTAAAGGGCAATTTGCAAAATATCCAAAATGTAGCTACTTTTTGGGAATGAAAATCCGAAAGAAATTTTAACAGTTACTATGATGCTGATCATATGACAGGCATGCTAATCATGCAGCAAGGCCGTTACAAAAATTATGTTCAATATGTTGCATCCCCGCTCCCTGTTTATTTATGGGAAAAAAAACCTTAACACAAAATAATAAAATATTAGAGGATGTGAACTTTACTTTTCATTTAGGCGCTTCTGGTGAAAGTGTCAAAAAAATTTACTGTGCTGAAAAGCGCGTTCTTGTATATAATTTGGTTATAAGGATATCTAAATTATCAAAAATATTAGTAATTGCTCAAGAAAATTTGTCAAGGCACACAACAACTGATATATACAATTTCTTATATGAATTAAAAAATGTTTTGCAAAGTTAGTAATTACAAGTGGCCTTCTTGTAAACGTAAGCTTTGCTTTGATTGAAAGCGTCCTAAAATGTTATAATAACGATATGTCAGTTGTACAATAGTTAGAGGCATGCGTTTCATACCTCAATAACTCTGAAAAAAATCATTGAAACTTATGGTATTGCAATTCTGTAAGAGCCATTACATAAAAACAATGTGCCAAGATTTGGATTCCAAATTAGGTAGCAAGCATGGAGCGCGCAATATATTAAAATCAACACTTTTAAAGGCGTATTATATTACAAACGTAAAAGACTGTCAAATATGGTTCCGTCATATTTTTAATGTTTTGCTTTTACCATATAAAACAAGTCGATTTTATGAGAATTTTAATGCTTTAAAAGCAAATGTGCAAGAATTACACACATTCGGAAAGGTTTATTGCTTTTATAAAGAAGAGGATCCAAAGAACTATTTAGATACTATTACTTCTAAAAGTCCATTTACGCATATGTTGATATTTAATGATATTGCAGAGTTTGTAAAGAACATCACAAGTGGTAGAGCCGATGTTAATGAATATAGGCATGATGAATTTTGCTTGTTCATAATAAAAAATATTGTTTTTTGTTACCTTTTGGACGAATATAATAGGAATTTATGTATATCTTTCAGGTAGTATTGTAAGTAACGGTGCAGTAGAATCCAGTTTTTACTTCAAAAACATATCGTTCTAAATAATAAGTGTAATTAGGGCCAGGGACCTTTATCAGATTTACAAGACTAAATAACTTAAGCTCTTAAAAGAAATCAGATATAAATACAAATGTGTCATAACATAAACACTGAAATTGAAAACACTATTATTTTAGACGAAAACAAGTGAAAATATTTTAGTCGGCCAAGCCCGACCATTAAATATCCTACACCATTTGATGCATTATTCATGTACATTAAAAAAGAAAACCAAGTGTTTTATTGTTGTTTTAATTGATTTATGTTTATTTATATTTTCTTTAATTCTTCAGAAGATTTTAATATCACATATTTAACAACAATAAAATTAAATGTAATTATTTAGTTATTCTTTTTACACATACACATATTGAGAAGGTGTAACCTTCCCTCAACATCAACCCTGTGTTACTCTCTTTTTAGTATTACTTTGTCATCTCTAACTTACATATACACATATATATATTCTGTATCACTGTCGTGTGCTTGAATCGTTAAAAAGTTGTCAATAAAATAAAAAGTAAGATTAAAGCTTCGCTTTAACCTTCACATGGTGCCGAAACCCGAATTCGTTTTTGAGGATTAATTAAAACAGTTCCATTAACTACAAATATTGTGCAAAAAAAAAAAATGACACAAAATAATTCCCAGGTACAAAACAACCTCGGAATAGCCAACTTCCTCCGGCCACCAAAACCACTTGCCGTAGAACACGACAAGGACATGGGCAAAGAGTGGAAGCTCTGGAAACAGCAATACGAGTATTACGAAATAGCCACCGAAATTACCTCAAAAGATGAAAGAATTCAAATTGCAACATTCATGTCAGCTATTGGCGTCACAGCAATCGAAATATACAATTCGCTGACAAATGAAAATCCAAACACTCTTGCGGAAGCAAAACAAATATTTGATGCATATTTTATGCCAAAGCCGAACGTAACATTCGAACGATATAAGTTTCACAAAATTACCCAAAAAGAAGGTGAAACCATAGACGAATTGATGACGCGGCTACGCCTACAGGTAAAAAACTGCGACTTTGGCAGTCTTACAGACAGTATTTTACGTGATCAGCTTATATTGGGGATAAAAAGCGATGTTGTACGCACAAAGCTCCTTTCCGAAGACATCACTCTACAAAAAGCACTACAAATATGCCAAGCCACGGAACAGGCGCAAAAACAAACTGCTGAAATCCATCAGGAGCAGGAGAAAAGCATTAATTTCGTCAAACATAGTGGTAAGGTCAAGACATTTGATTGCCATAAGTGTGGGAAAAACCATGCCGCTCGTGATTGTCCGGCATTTCGTCATGTCTGCAAAAAATGTAATATAAAAAATCATTTTGAAAGCATGTGCAAAAATACTAAAACAGGACCCACTAAAAACAAAGGCAACAAAAATCGAAACAAACAGGTCGCTGCTGTGTATGATAACACCCCTGTACTTATGGGTGATGAAGTTTTTATTGGCAGCATTGGTCAACATAAGTCACCAAATACAGACAAATTTAATGAAATGGTCGAAATAAATAATCAAAAATTCATCATAAAATTAGATACAGGCGCACAATGCAATGTGTTGCCCAAAAGAATCGCAAATTCTGTAAAAGCTTCAATTCGTCCATGCTATGTAAAACATTTGATTGCATTTGGCAATTATAAATTAAAAGTGATCGGTGAAACCACATTAAAATGCAAAACGTCTACACAAGATGCAAATATTAATTTTAAAATTGTTGATTCTAATGTGAATCCTATACTTGGCGCTACCACATGTGAAGCATTACATTTAATACAAAGAATTAACACGATCGATTTGGACCAATCTTTATTTGAAGGTCTAGGCTGTATAAAAAATTTCGAGTACGATATAGATTTAGTCGATAATCCTAAATTTGACATAAGTGCAGCCAGGCGAGTACCTTATAAAATTAAGCAAGAAGTGCGTGACGAATTGAATCGTATGGTAGAATTAGGTGTTATCGAACCAACATCAGAACCGACACCAGCCGTCTCACCAATGGTTATCGTAAGGAAAAATAATAAAATAAGAATATGTATCGATCCGACAAGCGTCAACAAAAATATTCAACGTCGGCATTATCCGATGAGTACATTGGATGAGATAGCAGCAAACCTTCAAGGTGCCAAATATTTTACCGTACTAGATTGTGTCAAAGGATTTTGGCAAATTCCTGTAACAAAACGGACTCAAAAAATTTTAACGTTTAGTACTCCGTGGGGTAGATTTTCCTGTAAAAGGTTACCATTCGGAATTAGTGCAGCCCCTGAAGTGTTCCAAGCTGTTATGACTAAACTGTTCTCGAACCAAAAGAACGTTAATATTGCTATGGACGATATACTTATTCATGGTAAAACTGTTGAGGAGTTACGCTCTACCACAAATAAGGTATTACAGATCCTAAAGGAAAACGGTCTTAAGCTTAACAAAAGCAAATGTTTATTTGAACAAAAATCTGTAAAATTTCTTGGACATGTACTTAGCGCTAACGGCTTAACAGTAGACCCTGATAAAGTTGAAGCATTAAAGAGGCTCAAACCTCCAAACAATAAGAAGCAACTGCAGAGGCTTTTGGGAAAATTTACATATTTGAGCAAATTCATTAAGAATTTTTCTTTGCTTACAGCACCATTAAGAGAATTGCTTTCCAAATCAACCAGCTTTTACTGGGATACAAATCAACAACAAGCTTTCGATAAAATTATTAAAGAAATATCAACGCCTCCAGTATTAAAACTGTACAATGTAAATGAAGATGTGAAATTGCAAGTGGATGCAAGTTCGTACGCATTAGGTGCAGTTTTGCTTCAACAAAATCAACCAGTTGCTTATGCTTCTAAATCGCTAACTGACACACAAGTAAGGTACTCACAATTAGAAAAAGAAGCATTGGCTATTAAATTCGGCTGTGAAAGATTTCACGAATATATATGGGGAAAAGACATAATAATAGAAACCGACCATAAACCGCTCGAATCAATTTTTGCAAAACCCATACATGCTACACCCGCACGGTTACAAAAAATCAGATTAAGTCTTCTCACCTATAATCCTAAAATTGTTTATATACCAGGTCTGCAACAAATGCTTGCTGATCCACTAAGTCGTGATTGTGTTCCATCATGCAATGAAAAGCAAGAAAAAGAATGTAATTTACAAATACAAACAGTTCTTGCCATTTCCGAAACACAACGAAATAAACTAAGCCAAAATATAAAAAATGATCCTATCTGCAAACAACTTATGTATTATGTTCAAAATGGTTGGCCATCAAACAAAGAAAAGATTCCACAAAACCTTAAAGAATACTGGAGCTATAGAAACGAATTATCAATTGATAATGATGGTATACTTCTTAAATCAGGCAGAGCATTTATACCAACAAAAATGCGGCCAGAAATGTTGAAAAGTATCCACACTGGACACTTCAGTTATGCTAAATGTACTAATATGGCCAGACATATAGTTTATTGGCCCAATATGGCCCGTGACATATTTAACTTTGTCAAAAAATGTGCAGCTTGCCAAGTCTACCAACGAAGCAACAATAAGGTTATCATTGGTAATAAAGTAATACCAAATCATGGTTTCGATATTGCAGCTACAGATATTTTTCATTTTCAATCTGATGATTATGTAGTATTTATAGACAGTTTTTCGGGCTTCCTCAAGTTCAGGAAATTAAACCATTTAAATACTACATCTGTCATAACGTTCCTCAAAGATATTTTTTCCTCATTTGGAACACCCTTGTGTCTTGAAAGTGATAATGGCCCTCAATTTTCCAGCGCCGAGTTTAGAGAATTTGCCTCTAAATGGAACTTTAACCACACCACAAGTTCACCATATCATCCAAGTGGTAACGGATTAGCTGAAAGAGCTGTACAAATAGCCAAAAATATGCTTAAAAAGTCCACATACGATGGAAGTGACGTTTATTTAGGGTTGTTAAACTACATGAATACTCCGAGAGGTAATTTGGGTTCCCCAGCACAGAGACTATATGGTCATGATATTCGTGGTGTATTACCAATAAACAAACAACAATTGATAACCACACAAACGGAAGAAATCACCCGTCATTTGGCATTTGAAAGAGAAAAACAAAAAACTTACGCAGATAGAGGCGCAATTGAACCAACTCTTTACCATAAAGGTCAACAGGTGTTAAGCAGAACCAACGTACATGAACCGTGGAAGCCTGCAACAGTTCAAAGTCAGGTCCATGACCGTTCTTATATTATCAAGAATGATGAAGGTACGTTATCACGACGGAACAGCATCAACATACGCTCTACGGAGGCCACAGTTTACAATACACCAAACGTTGTAGCTGAAAGGCAACAGGTTACTAATCAGCAGCAGGTTATTAATCAACCCGTTCAACTGCATAGTGATGCTGGCAATGCTACCGTTATTAATCAACCTTTAAGAAGATCACAAAGGACTCGAACTGCCCCTGTAAGATTGCAGTACGCTTGAAGAAAGGGGATGAGAAGGTGTAACCTTCCCTCAACATCAACCCTGTGTTACTCTCTTTTTAGTATTACTTTGTCATCTCTAACTTACATATACACATATATATATTCTGTATCACTGTCGTGTGCTTGAATCGTTAAAAAGTTGTCAATAAAATAAAAAGTAAGATTAAAGCTTCGCTTTAACCTTCACATGCTATGAATTGCTTCATACGTATTTGCATAAATGTTGCAAGTGTTAATGTTTGAAAGACACCAATCTATATACGGATTGCTCTTTGTAGTACCACATTCTATTATTGATCTAAAGTTATTAGATACTATCCATCGTTCTGTATTTAAAGATATATTCCTTCTGCATGTGTTAAAATCTCCTAAAATGATTGTTTTTATATTTGCATTCTCTGCAATAATGTTTTCTAACTGTGTGTTTAATTCTCTCAAAGAAAATCTACTATGCAATACAACAAATGTAATCTATATCTATATCTATACCTATATCTATATCTGTATCTATATCTTTATCTATATCTATATCTATATCTATATCTAATACTATATCTATATCTATATCAACATTTATATGGAATTCTACGAAAATATACTAAGGGTCCCACTCCAGACGCACCACCACGTTCTGGAGAGGATTTTTGTCAAATGTTGCTTTACATCTTGAGTTAGTAATAGTAGGAATGTCCAGGGATGCCCGACATTTTTTGGTAATAAATATAGCCTATGTTACTCAGTGATAATGTAGCTTTCTAATACCGAGATATTTTTAAAATCGGTCTAGTCGTTTTTGAGTTCACTCGTTACATACAAAAATACAAAAATACAAATCTTTCCCCTTTATAATATTAGGTATAGATATACGTGGCTCACAGCTTATTTGGTACACTACGCTTTATAGAAATAAAACCACTGTAGCTTCTAAACTATTAAAGCTATCAACGAAATTTGAATGCCAAGTTGTTGTTGTATGTTTAAAGAATATTAAAAACAAAACAAAAACACAAAAGAATATTTCTAACTGTCTAATATAATAAGAACTTTGCTATAACACATCAAAAATACATGTCACAGCTTATTTGGTACAGATGTCTTTTTATTTAAAAATAATAAATATTAGTATATTTAATATTTTGTATAGGTACTCTTTTGCTTTTATAGTACTCTGTAGCCTCTTTGGCATTGAATCAACCAGCTTTTAGGTAACATCTGGGCTAATTTTACCCCACTCTTCCAACAATGCCTTCTTCAGTTCATTTTTGTTTGTTATGTTGTGTTTCCTAATGTTAGTATCCAATAAAAACCACAAATTTTCAATAACATTAAAGTCCGGTGACTGAGCCGGTGGCAACATTAAATGGGGGCAATTCCATATTAGATAAGTCTCCACAATTGTTGACTTATGTTTTGGGTCGTTATCTTGATAGAAGCGGAAATTATCGCTTATACCAAGCTTCGTTACATTTTAGAGCAAATTGTCTTTTAGTATGTTGAGGTACATATTTTTGTCCATTATTCCTTCAACAAACACTAAACTACCTACTCCAGTTGCTAACATACAAGCCCAAACTAATACACTTCCTCCGCCATGCTTAACAGTGGTTTTAACGTTTTCTTTTTTCAGCTCAGTATTCGGTTTTCGCCAAACGTAGGACATGCCGTCGGAACCGCCGATATTAAATTTAGACTCATCTGCAAAAATAACTGAGTTCCAGAACTCAGAATTCTTCTCGACATGTTCTTTGGCAAATGAAAGCCGGCTATTTTTATTTTTTTTACTGATGAATGGCTTCTTACGAGCTACTCGACCATTAAAACCAGACTTACGGAGTACTCGACGAATTGTTTCGGCACTACATGACTTGCCTAATCCATTCTCAATTTCACCAGCCACTTTTGGTGCAGATAGCCTCGTATTTGCCCTTATTTTTCTTACAATAAATCTCTCATCAGATGCAATGAAGATTTTATTAATTAGGTGCATTTATGCCTTTATCCTTTACGCGGTTTTCATTACGACAACGGTGGATAATATTCTGAATGGTAGATTTACTCAAGTTCACAAAGTCAGCAATTTTCCG
Source organism: Ornithomya chloropus (assembly GCA_963971445.1). Lineage (NCBI taxonomy): Eukaryota > Metazoa > Arthropoda > Insecta > Diptera > Hippoboscidae > Ornithomya > Ornithomya chloropus. Next base: position 26,479,571 of record OZ020531.1, read on the forward strand.
TACCGAATGCCCATTTTCAAATGATTTAGGACCAGTTCACGCTGTTCAATAGTTGTACGACGACCCATTTTTAAATTACGTGTTTTGATTGACAGTTAATTTAAATTACCAAAATTAGTACTTGAAATGATTGAAAATATTACCAAGAAGGCAGAGAAGAGAAAAATAGTGAAAAATGTTAGGACTAGTCTATGCTTAAGTGCACAGAAATAACTGTACCAAATAAGCTGTGACATGTATTTTTGATGTGTTATAGCAAAGTTCTTATTATTAGACAGTTAAAAATATTCTTTTGTGTTTTCTTTTGTTTTTAATATTCTTTAAACATACAACAACAACTTGGCATTCAAATTTCGTTGATACCTTTAATAGTTTAGAAGCTACAGTGGTTTTATTAAAGGGTAGTGTACCAAATAAGCTGTGAACCACGTATATGTATACCTAATATTATAAAGAGGAAAGATTTGTATTTTTGTATTTTTGTATGTAACGAGTAAACTCAAAAACTACTAGACCGATTTTAAAAATATCTCGCTATTAGGCTATATTTATTGCCAAAAAATGTCGGGGATCCCTGGACATTCTTACTATTACTAACTCAAGGTGTAAAAAAATTAGTCATAATATATCTTTTATCGTATACGCTGCGAAAAGTCTTGATATTAAAACAAAAAAATGTTCTACAATATTATAGAACATATCAATATCTACAAAAAACTTCCCGAGACCATATGTCCAACTATTGTATTTATGTCACTATAACCCCTTTTTATACCCACCATTGATAGTAATATTGCTATACAAACATTGCACACACATGTACACAGGCAATTAAGAAATTAAGTATTCACAATAAGTATTTCACACTATTTAAATAGTAGGGAAATCTGACAACGGCATGTGTGGATACCACTCCAGGTGCACCACTAGGTTCTGGAGAGGATTTTTGGCCAAAACTGGATTTACGGACCATTTTTTAATTTATTTGGAATAAAAGCAACATTTATATGGCATTCTAAGAACATATGTTATGGATCCCATTCCAGATGCACCACCAGGTTCTAGAGAGGATTTTTGGGCAATACTGGATTTTTGGACCATTTGTTAATGATTTTGGAATAAAAGAAACATTTATATGGAACTCTGAGAACTTAGTTATAGTTTCCACTCCAGTAGCACCACCACCAGGTTCTGGAGAGGATTTTTGACCAAATCTGGATTTACGGACCATTTTCAAATCAAAATTAGAGACTCCATTCGATTTGCGATTAATACAGATTTGTTAAATTTTTATTGAGCTTTCATTTAATGTATAAATCGTTTAAATTTGTTTAGTAGAAAAAGATATTTATATAGTGGAATTTCAATTTTTGGTGTTTGATGTATCTCAAGGGAACGCGGATAACGATCGTCAAAAAAAAATATATATTAATATACTTCAAGATTTATTTCGAAACGAATGAAGTCTTTAATTTAGTTTTTTACTGTATTTATTAGTCTAAACAACTTTTAAACAAATATTATACCAAACTATATCGTGGTATGTACATATATAAGCTATTAATATAAGTTATTATTTAATTACAGGATCATCCAATATCACAACAAGACTCTTGTAAAATGGCCCAACAGTATCAGCCATACATAATTAATGTTGAAAGGAGGATAGAAGATTCAATTTTCAATCACACAAACTCCCCAAACAAAAGACAGAAACTCAATTAATAATGGTAAGCCAACAATAAATGATAATATTTCAAAAGAAGGTAGTAATGATTATAATATAATTGATTCTCGTAATCCCCTTTTACTTAATGAAGATATTTATAGTTTGTTGAGTACTTTCGAAATTGAAGGTGTAGAAGATATATTAAAGCTAATTAGACCGAAAATTTCTGATACGCCTTGCACATTATAACCATTAGACATATCTAAATCGTCAACCACATTAGTGCCACCAGGCATTTCTAATCTACCAACAACACTAACACAATTAGACATTTTTAATGACAGAAGCTCATTAGAACCACAAAACATTACTAACGTGCTTGGCACATTAGAACCATTAGGGATTACTAATGTGCCAAGCACATTAGAAATGTCAGCAGTAGAGGGTTTACTAAAGCTTAGCGAGCAGGTTGATAGGTTGAGCAGATCTAACTTACAATATTCTGCAAATATACATATAATTAAATGACCTTTCACATATCTAAATTACCCAACTATAATTTTAATACTAAAGAAAATAATCCTACACCTAAAAAAAAATACACATATTGTTCAATGTCCGCAGGATTTGGATACTCTATATAAAAAGGTTTTTGTCCCTACATTTTCATACCAAAACAGCAATTTTAAAAAAGATAAACATATGTCTCAAAAGAGCTTAGAAACCTTTTTCGAAATACTATTGAAAACAATTAATGACTTTACCAACTGCATTTAAAGCAGTATTTAAAGAAGTAATTGTTGAAAATGATATTCGATGTAGTATTCTTTAAAAATGGTACTCGACCCATTTATATTAGAATTTCAAAAATTAATTAAACATAGAGAGTCCCGAGAATTAAATGTTGTTTTTCCTGAGTTAGGAAATACTGGGCTCTCGCAAAATTTCGGCAGTAAGGAGAATTTCGAAAGTAATCAAGATTTAAACAAAACATTACGCCCTTTTGAACATAAAAATACTAGCTTGGATTATCCTAAATTTGGTGGGCTCAAAAAATGTAAAAGTAAAATAAATAAATCTATAAGAATGACAGATAAAACACCTACAAAAATAAAAAATAAAAATAGATTTAGGCGGAATATTCTAGATTGCAGGTTTGCCGTTGATATAAAAGACTTAAATTTAAAAATTCTATTAAAAACTTACAAGTCAATATTAAAAAAAAAAAAAATAAAGCAAATAACAAAACAAAAGATAGTAGGGTATTAGCATATATACTTAAGCAAAAATATCTTGAGTACAATAATGTATGCATTTTAAACTTAAACTTTTTGTTTTGAAGTTAGCACTGACGTAGGGAAAGTAACAGTTTATCGAAGAAATGAACTGATACATTCAAATAAAGAGAAATTTTGATAGTCAAATGCGTGGAGTTCAACGTATTTTAATTAAACGAGAGATTAAGAACACAAATGCTTATTTATATAGAAACTAGCTGTTGCCCGCGGCTTCACCCGCGTGGAATTCGGTTATCTCGCGGGATGAAACGTTGCCTATGCCCTTCCCTTTTATTCCAAGTTCATTAAAAAAATGGTCCGTAAATCCAGTATTGGCTAAAAATCTCTCCAGAACCTGGTGGTGCATCTGGAGTGGTATCCACACATGCCGTTGTCAGATTTCCCTACTATTTAAATATTGTTATATATATATTATGAATACTTAATTTCTTAATTGCCTGTGTACATGTGTGTACAATGTTTGTATGGCAATATTACTATCAATAGTGGGTATAAAAAGGGGTTATAGTGACATAAGTACAATAGTTGGACATATGGTCTCGGGAAGTTTTTTGTAGATATTGATATGTTCTATAATATTGTAGAACAGTTTTTTGTTTTAACATCAATACTTTAAGCAGCGTATACGATGAAGGATATTTTATGACTAATTTTTTTACATCTTGGGTTAGTAATAGTATGAAAGTCCAGGGATCCCCGAAAGTTTTTGGCAATAAATATAGCCTATGTTACTCAATGATAATGAAGCTTTTTAATAACGAAAATACTTTCGAAATCGGTCCAGTAGTTTTTGAGTTTACTCGTTACATACAAAAATACAAATATACAAATCTCTCCTCTTTATAATATTAGTATGGGTAAGCAAATACTGGATGCTATAGATGAAATTGCCGTAAAGGGCAATTTGCAAAATATCCAAAATGTAGCTACTTTTTGGGAATGAAAATCCGAAAGAAATTTTAACAGTTACTATGATGCTGATCATATGACAGGCATGCTAATCATGCAGCAAGGCCGTTACAAAAATTATGTTCAATATGTTGCATCCCCGCTCCCTGTTTATTTATGGGAAAAAAAACCTTAATACAAAATAATAAAATATTAGAGGATGTAAACTTTACTTTTCATTTAGGCGCTTCTGGTGAAAGTGTCAAAAAAATTTACTGTGCTGAAAAGCGCGTTCTTGTATATAATTTGGTTATAAGGATATCTAAATTATCAAAAATATTAGTAATTGCTCAAGAAAATTTGTCAAGGCACACAACAACTGATATATACAATTTCTTATATGAATTAAAAAATGTTTTGCAAAGTTAGTAATTACAAGTGGCCTTCTTGTAAACGTAAGCTTTGCTTTGATTGGAAGCGTCCTAAAATGTTATAATAACGATATGTCAGTTGTACAATAGTTAGAGGCATGCGTTTCATACCTCAATAACTCTGAAAAAAATAATTGAAACTTGTGGTATTGCAATTCTGTAAGAGCCATTACATAAAAACAATGTGCCAAGATTTGGATTCCAAATTAGGTAGCAAGCATGGAGCGCGCAATATATTAAAATCAACACTTTTAAAGGCGTATTATATTACAAACGTAAAAGACTGTCAAATATGGTTCCGTCATATTTTTAATGTTTTGCTTTTACCATATAAAACAAGTCGATTTTATGAGAATTTTAATGCTTTAAAAGCAAATGTGCAAGAATTACACACATTCGGAAAGGTTTATTGCTTTTATAAAGAAGAGGATCCAAAGAACTATTTAGATACTATTACTTCTAAAAGCCCATTTACGCATATGTTGATATTGAATGATATTGCAGAGTTTGTAAAGAACATCACAAGTGGTAGAGCCGATGTTAATGAATATAGGCATGATGAATTTTGCTTGTTCATAATAAAAAATATTGTTTTTTGTTACCTTTTGGACGAATATAATAGGAATTTATGTATATCTTTCAGGTAGTATTGTAAGTAACGGTGCAGTAGAAGCCAGTTTTTACTTCAAAAACATATCGTTCTAAATAATAAGTGTAATTAGGGCCAGGGACCTTTATCAGATTTACAAGACTAAATAACTTAAGCTCTTAAAAGAAATCAGATATAAATACAAATGTGTCATAACATAAACACTGAAATTGAAAACACTATTATTTTAGACGAAAACAAGTGAAAATATTATAGTCGGCCAAGCCCGACCATTAAATATCCTACACCACTTGATGCATTATTCATGTACATTAAAAAAGAAAACCAAGTGTTTTATTGTTGTTTTAATTGATTTATGTTTATTTATATTTTCTTTAATTCTTCAGAAGATTTTAATATCACATATTTAACAACAATAAAATTAAATGTAATTATTTAGTTATTCTTTTTACACATACACATATAGCATCATGAATTGCTATGAATTGCTTCATACGTATTTGCATAAATATTGCAAGTGTTAATGTTTGAAAGGCACCAATCTATATACGGATTGCTCTTTGTAGTACCACATTCTATTATTGATCTAAAGTTATTAGATACTATCCATCGTTCTGTATTTAAAGATATATTCCTTCTGCATGTGTTAAAATCTCCTAAAATGATTGTTTTTATATTTGCATTCTCTGCAATAATGTTTTCTAACTGTGTGTTTAATTCTCTCAAAGAAAATCTACTATGCAATACAACAAATGTAATCTATATCTATATCTATACCTATATCTATATCTGTATCTATATCTTTATCTATATCTATATCTATATCTATATCTATATCTATATCTATATCTATATCTATATCTATATCTATATCTATATCTATATCTATATCTATATCTATATCTATATCTATATCTATATCTATATCTATATCTATATCTATATCAACATTTATATGGAATTCTACGAAAATATACTGAGGGTCCCACTCCAGACGCACCACCACGTTCTGGAGAGGATTTTTGTCAAATGTTGCTTTACATCTTGAGTTAGTAATAGTAGGAATGTCCAGGGGTGCCCGACATTTTTTGGTAATAAATATAGCCTATGTTACTCAGTGATAATGTAGCTTTCTAATAGCGAGATATTTTTAAAATCGGTCTAGTAGTTTTTGAGTTCACTCGTTACATACAAAAATTCAAAAATACAAAAATACAAATCTTTCCCCTTTATAATATTAGGTATAGATATACGTGGCTCACAGCTTATTTGGTACACTACGCTTTATAGAAATAAAACCACTGTAGCTTCTAAACTATTAAAGCTATCAACGAAATTTGAATGCCAAGTTGTTGTTGTATGTTTAAAGAATATTAAAAACAAAACAAAAAACACAAAAGAATATTTCTAACTGTCTAATATAATAAGAACTTTGCTATAACACATCAAAAATACATGTCACAGCTTATTTGGTACAGATGTCTTTTTATTTCAAAATAATAAATATTAGTATATTTAATATTTTGTATAGGTACTCTTTTGCTTTTATAGTACTCTGTAGCCTCTTTGGCATTGAATCAACCAGCTTTTAGGTAACATCTGGGCTAATTTTACCCCACTCTTCCAACAATGCCTTCTTCAGTTCATTTTTGTTTGTTATGTTGTGTTTCCTAATGTTAGTATCCAATAAAAACCACAAATTTTCAATAACATTAAAGTCCGGTGACTGAGCCGGTGGCAACATTAAATGGGGGCAATTCCATATTAGATAAGTCTCCACAATTGTTGACTACCCATTTTTAAATTACGTGTTTTGATTGACAGTTAATTTAAATTACCAAAATTAGTACTTAAAATGATTGAAAATATTACCAAGAAGGCAGAGAAGAGAAAAATAGTGAAAAATGTTAGGACTAGTCTATGCTTAAGTGCACAGAAATAACTGTACCAAATAAGCTGTGACATGTATTTTTGATGTGTTATAGCAAAGTTCTTATTATTAGACAGTTAGAAATATTCTTTTGTGTTTTTTGTTTTGTTTTTAATATTCTTTAAACATACAACAACAACTTGGCATTCAAATTTCGTTGATAGCTTTAATAGTTTAGAAGCTACAGTGGTTTTATTAAAGGGTAGTGTACCAAATAAGCTGTGAACCACGTATATGTATACCTAATATTATAAAGAGGAAAGATTTGTATTTTTGTATTTTTGTATGTAACGAGTAAACTCAAAAACTACTAGACCGATTTTAAAAATATCTCGCTATTAGGCTATATGTATTGCCAAAAAATGTCGGGGATTCCTGGACTTTCCTACTATTACTAACCCAAGGTGTAAAAAAATTAGTCATAAAATATCCTTCATCGTATACGCTGCGGAAAGTATTGATGTTAAAACAAAAAAATGTTCTACAATATTATAGAACATATCAATATCTACAAAAAACTTCGCGAGACCATATGTCCAACTAATATATTTATGTCACTATAACCCCTTTTTATACCCACCATTGATAGTAATATTGCTATACAAACATTGCACACACATGTACACAGGCAATTAAGAAATTAAGTATTCACAATAAGTATTTCACACTATTTAAATAGTAGGGAAATCTGACAACGGCATGTGTGGATACCACTCCAGGTGCACCACTAGGTTCTGGAGAGGATTTTTGGCCAAAACTGGATTTACGGACCATTTTTTAATTTATTTGGAATAAAAGCAACATTTATATGGAATTCTAAGAACATATGTTATGGATCCCATTCCAGATGCACCACCAGGTTCTAGAGAGGATTTTTGGGCAATACTGGATTTTTGGACCATTTGTTAATGATTTTGGAATAAAAGAAACATTTATATGGAACTCTGAGAACTTAGTTATAGTTTCCACTCCAGTAGCACCACCCCAAGGTTCTGGAGAGGATTTTTGACCAAATCTCGATTTACGGACCATTTTCAAATCAAAATTAGAGACTCCATTCGATTTGCGATTAATACAGATTTGTTAAATTTTTATTGAGCTTTCATTTAATGTATAAATCGTTTAAATTTGTTTAGTAGAAAAAGATATTTATATAGTGGAATTTCAATTTTTGGTGTTTGATGTATCTCAAGGGAACGCGGATAACGATCGTCAAAAAAAAATATATATTAATATACTTCAAGATTTATTTCGAAACGAATGAAGTCTTTAATGTAGTTTTTTACTGTATTTATTAGTCTAAAAAACTTTTAAACAAATATTATACCAAACTATATCGTGATATGTACATATATAAGCTATTAATATAAGTTATTATTTAATTACAGAATCATCCAATATCACAACAAGACTCTTGTAAAATGGCCCAACAATATCAGCTATACATAAATAATGTTGAAAGGAGGATAGAAGATTCAATTTTCAATCACACAAACTCCCCAAACAAAAGACAGAAACTCAATTAATAATGGTTAGCCAACAATAAATGATAATATTTCAAAAGAAGGTAGTAATGATTATAATATAATTGATTCTCGTAATCCCCTTTTACTTAATGAAGATATTTATAGTTTGTTGAGTACATTCGAAATTGAAGTTGTAGAGGATATATTAAAGCTAATTAGACCGAAAATTTCTGATACGCCTTGCACATTATAACCATTAGACATATCTAAATCGTCAACCACATTAGGGCCACCAGGCAACAACACTAACACAATTAGACATTTTTAATGACAGAAGCTCATTAGAACCACAAAACATTACTAACGTGCTTGGCACATTAGAACCATTAGGGATTACTAATGTGCCAAGCACATTAGAAATGTCAGCAGTAGAGGGTTTACTAAAGCTTAGCGAGCAGGTTGATAGGTTGAGCAGATCTAACTTACAATATTCTGCAAATATACATATAATTAAATGACCTTTCACATATCTAAATTACCCAACTATAATTTTAATACTAAAAAAAATAATCCTACACCTAAAAAAAAAATACACATATTGTTCAATGTCCGCAGGATTTGGATACTCTATATAAAAAGGTTTTTGTCCCTACATTTTCATACCAAAACAGCAATTTTAAAAAAGATAAACATATGTCTCAAAAGAGCTTAGAAACCTTTTTCGAAATACTATTGAAAACAATTAATGACTTTACCAACTGCATTTAAAGCAGTATTTAAAGAAGTAATTGTGGAAAATGATATTCGATGTAGTATTCTTTAAAAATGGTACTCGACCCATTTATATTAGAATTTCAAAAATTAATTAAACATAGAGAGTCCCGAGAATTAAATGTTGTTTTTCCTGAGTTAGGAAATACTGGGCTCTCGCAAAATTTCGGCAGTAAGGAGAATTTCGAAAGTAATCAAGATTTAAACAAAACATTACGCCCTTTTGAACATACAAATACTAGCTTGGATTATCCTAAATTTGATGGGCTCAAAAAATGTAAAAGTAAAATAAATAAATCTATAAGAATGACAGATAAAACACCTACAAAAATAAAAAATAAAAATAGATTTAGGCGGAATATTCTAGATTGCAGGTTTGCCGTTGATATAAAAGACTTAAATTTAAAAATTCTATCAAAAACTTACAAGTCAATATTAAAAAAAAAAAAAAATAAAGCAAATAACAAAACAAAAGATAGTAGGGTATTAGCATATATACTTAAGCAAAAATATCTTGAGTACAATAATGTATGCATTTTAAACTTAAACTTTTTGTTTTGAAGTTAGCACTGACGTAGGGAAAGTAACAGTTTATCGAAGAAATGAACTGATACATTCAAATAAAGAGAAACTTGCTAGTCAAATGCGTGGAGTTCAACGTATTTTAATTAAACGAGAGATTAAGAACACAAATGCTTATTTATATAGAAACTAGCTGTTGCCCGCGGCTTCACCCGCGTGGAATTCGGTTATCTCGCGGGATGAAACGTTGCCTATGCCCTTCTCTTTTATTCCAAGTTTATTAAAAAAATGGTCCGTAAATCCAGTATTGGCTAAAAATCACTCCAGAACCTGGTGGTGCATCTGGAGTGGTATCCACACATGCCGTTGTCAGATTTCCCTACTATTTAAATATTGTTATATATATATTATGAATACTTAATTTCTTAATTGCCTGTGCACATGTGTGTGCAATGCTTGTATGGCAATATTACTATCAATGGTGGGTATAAAAAGGGGTTATAGTGACATAAATATATTAATTGGACATATGGTCTCGCGAAGTTTTTTGGAGATATTGATATGTTCTATAATATTGTAGAACATTTTTTTGTTTTAACATCAATACTTTCCGCAGCGTATACGATGAAGGATATTTTATGACTAATTGTTTTACACCTTGGGTTAGTAATAGTAGGAAAGTCCAGGGATCCCCGACATTTTTTGGCAATAAATATAGCCTATGTTACTCAATGATAATGAAGCTTTTTAATAACGAAAATATTTTCGAAATCGGTCCAGTAGTTTTTGAGTTTACTCGTTACATACAAAAATACAAAAATACAAATCTTTCCCCTTTATAATATTAGGTATAGATATACGTGGCTCACAGCTTATTTGGTACACTACGCTTTATAGAAATAAAACCACTGTAGCTTTTAATCTATTAAAGCTATCAACGACATTTGAATGCCAAGTTGTTGTTGTATGTTTAAAGAATATTAAAAACAAAAAAAAAAAAAAACACAAAAGAATATTTCTAACTGTCTAATATAATAAGAACTTTGCTATAACACATCAAAAATACATGTCACAGCTTATTTGGTACAGATGTCTTTTTATTTAAAAATAATAAATATTAGTATATTTAATATTTTGTATAGGTACCCTTTTGCTTTTATAGTACTCTGTAGCCTCTTTGGCATTGAATCAACCAGCTTTTAGTCAAACACAATACTGTACACAGACTAGCAACTGAAGGAGTCCTTCCGTTCTCAAAACCAAGACGACTAGATCCTATCAAATATAAAGTCGCCAAGACAGAATTCGATTTTTTAGTCAAATCAGGTATTTGTAGGCCATCCAATTCTTCTGTGGCTTCACCTCTCCATTTAGTAGCCAAAAAGGACCCTAATGAATGGCGTCCTTGTGGCGATTTTCGACGTTTGAATTGTATCACTATTCCTGATCGCTATCCGTTGCCTCACATTCATGATTTTAGTATAAATCTACGGAACAAATCTATATTTTCCAAATTAGATTTAGTAAAAGCTTACCACCATATCCCTATGGCTGAAGCCGACATATACAAAACAGCCATTACAACTCCATTTGGCATGTTCGAATTTGTTAGAATGCCATTTGGGTTAAGGAATTCGGCACAAACCTTTCAAAGGTTTGTGAATGAAGTATTTAATGGTTTAGATTTCACTTTTGTATACATTGACGATGTTTTAATTGCTAGTGAATCGGAATCTGACCATTTTAATCATTTAAAAATCGTTTTTGATCGACTTGAGGAATATGGTTTAAATATTAAACCATCTAAATGTGCTTTCGGCACTACATCTATTGACTTTTTAGGACACAATATTTCAAAAGATGGCATTAGACCTTCTGAAGACAAAGTATCTGCCATAAAAGACTTTCAACGTCCTAAGTCCGTCAAACAAGCTCAAAAATTTGTTGGAATGATCAATTATTATCATCGATACATTCCAAAATTGGCAGAGCTAACATGTCCAATACATGCTATAATTAATACTGCTTCTAAGTCTAAAGACAAAGCTTTAATTTGGGACGATAAATCTACCAAATCATTTGAGCGTATTAAAGAAAATTTTGCTTCAAAGGTTCTGTTGAATCATTTCAATAGTGAAGCAAAATTGTCTTTAACCGTAGACGCTTCAAATCGGTGCAATCGGTGGTGTTCTTCAACAATGCTCGAATGGTTCAACGGAACCATTAGCCTTCTTTTCAAAAAAACTTTGGTTTGCGATCTCCCATATCTGGTTCGGACAAAACTTTATCCAATCGAGAATTCTCACTCAGAGAGTGTCTTTCGATGAGAATTTTTTTAAAGAAATATATTTATCTACTGCTGGAGGATCTCGGATAAAATCAAGAACAGTCCTAATTGTTTCTTGTGGTAGGGAAGTAAGCACATATTCGTACTTAGTTGCGTCCTGTGTAGTGCCTTTGTAATTAAATTGCCCTTCGGCTTGTATGAACCAAGTGTCGGGAAAATCAGTCCAGAAAGGGGGTAGTTGAACCGATGTAGCACAAATTTCAGTATTGTTGTTTCTTGCGTTTGTGTGTATATTTGTATGTGAGTGTGTATCGTTAATGTTATTATTGTTATTTGTATTAATATGAGTGTTAGATTGTGTACATTCTTGTGTCATGTTTTCTAACATGAGATCTATCATGTTGTTATTGGTAAATGTACTTTTGACTGAGGTATGTGGAGATGTATGTTGTAATTCCATTTTTATCTCAGAGAGAGAATTTACAACGTTTCGTTTTGATTATTAATTTTTTTTTGGATGAAAAATTTTGAAGTTTTTTTTTTTTTTTTTCTTTAAAAGAAAAATTTTGAAATTTGTGTTATTTTTTTTAATAAAAAAATTTTTTTTTTTGAAGCCTAATTTATGAAAAATGTCTCTATATACATATATATATTGGCATAAATTTTTATGCGTGTAAACTTACATATATATATTCTGCAATGAATATGCTGATCTGTTTTGATTTGAATTTGTTCTTATTGACAATTTCCGCAATGTTTCAGTTAACTTTGGATACCTCGGCCAGATCACTAGAATTTGAAGATTTTTGTTCTGTTTCAATATTTGTGTTCGGTGATGTGGCTTTATGCTCTGAAGACTTATTCAAAGAACTGCAACCTTTTGTTGCCCTTAAATGGGTAATGGTACCGCTTGACGATGATGGTGGTATAAAGTTTGAATTTACATTTGTAGTGACTCGTTTATCGTAAATGATATTCAGTTTTTTTTAATTCTGCATAATTGGTTGGTTTGATCTGCAAAAAGAGTTGATTTCCGAAATTATAGCAGAATGGAATTTGAATAGGTTTCGGCAATTGTTGTTGTGCTGGATTTAAATTTGCACTGTTGTTATTAGGTTTGGGAGGTACAGCATTAAGTAAATTGCTAACATTAAGGCAGGATCGTAGTATCGCAGGATCGCCAATTATAGAAGCTTATATTTCTATATTTTTTATTAAAATTATTATTTCTTTAAGATAACAAACTTATTTATTTTTCCGAGAGAACAAAATTATTTTATTTTATTTTTAACAACAAAGATTGATTGACAATAAAAACCATTCTAATTTGTTTTTTTTTAAATTAACATGTAGATACCCTACAGTAACATCTGGGTTAATTTTACCCCACTCTTCCAACAATGCCTTCTTCAGTACATTTTTGTTTGTTATGTTGTGTTTCCTAATGTTAGTATCCAATAAAAACCACAAATTTTCAATAACATTAAAGTCCGGTGACTGAGCCGGTGGCAACATTAAATGGGGGCAATTCCATATTAGATAAGTCTCCACAATTGTTGACTTATGTTTTGGGTCGTTATCTTGATAGAAGCGGAAAATATCGCTTATACCAAGCTTCGTTACATTTTAGAGCAAATTGTCTTTTAGTATGTTGAGGTACATATTTTTGTCCATTATTCCTTCAACAAACACTAAACTACCTACTCCAGTTGCTAACATACAAGCCCAAACTAATACACTTCCTCCGCCATGCTTAACAGTGGTTTTAACGTTTTCTTTTTTCAGCTCAGTATTCGGTTTTCGCCAAACGTAGGACATGCCGTCGGAACCGCCGATATTAAATTTAGACTCATCTGCAAAAATAACTGAGTTCCAGAACTCAGAATTCTTCTCGACATGTTCTTTGGCAAATGAAAGCCGGCTATGTTTATTTTTTTTACTGATGAATGGCTTCTTACGAGCTACTCGACCATTAAAACCAGACTTACGGAGTACTCGACGAATTGTTTCGGCACTACATGACTTGCCTAATCCATTCTCAATTTCACCAGCCACTTTTGGTGCAGATAGCCTCGTATTTGCCCTTATTTTTCTTACAATAAATCTCTCATCAGATGCAATGAAGATTTTATTAATTAGGTGCATTTATGCCTTTATCCTTTACGCGGTTTTCATTACGACAACGGTGGATAATATTCTGAATGGTAGATTTACTCAAGTTCACAAAGTCAGCAATTTTCCGTACCGAATGCCCATTATCATAATGATTTAGGACCAGTTCACGCTGTTCAATAGTTGTACGACGACCCATTTTTAAATTACGTGTTTTGATTGACAGTTATTTTAAATTACCAAAATTAGTACTTGAAATGATTGAAAATATTACCAAGAAGGCAGAGAAGAGAAAAATAGTGAAAAATGTTAGGACTAGTCTATGCTTAAGTGCACAGAAATAACTGTACCAAATAAGCTGTGACATGTATTTTTGATGTGTTATAGCAAAGTTCTTATTATTAGACAGTTAGAAATATTCTTTTGTGTTTTCTTTTGTTTTTAATATTCTTTAAATATACAACAACAACTTGGCATTCAAATTTCGTTGATAGCTTTAATAGTTTAGAAGCTACAGAGGTTTTATTAAAGGGTAGTGTACCAAATAAGCTGTGAACCACGTATATGTATACCTAATATTATAAAGGGGAAAGATTTGTATTTTTGTATTTTTGTATGTAACGAGTAAACTCAAAAACTACTGGACCGATTTTAAAAATATCTCGCTATTAGGCTATATTTATTGCCAAAAAATGTCGGGGATCCCTGGACATTCCTACTATTACTAACTCAAGGTGTAAAAAAATTAGTCATAATATATCTTTTATCGTATACGCTGCTGAAAGTATTGATGTTAAAACAAAAAACTGTTCTACAATATTATAGAACATATCAATATCTACAAAAAACTTCCCGAGACCATATGTCCAACTATTGTATTTATGTCACTATAACCCCTTTTTATACCCACCATTGATAGTAATATTGCTATACAAACATTGCACACACATGTACACAGGCAATTAAGAAATTAAGTATTCACAATAAGTATTTCACACTATTTAAATAGTAGGGAAATCTGACAACGGCATGTGTGGATACCACTCCAGGTGCACCACTAGGTTCTGGAGAGGATTTTTGGCCAAAACTGGATTTACGGACCATTTTTTAATTTATTTGGAATAAAAGCAACATTTATATGGAATTCTAAGAACATATGTTATGGATCCCATTCCAGATGCACCACCAGGTTCTAGAGAGGATTTTTGGGCAATACTGGATTTTTGGACCATTTGTTAATGATTTTGGAATAAAAGAAACATTTATATGGAACTCTGAGAACTGAGTTATAGTTTCCACTCCAGTAGCACCACCCCAAGGTTCTGGAGAGGATTTTTGACCAAATCTCGATTTACGGACCATTTTCAAATCAAAATTAGAGACTCCATTCGATTTGCGATTAATACAGATTTGTTAAATTTTTATTGAGCTTTCATTTAATGTATAAATCGTTTAAATTTGTTTAGTAGAAAAAGATATTTATATAGTGGAATTTCAATTTTTGGTGTTTGATGTATCTCAAGGGAACGCGGATAACGATCGTCAAAAAAAAAATATATATTAATATACTTCAAGATTTATTTCGAAACGAATGAAGTCTTTAATGTAGTTTTTTACTGTATTTATTAGTCTAAAAAACTTTTAAACAAATATTATACCAAACTATATCGTGATATGTACATATATAAGCTATTAATATAAGTTATTATTTAATTACAGAATCATCCAATATCACAACAAGACTCTTGTAAAATGGCCCAACAATATCAGCTATACATAAATAATGTTGAAAGGAGGATAGAAGATTCAATTTTCAATCACACAAACTCCCCAAACAAAAGACAGAAACTCAATTAATAATGGTTAGCCAACAATAAATGATAATATTTCAAAAGAAGGTAGTAATGATTATAATATAATTGATTCTCGTAATCCCCTTTTACTTAATGAAGATATTTATAGTTTGTTGAGTACATTCGAAATTGAAGTTGTAGAGGATATATTAAAGCTAATTAGACCGAAAATTTCTGATACGCCTTGCACATTATAACCATTAGACATATCTAAATCGTCAACCACATTAGGGCCACCAGGCAACAACACTAACACAATTAGACATTTTTAATGACAGAAGCTCATTAGAACCACAAAACATTACTAACGTGCTTGGCACATTAGAACCATTAGGGATTACTAATGTGCCAAGCACATTAGAAATGTCAGCAGTAGAGGGTTTACTAAAGCTTAGCGAGCAGGTTGATAGGTTGAGCAGATCTAACTTACAATATTCTGCAAATATACATATAATTAAATGACCTTTCACATATCTAAATTACCCAACTATAATTTTAATACTAAAGAAAATAATCCTACACCTAAAAAAAAATACACATATTGTTCAATGTCCGCAGGATTTGGATACTCTATATAAAAAGGTTTTTGTCCCTACATTTTCATACCAAAACAGCAATTTTAAAAAAGATAAACATATGTCTCAAAAGAGCTTAGAAACCTTTTTCGAAATACTATTGAAAACAATTAATGACTTTACCAACTGCATTTAAAGCAGTATTTAAAGAAGTAATTGTTGAAAATGATATTCGATGTAGTATTCTTTAAAAATGGTACTCGACCCATTTATATTAGAATTTCAAAAATTAATTAAACATAGAGAGTCCCGAGAATTAAATGTTGTTTTTCCTGAGTTAGGAAATACTGGGCTCTCGCAAAATTTCGGCAGTAAGGAGAATTTCGAAAGTAATCAAGATTTAAACAAAACATTACGCCCTTTTGAACATACAAATACTAGCTTGGATTATCCTAAATTTGATGGGCTCAAAAAATGTAAAAGTAAAATAAATAAATCTATAAGAATGACAGATAAAACACCTACAAAAATAAAAAATAAAAATAGATTTAGGCGGAATATTCTAGATTGCAGGTTTGCCGTTGATATAAAAGACTTAAATTTAAAAATTCTATCAAAAACTTACAAGTCAATATTAAAAAAAAAAAAAAATAAAGCAAATAACAAAACAAAAGATAGTAGGGTATTAGCATATATACTTAAGCAAAAATATCTTGAGTACAATAATGTATGCATTTTAAACTTAAACTTTTTGTTTTGAAGTTAGCACTGACGTAGGGAAAGTAACAGTTTATCGAAGAAATGAACTGATACATTCAAATAAAGAGAAACTTGCTAGTCAAATGCGTGGAGTTCAACGTATTTTAATTAAACGAGAGATTAAGAACACAAATGCTTATTTATATAGAAACTAGCTGTTGCCCGCGGCTTCACCCGCGTGGAATTCGGTTATCTCGCGGGATGAAACGTTGCCTATGCCCTTGTCTTTTATTCCAAGTTTATTAAAAAAATGGTCCGTAAATCCAGTATTGGCTAAAAATCACTCCAGAACCTGGTGGTGCATCTGGAGTGGTATCCACACATGCCGTTGTCAGATTTCCCTACTATTTAAATATTGTTATATATATATTATGAATACTTAATTTCTTAATTGCCTGTGCACATGTGTGTGCAATGCTTGTATGGCAATATTACTATCAATGGTGGGTATAAAAAGGGGTTATAGTGACATAAATATATTAATTGGACATATGGTCTCGCGAAGTTTTTTGGAGATATTGATATGTTCTATAATATTGTAGAACATTTTTTTGTTTTAACATCAATACTTTCCGCAGCGTATACGATGAAGGATATTTTATGACTAATTGTTTTACACCTTGGGTTAGTAATAGTAGGAAAGTCCAGGGATCCCCGACATTTTTTGGCAATAAATATAGCCTATGTTACTCAATGATAATGAAGCTTTTTAATAACGAAAATATTTTCGAAATCGGTCCAGTAGTTTTTGAGTTTACTCGTTACATACAAAAATACAAAAATACAAATCTTTCCCCTTTATAATATTAGGTATAGATATACGTGGCTCACAGCTTATTTGGTACACTACGCTTTATAGAAATAAAACCACTGTAGCTTTTAATCTATTAAAGCTATCAACGACATTTGAATGCCAAGTTGTTGTTGTATGTTTAAAGAATATTAAAAACAAAAAAAAAAAAAAACACAAAAGAATATTTCTAACTGTCTAATATAATAAGAACTTTGCTATAACACATCAAAAATACATGTCACAGCTTATTTGGTACAGATGTCTTTTTATTTAAAAATAATAAATATTAGTATATTTAATATTTTGTATAGGTACCCTTTTGCTTTTATAGTACTCTGTAGCCTCTTTGGCATTGAATCAACCAGCTTTTAGTCAAACACAATACTGTACACAGACTAGCAACTGAAGGAGTCCTTCCGTTCTCAAAACCAAGACGACTAGATCCTATCAAATATAAAGTCGCCAAGACAGAATTCGATTTTTTAGTCAAATCAGGTATTTGTAGGCCATCCAATTCTTCTGTGGCTTCACCTCTCCATTTAGTAGCCAAAAAGGACCCTAATGAATGGCGTCCTTGTGGCGATTTTCGACGTTTGAATTGTATCACTATTCCTGATTGCTATCCGTTGCCTCACATTCATGATTTTAGTATAAATCTACGGAACAAATCTATATTTTCCAAATTAGATTTAGTAAAAGCTTACCACCATATCCCTATGGCTGAAGCCGACATATACAAAACAGCCATTACAACTCCATTTGGCATGTTCGAATTTGTTAGAATGCCATTTGGGTTAAGGAATTCGGCACAAACCTTTCAAAGGTTTGTGAATGAAGTATTTAATGGTTTAGATTTCACTTTTGTATACATTGACGATGTTTTAATTGCTAGTGAATCGGAATCTGACCATTTTAATCATTTAAAAATCGTTTTTGATCGACTTGAGGAATATGGTTTAAATATTAAACCATCTAAATGTGCTTTCGGCACTACATCTATTGACTTTTTAGGACACAATATTTCAAAAGATGGCATTAGACCTTCTGAAGACAAAGTATCTGCCATAAAAGACTTTCAACGTCCTAAGTCCGTCAAACAAGCTCAAAAATTTGTTGGAATGATCAATTATTATCATCGATACATTCCAAAATTGGCAGAGCTAACATGTCCAATACATGCTATAATTAATACTGCTTCTAAGTCTAAAGACAAAACTTTAATTTGGGACGATAAATCTACCAAATCATTTGAGCGTATTAAAGAAAATTTTGCTTCAAAGGTTCTGTTGAATCATTTCAATAGTGAAGCAAAATTGTCTTTAACCGTAGACGCTTCAAATCGGTGCAATCGGTGGTGTTCTTCAACAATGCTCGAATGGTTCAACGGAACCATTAGCCTTCTTTTCAAAAAAACTTTGGTTTGCGATCTCCCATATCTGGTTCGGACAAAACTTTATCCAATCGAGAATTCTCACTCAGAGAGTGTCTTTCGATGAGAATTTTTTTAAAGAAATATATTTATCTACTGCTGGAGGATCTCGGATAAAATCAAGAACAGTCCTAATTGTTTCTTGTGGTAGGGAAGTAAGCACATATTCGTACTTAGTTGCGTCCTGTGTAGTGCCTTTGTAATTAAATTGCCCTTCGGCTTGTATGAACCAAGTGTCGGGAAAATCAGTCCAGAAAGGGGGTAGTTGAACCGATGTAGCACAAATTTCAGTATTGTTGTTTCTTGCGTTTGTGTGTATATTTGTATGTGAGTGTGTATCGTTAATGTTATTATTGTTATTTGTATTAATATGAGTGTTAGATTGTGTACATTCTTGTGTCATGTTTTCTAACATGAGATCTATCATGTTGTTATTGGTAAATGTACTTTTGACTGAGGTATGTGGAGATGTATGTTGTAATTCCATTTTTATCTCAGAGAGAGAATTTACAACGTTTCGTTTTGATTATTAATTTTTTTTTGGATAAAAAATTTTGAAGTTTTTTTTTTTTTTTTTCTTTAAAAGAAAAATTTTGAAATTTGTGTTATTTTTTTTAATAAAAAAATTTTTTTTTTTGAAGCCTAATTTATGAAAAATGTCTCTATATACATATATATATTGGCATAAATTTTTATGCGTGTAAACTTACATATATATATTCTGCAATGAATATGCTGATCTGTTTTGATTTGAATTTGTTCTTATTGACAATTTCCGCAATGTTTCAGTTAACTTTGGATACCTCGGCCAGATCACTAGAATTTGAAGATTTTTGTTCTGTTTCAATATTTGTGTTCGGTGATGTGGCTTTATGCTCTGAAGACTTATTCAAAGAACTGCAACCTTTTGTTGCCCTTAAATGGGTAATGGTACCGCTTGACGATGATGGTGGTATAAAGTTTGAATTTACATTTGTAGTGACTCGTTTATCGTAAATGATATTCAGTTTTTTTTAATTCTGCATAATTGGTTGGTTTGATCTGCAAAAAGAGTTGATTTCCGAAATTATAGCAGAATGGAATTTGAATAGGTTTCGGCAATTGTTGTTGTGCTGGATTTAAATTTGCACTGTTGTTATTAGGTTTGGGAGGTACAGCATTAAGTAAATTGCTAACATTAAGGCAGGATCGTAGTATCGCAGGATCGCCAATTATAGAAGCTTATATTTCTATATTTTTTATTAAAATTATTATTTCTTTAAGATAACAAACTTATTTATTTTTCCGAGAGAACAAAATTATTTTATTTTATTTTTAACAACAAAGATTGATTGACAATAAAAACCATTCTAATTTGTTTTTTTTTAAATTAACATGTAGATACCCTACAGTAACATCTGGGTTAATTTTACCCCACTCTTCCAACAATGCCTTCTTCAGTACATTTTTGTTTGTTATGTTGTGTTTCCTAATGTTAGTATCCAATAAAAACCACAAATTTTCAATAACATTAAAGTCCGGTGACTGAGCCGGTGGCAACATTAAATGGGGGCAATTCCATATTAGATAAGTCTCCACAATTGTTGACTTATGTTTTGGGTCGTTATCTTGATAGAAGCGGAAAATATCGCTTATACCAAGCTTCGTTACATTTTAGAGCAAATTGTCTTTTAGTATGTTGGGGTACATATTTTTGTCCATTATTCCTTCAACAAACACTAAACTACCTACTCCAGTTGCTAACATACAAGCCCAAACTAATACACTTCCTCCGCCATGCTTAACAGTGGTTTTAACGTTTTCTTTTTTCAGCTCAGTATTCGGTTTTCGCCAAACGTAGGACATGCCGTCGGAACCGCCGATATTAAATTTAGACTCATCTGCAAAAATAACTGAGTTCCAGAACTCAGAATTCTTCTCGACATGTTCTTTGGCAAATGAAAGCCGGCTATGTTTATTTTTTTTACTGATGAATGGCTTCTTACGAGCTACTCGACCATTAAAACCAGACTTACGGAGTACTCGACGAATTGTTTCGGCACTACATGACTTGCCTAATCCATTCTCAATTTCACCAGCCACTTTTGGTGCAGATAGCCTCGTATTTGCCCTTATTTTTCTTACAATAAATCTCTCATCAGATGCAATGAAGATTTTATTAATTAGGTGCATTTATGCCTTTATCCTTTACGCGGTTTTCATTACGACAACGGTGGATAATATTCTGAATGGTAGATTTACTCAAGTTCACAAAGTCAGCAATTTTCCGTACCGAATGCCCATTATCATAATGATTTAGGACCAGTTCACGCTGTTCAATAGTTGTACGACGACCCATTTTTAAATTACGTGTTTTGATTGACAGTTATTTTAAATTACCAAAATTAGTACTTGAAATGATTGAAAATATTACCAAGAAGGCAGAGAAGAGAAAAATAGTGAAAAATGTTAGGACTAGTCTATGCTTAAGTGCACAGAAATAACTGTACCAAATAAGCTGTGACATGTATTTTTGATGTGTTATAGCAAAGTTCTTATTATTAGACAGTTAGAAATATTCTTTTGTGTTTTCTTTTGTTTTTAATATTCTTTAAACATACAACAACAACTTGGCATTCAAATTTCGTTGATAGCTTTAATAGTTTAGAAGCTACAGAGGTTTTATTAAAGGGTAGTGTACCAAATAAGCTGTGAACCACGTATATGTATACCTAATATTATAAAGGGGAAAGATTTGTATTTTTGTATTTTTGTATGTAACGAGTAAACTCAAAAACTACTGGACCGATTTTAAAAATATCTCGCTATTAGGCTATATTTATTGCCAAAAAATGTCGGGGATCCCTGAACATTCCTACTATTACTAACTCAAGGTGTAAAAAAATTAGTCATAATATATCTTTTATCGTATACGCTGCTGAAAGTATTGATGTTAAAACAAAAAACTGTTCTACAATATTATAGAACATATCAATATCTACAAAAAACTTCCCGAGACCATATGTCCAACTATTGTATTTATGTCACTATAACCGCTTTTTATACCCACTATTGATAGTAATATTGCTATACAAACATTGCACACACATGGGCACAGGCAATTAAGAAATTAATTTCAATTTTTGGTGTTTGATGTATCTCAAGGGAACGCGGATAACGAACATCAAAAAAAAATATATATTAATATACTTCAAAATTTATTTCGAAACGAATGAAGTCTTTAATTTAGTTTTTTACTGTATTTATTAGTCTAAACAACTTTTAAACAAATATTATACCAAACTATATCGTGGTATGTACATATATAAGCTATTAATATAAGTTATTATTTAATTACAGAATCATCCAATATCACAACAAGACTCTTGTAAAATGGCCCAACAATATCAGCTATACATAAATAATGTTGAAAGGAGGATAGAAGATTCAATTTTCAATCACACAAACTCCCCAAACAAAAGACAGAAACTCAATTAATAATGGTAAGCCAACAATAAATGATAATATTTCAAAAGAAGGTAGTAATGATTATAATATAATTGATTCTCGTAATCCCCTTTTACTTAATGAAGATATTTATAGTTTGTTGAGTACTTTCGAAATTGAAGTTGTAGAGGATATATTAAAGCTAATTAGACCGAAAATTTCTGATACGCCTTGCACATTATAACCATTAGACATATCTAAATCGTCAACCACATTAGGGCCACCAGGCATTTCTAATCTACCAATAACACTAACACAATTAGACATTTTATAATTATATATATATAATTTTAATCATTAGAACCACAAAACATTACTAACGTGCTTGGCACATTAGAACCATTAGGGATTACTAATGTGCCAAGCACATTAGAAATGTCAGCAGTACAGGGTTTACTAAAGCTTAGCGAGCAGGTTGATAGGTTGAGCAGATCTAACTTACAATATTCTGCAAATATTCTAGATTGCAGGTTTTCCATTGATATAAAAGACTTAAATTTAAAAATTCTATTAAAAACATACAAGTCAAAAAAAAAAAAAAAATAAAGCAAATAACAAAACATAAGACAGTAGGGTATTAGCATATACACTTAAGCAAAAATATCTTGAGTACAATAATGTATGCATTTTAAACTTTCATAGTTTTACCTGTTGTACTGATAAAATTTTAGCTTAAGCATATTGTAAATTTTCCCATTGCATAACTTTTTGTTTGGAAGTAAGCACTGACGTAGGGAAAGTAACAGTTTATCGAAGAAATGAACTGATACATTCAAATAAAGAGAAATTTTGCTAGTCAAATGCGTGGAGTTCAACGTATTTTAATTAAACGAGAGATTAAGAACACAAATGCTTATTTATATAGAAACTAGCTGTTGCCCGCGGCTTCACCCGCGTGGAATTCGGTTATCTCGCGGGATGAAACGTTGCCTATGCCCTTCCCTTTTATTCCAAATTAATTAAAAAATGGTTCGTAAATCCAGTTTTGGCCAAAAATCCTCTCCAGAGCCTAGTGGTGCATCTGGAGTGGTACCTACACATGCCGTTGTCAGATTTCTCTACTATTTAAATATTGTTATATATTTATTATGAATACTTAATTTCTTAATTGCCTGTGCACATGTGTGTGCAATGCTTGTATGGCAATATAACTATCAATGGTGGGTATAAAAAGGGGTTATAGTGACATAAATACATTAGTTGGACATATGGTCTCGCGAAGTTTTTTGTAGATATTGATATGTTCTATAATATTGTAGAACATTTTTTTGTTTTAATATCAATACTTTCCGCAGCGTATACGATGAAGGGTATTTTATGACTAATTTTTTTACACCTTGGGTTAGTAATAGTAGGAAAGTCCAGGGATCCCCGACATTTTTTGGCAATAAATATAGCCTATGTTACTCAGTGATAATGAAGCTTTTTAATAACGAAAATATTTTCGAAATCGGTCCAGTAGTTTTTGAGTTTACTCGTTACATACAAAAATACAAAAATACAAATATACAAATCTTTCCTCTTTATAATATTAGTATGGGTATAGATGAAATTGCCGTAAAGGGCAATTTGCAAAATATCCAAAATGTGGCTACTTTTTGGGAATGCAAATCCGAAAGAAATTTTAACAGTTACTATGATGCTGATCATATGACAGGCATGCTAATCATGCAGCAAGGCCGTTACAAAAATTATGTTCAATATGTTGCATCCCCGCTCCCTGTTTATTTATGAGAAAAAAAAAAACTTTTGAAACCTTAACACAAAATAATAAAATATTAGAGGATGTGAACTTTACTTTTCATTTAGGCGCTTCTGGTGAAAGTGTCAAAAAAATTTACTGTGCTGAAAAGCACGTTCTCGTATATAATTTGGTTATAAGGATATCTAAATTATCAAAAATATTAGTAATTGCTTAAGAAAATTTGTCAAGGCACACAACAACTGATATATACAATTTCTTATATGAATTAAAAAATGTTTTGCAAAGTTAGTAATTACAAGTGGCCTTCTTGTAAACGTAAGCTTTGCTTTGATTGGAATCGTCCTAAGATGTTATAATAACGATATGTCAGTTGTACAATAGTTAGAGGCATGCGTTTCATACCTCAATAACTCTGAAAAAACTCATTGAAACTTGTGGTATTGCAATTCTGTAAGAGCCATTACATAAAAACAATGTGCCAAGATTTGGATTCCAAATTAGGTAGCAAGCATGGAGCGCGCAATATATTAAAATCAACACTTTTAAAGGCGTATTATATTACAAACGTAAAAGACTGTCAAATATGGTTCCGTCATATTTTTAATGTTTTGCTTTTACCATATAAAACAAGTCGATTTTATGAGAATTTTAATGTTTTAAAAGCAAATGTGCAAGAATTACACACATTCGGAAAGGTTTATTGCTTTTATAAAGAAGAGGATCCAAAGAACTATTTAGATACTATTACTTCTAAAAGTCCATTTACGCATATGTTGATATTGAATGATATTGCAGAGTTTGTAAAGAACATCACAAGTGGTAGAGCCGATGTTAATGAATATAGGCATGATGAATTTTGCTTGTTCATAATAAAAAATATTGTTTTTTGTTACCTTTTGGACGAATATAATAGGAATTTATGTATATCTTTCAGGTAGTATTGTAAGTAACGGTGCAGTAGAAGCCAGTTTTTACTTCAAAAACATATCGTTCTAAATAATAAGTGTAATTGGGGCCAGGGACCTTTATCAGATTTACAAGACTAAATAACTTAAGCTCTTAAAAGAAATCAGATATAAATACAAATGTTTCATTACATAAACACTGTAATTGAAAACACTATTATTTTAGACGAAAACAAGTGAAAATATTATAGTCGGCCAAGCCCGACCATTAAATATCCTACACCATTTGATGCATTATTCATGTACATTAAAAAAGAAAACCAAGTGTTTTATTGTTGTTTTAATTGATTTATGTTTATTTATATTTTCTTTAATTCTTCAGAAGATTTTAATATCACATATTTAACAACAATAAAATTAAATGTAATTATTTAGTTATTCTTTTTACACATACACATATAGCATCATGAATTGCTATGAATTGCTTCATACGTATTTGCATAAATGTTGCAAGTGTTAATGTTTGAAAGACACCAATCTATATACGGATTGCTCTTTGTAGTACCACATTCTATTATTGATCTAAAGTTATTAGATACTATCCATCGTTCTGTATTTAAAGATATATTCCTTCTGCATGTGTTAAAATCTCCTAAAATGATTGTTTTTATATTTGCATTCTCTGCAATAATGTTTTCTAACTGTGTGTTTAATTCTCTCAAAGAAAATCTACTATGCAATACAACAAATGTAATCTATATCTATATCTATACCTATATCTATATCTGTATCTATATCTTTATCTATATCTATATCTATATCTATTACTATATCTATATCTATATCAACATTTATATGGAATTCTACGAAAATATACTAAGGGTCCCACTCCAGACGCACCACCACGTTCTGGAGAGGAGTTTTGTCAAATGTTGCTTTACATCTTGAGTTAGTAATAGTAGGAATGTCCAGGGATGCCCGACATTTTTTGGTAATAAATATAGCCTATGTTACTCAGTGATAATGTAGCTTTCTAATAGCGAGATATTTTTAAAATCGGTCTAGTCGTTTTTGAGTTCACTCGTTACATACAAAAATACAAAAATACAAATCTTTCCCCTTTATAATATTAGGTATAGATATACGTGGCTCACAGCTTATTTGGTACACTACGCTTTATAGAAATAAAACCACTGTAGCTTCTAAACTATTAAAGCTATCAACGAAATTTGAATGCCAAGTTGTTGTTGTATGTTTAAAGAATATTAAAAACAAAACAAAAACACAAAAGAATATTTCTAACTGTCTAATATAATAAGAACTTTGCTATAACACATCAAAAATACATGTCACAGCTTATTTGGTACAGATGTCTTTTTATTTAAAAATAATAAATATTAGTATATTTAATATTTTGTATAGGTACTCTTTTGCTTTTATAGTACTCTGTAGCCTCTTTGGCATTGAATCAACCAGCTTTTAGGTAACATCTGGGCTAATTTTACCCCACTCTTCCAACAATGCCTTCTTCAGTTCATTTTTGTTTGTTATGTTGTGTTTCCTAATGTTAGTATCCAATAAAAACCACAAATTTTCAATAACATTAAAGTCCGGTGACTGAGCCGGTGGCAACATTAAATGGGGGCAATTCCATATTAGATAAGTCTCCACAATTGTTGACTTATGTTTTGGGTCGTTATCTTGATAGAAGCGGAAATTATCGCTTATACCAAGCTTCGTTACATTTTAGAGCAAATTGTCTTTTAGTATGTTGAGGTACATATTTTTGTCCATTATTCCTTCAACAAACACTAAACTACCTACTCCAGTTGCTAACATACAAGCCCAAACTAATACACTTCCTCCGCCATGCTTAACAGTGGTTTTAACGTTTTCTTTATTCAGCTCAGTATTCGGTTTTCGCCAAACGTAGGACATGCCGTCGGAACCGCCGATATTAAATTTAGACTCATCTGCAAAAATAACTGAGTTCCAGAACTCAGAATTCTTCTCGACACGTTCTTTGGCAAATGAAAGCCGGCTATGTTTATTTTTTTTACTGATGAATGGCTTCTTACGAGCTACTCGACCATTAAAACCAGACTTACGGAGTACTCGACGAATTGTTTCGGCACTACATGACTTGCCTAATCCATTCTCAATTTCACCAGCCACTTTTGGTGCAGATAGCCTCGTATTTGCCCTTATTTTTCTTACAATAAATCTCTCATCAGATGCAATGAAGATTTTATTAGGTGCATTTCTGCCTTTATCCTTTACGCGGTTTTCATTACGACAACGGTGGATAATATTCTGAATGGTAGATTTACTCAAGTTCACAAAGTCAGCAATTTTCCGTACCGAATGCCCATTATCATAATGATTTAGGACCAGTTCACGCTGTTCAATAGTTGTACGACGACCCATTTTTAAATTACGTGTTTTGATTGACAGTTAATTTAAATTACCAAAATTAGTACTTGAAATGATTGAAAATATTACCAAGAAGGCAGAGAAGAGAAAAATAGTAACTGTATCAAATAAGCTGCGACATGTATTTTTTTTGATGTGTTATAGCAAAGTTCTTATTATTAGACAGTTAGAAATAATCTTTTGTGTTTTCTTTTGTTTTTAATATTCTTTAAACATACAACAACAACTTGGCATTCAAATTTTGTTGATAGCTTTAATAGTTTAGAAGCTACAGTGGTTTTATTTCTATAAAGCGTAGTGTACCAAATAAGCTGTGAGCCACGTCTATCTATACCTAATATTATTAAGGGGAAAGATTTGTATTTTTGTATTTTTGTATGTAACGAGTAAACTCAAAAACTACTGGACCGATTTTAAAAATATCTCGCTATTAGGCTATATTTATTGCCAAAAAATGTCGGGGATCCCTGGACATTCCTACTATTACTAACTCAAGGTGTAAAAAAATTAGTCATAATATATCTTTTATCGTATACGCTGCTGAAAGTATTGATGTTAAAACAAAAAACTGTTCTACAATATTATAGAACATATCAATATCTACAAAAAACTCCCCGAGACCATATGTCCAACTATTGTATTTATGTCACTATAACCGCTTTTTATACCCACTATTGACAGTAATATTGCCATACAAACATTGCACACACATGTACACAGGCAATTAAGAAATTAAGTATTCACAATAAGTATTTTACACTATTTAAATAGTAGGGAAATCTGACAACGGCATGTGTGGATACCACTCCAGGTGCACCACTAGGTTCTGGAGAGGATTTTTGGCCAAAACTGGATTTACCGACCATTTTTTAATTTATTTGGAATAAAAGCAACATTTATATGGAATTCTAAGAACATATGTTATGGATCCTATTCTAGATGCACCACCAGGTTCTGGAGAGAATTTTTGGGCAATACTGGATTTTTGGACCATTTGTTAATGATTTTGGAATAAAAGAAACATTTATATGGAACTCTGAGAACTGAGTTATAGTTTCCACTCCAGTAGCACCACCAGGTTCCGGAGAGGATTTTTGACCAAAACTGGATTTACGGACCATTTTCAAATCAAAATTAGAGACTCCATTCGATTTGCGATTAATACGGATTTGTTAAATTTTTAATGAGCTTTCATTTAATGAATAAATCGTTTAAATTTGTTTAGTAGAAAAAGATATTTATATAGTGGAATTTCAATTTTTGGTGTTTGATGTATCTCAAGGGAACGCGTATAACGAACGTCAAAAAAAAATATATATTAATATACTTCAAAATTTATTTCGAAACGAATGAAGTCTTTAATGTAGTTTTTTACTGTATTTATTAGTCTAAAAAACTTTTAAACAAATATTATACCAAACTATATCGTGATATGTACATATATAAGCTATTAATATAAGTTATTATTTAATTACAGAATCATCCAATATCACAACAAGACTCTTGTAAAATGGCCCAACAATATCAGCTATACATAAATAATGTTGAAAGGAGGATAGAAGATTTAATTTTCAATCACACAAACTCCCCAAACAAAAGACAGAAACTCAATTAATAATGGTAAGCCAACAATAAATGATAATATTTCAAAAAAAGGTAGTAATGATTATAATATAATTGATTTTCGTAATCCCTTTTTACTTAATGAAGATATTTATAGTTTGTTGAGTACTTTCGAAATTGAAGTTGTAGAGGATATATTAAAGCTAATTAGACCGAAAATTTCTGATACGCCTTGCACATTATAACCATTAGACATATCTAAATCGTCAACCACATTAGGGCCACCAGGCAACAACACTAACACAATTAGACATTTTTAATGACAGAAGCTCATTAGAACCACAAAACATTACTAACGTGCTTGGCACATTAGAACCATTAGGGATTACTAATGTGCCAAGCACATTAGAAATGTCAGCAGTAGAGGGTTTACTAAAGCTTAGCGAGCAGGTTGATAGGTTGAGCAGATCTAACTTACAATATTCTGCAAATATTCTAGATTGCAGGTTTTCCGTTGATATAAAAGACTTAAATTTAAAAATTCTATTAAAAACATACAAGTCAAAAAAAAAAAAAAATAAAGCAAATAACAAAACAAAAGACAGTAGGGTATTAGCATATACACTTAAGCAAAAATATCTTGAGTACAATAATGTATGCATTTTAAACTTTTATAGTTTTACCTGTTGTACTGATAAAATTTTAGCTTAAGAATATTGTAAATTTTCCCATTGCATAACTTTTTGTTTGGAAGTAAGCACTGACGTAGGGAAAGTAACAGTTTATCGAAGAAATGAACTGATACATTCAAATAAAGAGAAATTTTGCTAGTCAAATGCGTGGAGTTCAACGTATTTTAATTAAACGAGAGATTAAGAACACAAATGCTTATTTATATAGAAACTAGCTGTTGCCCGCGGCTTCACCCGCGTGGAATTCGGTTATCTCGCGGGATGAAACGTTGCCTATGCCCTTCCCTTTTATTCCAAGTTCATTAAAAAATGGTCCGTAAATCCAGTATTGGCTAAAAATCTCTCCAGAACCTGGTGGTGCATCTGGAGTGGTATCCACACATGCCGTTGTCAGATTTCCCTACTATTTAAATATTGTTATATATTTATTATGAATACTTAATTTCTTAATTGCCTGTGTACATGTGTGTGCAATGTTTGTATAGCAATATTACTATCAATAGTGGGTATAAAAAGCGGTTATAGTGACATAAATACATTAGTTGGACATATGGTCTCGCGAAGTTTTTTGTAGATATTGATATGTTCTATAATATTGTAGAACATTTTTTTGTTTTAATATCAATACTTTCCGCAGCGTATACGATGAAGGGTATTTTATGACTAATTTTTTTACACCTTGGGTTAGTAATAGTAGGAAAGTCCAGGGATCCCCGAAAGTTTTTGGCAATAAATATAGCCTATGTTACTCAATGATAATGAAGCTTTTTAATAACGAAAATATTTTCGAAATCGGTCCAGTAGTTTTTGAGTTTACTCGTTACATACAAAAATACAAAAGTACAAATATACAAATCTTTCCTCTTTATAATATTAGTATGGGTAAGCAAATACTGGATGCTATAGATGAACCAAATAATCTGTGACATGTATTTTTGATGTGTTATAGCAAAGTTCTTATTATTAGACAGTTAGAAATATTCTTTTGTGTTTTTTGTTTTGTTTTTAATATTCTTTAAACATACAACAACAACTTGGCATTCAAATTTTGTTGATAGCTTTAATAGTTTAGAAGCTAAAGTGGTTTTATTTCTATAAAGGGTAGTGTACCAAATAAGCTGTGAACCACGTATATCTATACTTAATATTATAAAGAGGAAAACTTTGTATTTTTGTATTTTTGTATGTAACGAGTAAACTCAAAAACTACTGGACCGATTTTAAAAATATCTCGCTATTAGGCTATATTTATTGCCAAAAAATGTCGGGGATCCCTGGACATTCCTACTATTACTAACTCAAGGTGTAAAAAAATTAGTCATAATATATCTTTTATCGTATACGCTGCTGAAAGTATTGATGTTAAAACAAAAAACTGTTCTACAATATTATAGAACATATCAATATCTACAAAAAACTTCCCGAGACCATATGTCCAACTATTGTATTTATGTCACTATAACCGCTTTTTATACCCACTATTGACAATAATATTGCCATACAAACATTGCACACATATGTACACAGGCAATTAAGAAATTAAGTATTCACAATAAGTATTTTACACTATTTAAATAGTAGGGAAATCTGACAACGGCATGTGTGGATACCACTCCAGGTGCACCACTAGGTTCTGGAGAGGATTTTTGGCCAAAACTGGATTTACGGACCATTTTTTAATTTATTTGGAATAAAAGCAACATTTATATGGAATTCTAAGAACATATGTTATGGATCCTATTCTAGATGCACCACCAGGTTCTGGAGAGAATTTTTGGGCAATACTGGATTTTTGGACCATTTGTTAATGATTTTGGAATAAAAGAAACATTTATGTGGAACTCTGAGAACTGAGTTATAGTTTCCACTCCAGTAGCACCACCAGGTTCCGGAGAGGATTTTTGACCAAAACTGGATTTACGGACCATTTTCAAATCAAAATTAGAGACTCCATTCGATTTGCGATTTATACAGATTTGTTAAATTTTTAATGAGCTTTCATTTAATGTATAAATCGTTTAAATTTGTTTAGTAGAAAAAGATATTTATATAGTGGAATTTCAATTTTTGGTGTTTGATGTATCTCAAGGGAACGCGGATAACGAACATCAAAAAAAAATATATATTAATATACTTCAAAATTTATTTCGAAACGAATGAAGTCTTTAATTTAGTTTTTTACTGTATTTATTAGTCCAAACAACTTTTAAACAAATATTATACCAAACTATATCGTGGTATGTACATATATAAGCTATTAATATAAGTTATTATTTAATTACAGAATCATCCAATATCACAACAAGACTCTTGTAAAATGGCCCAACAATATCAGCTATACATAATTAATGTTGAAAGGAGGATAGAAGATTCAATTTTCAATCACACAAACTCCCCAAACAAAAGACAGAAACTCAATTAATAATGGTAAGCCAACAATAAATGATAATATTTCAAAAGAAGGTAGTAATGATTATAATATAATTGATTCTCGTAATCCCCTCTTACTTAATAAAGATATTTATAGTTTGTTGAGTACTTTCGAAATTGAAGTTGTAGAGGATATAATAAAGCTAATTAGACCGAAAATTTCTGATACGCCTTGCACATTATAACCATTAGACATATCTAAATCGTCAACCACATTAGGGCCACCAGGCATTTTTAATCTACCAACAACACTAACACAATTAGACATTTTTAATGACAGAAGCTCATTAGAACCACAAAACATTACTAACGTGCTTGACACATTAGAACCATTAGGGATTACTAATGTGCCAAGCACATTAGAAATGTCAGCAGTAGAGGGTTTACTAAAGCTTAGCGAACAGGTTGATAGGTTGAGCAGATCTAACTTACAATATTCTGCAAATATTCTAGATTGCAGATTTTCCGTTGATATAAAAGACTTAAATTTAAAAATTCTATTAAAAACATACAAGTCAATATTAAAAAAAAAATTAAAGCAAATAACAAAACAAAAGACAGTAGGGTATTAGCATATACACTTAAGCAAAAATATCTTGAGTACAATAATGTATGCATTTTAAACTTTTATAGTTTTACCTGTTGTACTGATAAAATTTTAGCTTAAGCATATTGTAAATTTTCCCATTGCATAACTTTTTGTTTGGAAGTAAGCACTGACGTAGGGAAAGTAACAGTTTATCGAAGAAATGAACTGATACATTCAAATAAAGAGAAATTTTGCTAGTCAAATGCGTGGAGTTCAACGTATTTTAATTAAACGAGAGATTAAGAACACAAATGCTTATTTATATAGAAACTAGCTGTTGCCCGCGGCTTCACCCGCGTGGAATTCGGTTATCTCGCGGGATGAAACGTTGCCTATGCCCTTCCCTTTTATTCCAAGTTCATTAAAAAAATGGTCCGTAAATCCAGTATTGGCTAAAAATCTCTCCAGAACCTGGTGGTGCATCTGGAGTGGTATCCACACATGCCGTTGTCAGATTTCCCTACTATTTAAATATTGTTATATATTTATTATGAATACTTAATTTCTTAATTGCCTGTGTACATGTGTGTACAATGTTTGTATGGCAATATTACTATCAATAGTGGGTATAAAAAGGGGTTATAGTGACATAAGTACAATAGTTGGACATATGGTCTCGGGAAGTTTTTTGTAGATATTGATATGTTCTATAATATTGTAGAACATTTTTTTGTTTTAATATCAATACTTTCCGCAGCGTATACGATGAAGGGTATTTTATGACTAATTTTTTTACACCTTGGGTTAGTAATAGTAGGAAAGTCCAGGGATCCCCGACATTTTTTGGCAATAAATATAGCCTATGTTACTCAGTGATAATGAAGCTTTTTAATAACGAAAATATTTTCGAAATCGGTCCAGTAGTTTTTGAGTTTACTTGTTACATACAAAAATACAAAAATACAAATATACAAATCTTTCCTCTTTATAATATTAGTATGGGTATAGATGAAATTGCCGTAAAGGGCAATTTGCAAAATATCCAAAATGTGGCTACTTTTTGGGAATGCAAATCCGAAAGAAATTTTAACAGTTACTATGATGCTGATCATATGACAGGCATGCTAATCATGCAGCAAGGCCGTTACAAAAATTATGTTCAATATGTTGCATCCCCGCTCCCTGTTTATTTATGAGAAAAAAAAAAACTTTTGAAACCTTAACACAAAATAATAAAATATTAGAGGATGTGAACTTTACTTTTCATTTAGGCGCTTCTGGTGAAAGTGTCAAAAAAATTTACTGTGCTGAAAAGCACGTTCTCGTATATAATTTGGTTATAAGGATATCTAAATTATCAAAAATATTAGTAATTGCTTAAGAAAATTTGTCAAGGCACACAACAACTGATATATACAATTTCTTATATGAATTAAAAAATGTTTTGCAAAGTTAGTAATTACAAGTGGCCTTCTTGTAAACGTAAGCTTTGCTTTGATTGGAATCGTCCTAAGATGTTATAATAACGATATGTCAGTTGTACAATAGTTAGAGGCATGCGTTTCATACCTCAATAACTCTGAAAAAACTCATTGAAACTTGTGGTATTGCAATTCTGTAAGAGCCATTACATAAAAACAATGTGCCAAGATTTGGATTCCAAATTAGGTAGCAAGCATGGAGCGCGCAATATATTAAAATCAACACTTTTAAAGGCGTATTATATTACAAACGTAAAAGACTGTCAAATATGGTTCCGTCATATTTTTAATGTTTTGCTTTTACCATATAAAACAAGTCGATTTTATGAGAATTTTAATGCTTTAAAAGCAAATGTGCAAGAATTACACACATTCGGAAAGGTTTATTGCTTTTATAAAGAAGAGGATCCAAAGAACTATTTAGATACTATTACTTCTAAAAGTCCATTTACGCATATGTTGATATTGAATGATATTGCAGAGTTTGTAAAGAACATCACAAGTGGTAGAGCCGATGTTAATGAATATAGGCATGATGAATTTTGCTTGTTCATAATAAAAAATATTGTTTTTTGTTACCTTTTGGACGAATATAATAGGAATTTATGTATATCTTTCAGGTAGTATTGTAAGTAACGGTGCAGTAGAAGCCAGTTTTTACTTCAAAAACATATCGTTCTAAATAATAAGTGTAATTGGGGCCAGGGACCTTTATCAGATTTACAAGACTAAATAACTTAAGCTCTTAAAAGAAATCAGATATAAATACAAATGTTTCATTACATAAACACTGTAATTGAAAACACTATTATTTTAGACGAAAACAAGTGAAAATATTATAGTCGGCCAAGCCCGACCATTAAATATCCTACACCATTTGATGCATTATTCATGTACATTAAAAAAGAAAACCAAGTGTTTTATTGTTGTTTTAATTGATTTATGTTTATTTATATTTTCTTTAATTCTTCAGAAGATTTTAATATCACATATTTAACAACAATAAAATTAAATGTAATTATTTAGTTATTCTTTTTACACATACACATATAGCATCATGAATTGCTATGAATTGCTTCATACGTATTTGCATAAATGTTGCAAGTGTTAATGTTTGAAAGACACCAATCTATATACGGATTGCTCTTTGTAGTACCACATTCTATTATTGATCTAAAGTTATTAGATACTATCCATCGTTCTGTATTTAAAGATATATTCCTTCTGCATGTGTTAAAATCTCCTAAAATGATTGTTTTTATATTTGCATTCTCTGCAATAATGTTTTCTAACTGTGTGTTTAATTCTCTCAAAGAAAATCTACTATGCAATACAACAAATGTAATCTATATCTATATCTATACCTATATCTATATCTGTATCTATATCTTTATCTATATCTATATCTATATCTATATCTATTACTATATCTATATCTATATCAACATTTATATGGAATTCTACGAAAATATACTAAGGGTCCCACTCCAGACGCACCACCACGTTCTGGAGAGGAGTTTTGTCAAATGTTGCTTTACATCTTGAGTTAGTAATAGTAGGAATGTCCAGGGATGCCCGACATTTTTTGGTAATAAATATAGCCTATGTTACTCAGTGATAATGTAGCTTTCTAATAGCGAGATATTTTTAAAATCGGTCTAGTCGTTTTTGAGTTCACTCGTTACATACAAAAATACAAAAATACAAATCTTTCCCCTTTATAATATTAGGTATAGATATACGTGGCTCACAGCTTATTTGGTACACTACGCTTTATAGAAATAAAACCACTGTAGCTTCTAAACTATTAAAGCTATCAACGAAATTTGAATGCCAAGTTGTTGTTGTATGTTTAAAGAATATTAAAAACAAAACAAAAACACAAAAGAATATTTCTAACTGTCTAATATAATAAGAACTTTGCTATAACACATCAAAAATACATGTCACAGCTTATTTGGTACAGATGTCTTTTTATTTAAAAATAATAAATATTAGTATATTTAATATTTTGTATAGGTACTCTTTTGCTTTTATAGTACTCTGTAGCCTCTTTGGCATTGAATCAACCAGCTTTTAGGTAACATCTGGGCTAATTTTACCCCACTCTTCCAACAATGCCTTCTTCAGTTCATTTTTGTTTGTTATGTTGTGTTTCCTAATGTTAGTATCCAATAAAAACCACAAATTTTCAATAACATTAAAGTCCGGTGACTGAGCCGGTGGCAACATTAAATGGGGGCAATTCCATATTAGATAAGTCTCCACAATTGTTGACTTATGTTTTGGGTCGTTATCTTGATAGAAGCGGAAATTATCGCTTATACCAAGCTTCGTTACATTTTAGAGCAAATTGTCTTTTAGTATGTTGAGGTACATATTTTTGTCCATTATTCCTTCAACAAACACTAAACTACCTACTCCAGTTGCTAACATACAAGCCCAAACTAATACACTTCCTCCGCCATGCTTAACAGTGGTTTTAACGTTTTCTTTATTCAGCTCAGTATTCGGTTTTCGCCAAACGTAGGACATGCCGTCGGAACCGCCGATATTAAATTTAGACTCATCTGCAAAAATAACTGAGTTCCAGAACTCAGAATTCTTCTCGACACGTTCTTTGGCAAATGAAAGCCGGCTATGTTTATTTTTTTTACTGATGAATGGCTTCTTACGAGCTACTCGACCATTAAAACCAGACTTACGGAGTACTCGACGAATTGTTTCGGCACTACATGACTTGCCTAATCCATTCTCAATTTCACCAGCCACTTTTGGTGCAGATAGCCTCGTATTTGCCCTTATTTTTCTTACAATAAATCTCTCATCAGATGCAATGAAGATTTTATTAGGTGCATTTCTGCCTTTATCCTTTACGCGGTTTTCATTACGACAACGGTGGATAATATTCTGAATGGTAGATTTACTCAAGTTCACAAAGTCAGCAATTTTCCGTACCGAATGCCCATTATCATAATGATTTAGGACCAGTTCACGCTGTTCAATAGTTGTACGACGACCCATTTTTAAATTACGTGTTTTGATTGACAGTTAATTTAAATTACCAAAATTAGTACTTGAAATGATTGAAAATATTACCAAGAAGGCAGAGAAGAGAAAAATAGTAACTGTATCAAATAAGCTGCGACATGTATTTTTTTTGATGTGTTATAGCAAAGTTCTTATTATTAGACAGTTAGAAATAATCTTTTGTGTTTTCTTTTGTTTTTAATATTCTTTAAACATACAACAACAACTTGGCATTCAAATTTTGTTGATAGCTTTAATAGTTTAGAAGCTACAGTGGTTTTATTTCTATAAAGCGTAGTGTACCAAATAAGCTGTGAGCCACGTCTATCTATACCTAATATTATTAAGGGGAAAGATTTGTATTTTTGTATTTTTGTATGTAACGAGTAAACTCAAAAACTACTGGACCGATTTTAAAAATATCTCGCTATTAGGCTATATTTATTGCCAAAAAATGTCGGGGATCCCTGGACATTCCTACTATTACTAACTCAAGGTGTAAAAAAATTAGTCATAATATATCTTTTATCGTATACGCTGCTGAAAGTATTGATGTTAAAACAAAAAACTGTTCTACAATATTATAGAACATATCAATATCTACAAAAAACTTCCCGAGACCATATGTCCAACTATTGTATTTATGTCACTATAACCGCTTTTTATACCCACTATTGACAGTAATATTGCCATACAAACATTGCACACACATGTACACAGGCAATTAAGAAATTAAGTATTCACAATAAGTATTTTACACTATTTAAATAGTAGGGAAATCTGACAACGGCATGTGTGGATACCACTCCAGGTGCACCACTAGGTTCTGGAGAGGATTTTTGGCCAAAACTGGATTTACCGACCATTTTTTAATTTATTTGGAATAAAAGCAACATTTATATGGAATTCTAAGAACATATGTTATGGATCCTATTCTAGATGCACCACCAGGTTCTGGAGAGAATTTTTGGGCAATACTGGATTTTTGGACCATTTGTTAATGATTTTGGAATAAAAGAAACATTTATATGGAACTCTGAGAACTGAGTTATAGTTTCCACTCCAGTAGCACCACCAGGTTCCGGAGAGGATTTTTGACCAAAACTGGATTTACGGACCATTTTCAAATCAAAATTAGAGACTCCATTCGATTTGCGATTAATACGGATTTGTTAAATTTTTAATGAGCTTTCATTTAATGAATAAATCGTTTAAATTTGTTTAGTAGAAAAAGATATTTATATAGTGGAATTTCAATTTTTGGTGTTTGATGTATCTCAAGGGAACGCGTATAACGAACGTCAAAAAAAAATATATATTAATATACTTCAAAATTTATTTCGAAACGAATGAAGTCTTTAATGTAGTTTTTTACTGTATTTATTAGTCTAAAAAACTTTTAAACAAATATTATACCAAACTATATCGTGATATGTACATATATAAGCTATTAATATAAGTTATTATTTAATTACAGAATCATCCAATATCACAACAAGACTCTTGTAAAATGGCCCAACAATATCAGCTATACATAAATAATGTTGAAAGGAGGATAGAAGATTCAATTTTCAATCACACAAACTCCCCAAACAAAAGACAGAAACTCAATTAATAATGGTAAGCCAACAATAAATGATAATATTTCAAAAAAAGGTAGTAATGATTATAATATAATTGATTTTCGTAATCCCTTTTTACTTAATGAAGATATTTATAGTTTGTTGAGTACTTTCGAAATTGAAGTTGTAGAGGATATATTAAAGCTAATTAGACCGAAAATTTCTGATACGCCTTGCACATTATAACCATTAGACATATCTAAATCGTCAACCACATTAGGGCCACCAGGCAACAACACTAACACAATTAGACATTTTTAATGACAGAAGCTCATTAGAACCACAAAACATTACTAACGTGCTTGGCACATTAGAACCATTAGGGATTACTAATGTGCCAAGCACATTAGAAATGTCAGCAGTAGAGGGTTTACTAAAGCTTAGCGAGCAGGTTGATAGGTTGAGCAGATCTAACTTACAATATTCTGCAAATATTCTAGATTGCAGGTTTTCCGTTGATATAAAAGACTTAAATTTAAAAATTCTATTAAAAACATACAAGTCAAAAAAAAAAAAAAAAATAAAGCAAATAACAAAACAAAAGACAGTAGGGTATTAGCATATACACTTAAGCAAAAATATCTTGAGTACAATAATGTATGCATTTTAAACTTTTATAGTTTTACCTGTTGTACTGATAAAATTTTAGCTTAAGAATATTGTAAATTTTCCCATTGCATAACTTTTTGTTTGGAAGTAAGCACTGACGTAGGGAAAGTAACAGTTTATCGAAGAAATGAACTGATACATTCAAATAAAGAGAAATTTTGCTAGTCAAATGCGTGGAGTTCAACGTATTTTAATTAAACGAGAGATTAAGAACACAAATGCTTATTTATATAGAAACTAGCTGTTGCCCGCGGCTTCACCCGCGTGGAATTCGGTTATCTCGCGGGATGAAACGTTGCCTATGCCCTTCCCTTTTATTCCAAGTTCATTAAAAAAATGGTCCGTAAATCCAGTATTGGCTAAAAATCTCTCCAGAACCTGGTGGTGCATCTGGAGTGGTATCCACACATGCCGTTGTCAGATTTCCCTACTATTTAAATATTGTTATATATTTATTATGAATACTTAATTTCTTAATTGCCTGTGTACATGTGTGTGCAATGTTTGTATAGCAATATTACTATCAATAGTGGGTATAAAAAGCGGTTATAGTGACATAAATACATTAGTTGGACATATGGTCTCGGGAAGTTTTTTGTATATATTGATATGTTCTATAATATTGTAGAACATTTTTTTGTTTTAATATCAATACTTTCCGCAGCGTATACGATGAAGGGTATTTTATGACTAATTTTTTTACACCTTGGGTTAGTAATAGTAGGAAAGTCCAGGGATCCCCGAAAGTTTTTGGCAATAAATATAGCCTATGTTACTCAATGATAATGAAGCTTTTTAATAACGAAAATATTTTCGAAAT
Source organism: Ornithomya chloropus (assembly GCA_963971445.1). Lineage (NCBI taxonomy): Eukaryota > Metazoa > Arthropoda > Insecta > Diptera > Hippoboscidae > Ornithomya > Ornithomya chloropus. Next base: position 26,520,209 of record OZ020531.1, read on the forward strand.
CGGTCCAGTAGTTTTTGAGTTTACTCGTTACATACAAAAATACAAAAGTACAAATATACAAATCTTTCCTCTTTATAATATTAGTATGGGTAAGCAAATACTGGATGCTATAGATGAACCAAATAATCTGTGACATGTATTTTTGATGTGTTATAGCAAAGTTCTTATTATTAGACAGTTAGAAATATTCTTTTGTGTTTTTTGTTTTGTTTTTAATATTCTTTAAACATACAACAACAACTTGGCATTCAAATTTTGTTGATAGCTTTAATAGTTTAGAAGCTAAAGTGGTTTTATTTCTATAAAGGGTAGTGTACCAAATAAGCTGTGAACCACGTATGTCTATACTTAATATTATAAAGAGGAAAACTTTGTATTTTTGTATTTTTGTATGTAACGAGTAAACTCAAAAACTACTGGACCGATTTTAAAAATATCTCGCTATTAGGCTATATTTATTGCCAAAAAATGTCGGGGATCCCTGGACATTCCTACTATTACTAACTCAAGGTGTAAAAAAATTAGTCATAATATATCTTATATCGTATACGCTGCTGAAAGTATTGATGTTAAAACAAAAAACTGTTCTACAATATTATAGAACATATCAATATCTACAAAAAACTTCCCGAGACCATATGTCCAACTATTGTATTTATGTCACTATAACCGCTTTTTATACCCACTATTGACAATAATATTGCCATACAAACATTGCACACATATGTACACAGGCAATTAAGAAATTAAGTATTCACAATAAGTATTTTACACTATTTAAATAGTAGGGAAATCTGACAACGGCATGTGTGGATACCACTCCAGGTGCACCACTAGGTTCTGGAGAGGATTTTTGGCCAAAACTGGATTTACGGACCATTTTTTAATTTATTTGGAATAAAAGCAACATTTATATGGAATTCTAAGAACATATGTTATGGATCCTATTCTAGATGCACCACCAGGTTCTGGAGAGAATTTTTGGGCAATACTGGATTTTTGGACCATTTGTTAATGATTTTGGAATAAAAGAAACATTTATGTGGAACTCTGAGAACTGAGTTATAGTTTCCACTCCAGTAGCACCACCAGGTTCCGGAGAGGATTTTTGACCAAAACTGGATTTACGGACCATTTTCAAATCAAAATTAGAGACTCCATTCGATTTGCGATTAATACAGATTTGTTAAATTTTTAATGAGCTTTCATTTAATGTATAAATCGTTTAAATTTGTTTAGTAGAAAAAGATATTTATATAGTGGAATTTCAATTTTTGGTGTTTGATGTATCTCAAGGGAACGCGGATAACGAACATCAAAAAAAAATATATATTAATATACTTCAAAATTTATTTCGAAACGAATGAAGTCTTTAATTTAGTTTTTTACTGTATTTATTAGTCCAAACAACTTTTAAACAAATATTATACCAAACTATATCGTGGTATGTACATATATAAGCTATTAATATAAGTTATTATTTAATTACAGAATCATCCAATATCACAACAAGACTCTTGTAAAATGGCCCAACAATATCAGCTATACATAATTAATGTTGAAAGGAGGATAGAAGATTCAATTTTCAATCACACAAACTCCCCAAACAAAAGACAGAAACTCAATTAATAATGGTAAGCCAACAATAAATGATAATATTTCAAAAGAAGGTAGTAATGATTATAATATAATTGATTCTCGTAATCCCCTCTTACTTAATGAAGATATTTATAGTTTGTTGAGTACTTTCGAAATTGAAGTTGTAGAGGATATAATAAAGCTAATTAGACCGAAAATTTCTGATACGCCTTGCACATTATAACCATTAGACATATCTAAATCGTCAACCACATTAGGGCCACCAGGCATTTTTAATCTACCAACAACACTAACACAATTAGACATTTTTAATGACAGAAGCTCATTAGAACCACAAAACATTACTAACGTGCTTGACACATTAGAACCATTAGGGATTACTAATGTGCCAAGCACATTAGAAATGTCAGCAGTAGAGGGTTTACTAAAGCTTAGCGAACAGGTTGATAGGTTGAGCAGATCTAACTTACAATATTCTGCAAATATTCTAGATTGCAGATTTTCCGTTGATATAAAAGACTTAAATTTAAAAATTCTATTAAAAACATACAAGTCAATATTAAAAAAAAAATTAAAGCAAATAACAAAACAAAAGACAGTAGGGTATTAGCATATACACTTAAGCAAAAATATCTTGAGTACAATAATGTATGCATTTTAAACTTTTATAGTTTTACCTGTTGTACTGATAAAATTTTAGCTTAAGCATATTGTAAATTTTCCCATTGCATAACTTTTTGTTTGGAAGTAAGCACTGACGTAGGGAAAGTAACAGTTTATCGAAGAAATGAACTGATACATTCAAATAAAGAGAAATTTTGCTAGTCAAATGCGTGGAGTTCAACGTATTTTAATTAAACGAGAGATTAAGAACACAAATGCTTATTTATATAGAAACTAGCTGTTGCCCGCGGCTTCACCCGCGTGGAATTCGGTTATCTCGCGGGATGAAACGTTGCCTATGCCCTTCCCTTTTATTCCAAGTTCATTAAAAAAATGGTCCGTAAATCCAGTATTGGCTAAAAATCTCTCCAGAACCTGGTGGTGCATCTGGAGTGGTATCCACACATGCCGTTGTCAGATTTCCCTACTATTTAAATATTGTTATATATTTATTATGAATACTTAATTTCTTAATTGCCTGTGTACATGTGTGTGCAATGTTTGTATAGCAATATTACTATCAATAGTGGGTATAAAAAGCGGTTATAGTGACATAAATACATTAGTTGGACATATGGTCTCGGGAAGTTTTTTGTATATATTGATATGTTCTATAATATTGTAGAACATTTTTTTGTTTTAATATCAATACTTTCCGCAGCGTATACGATGAAGGGTATTTTATGACTAATTTTTTTACACCTTGGGTTAGTAATAGTAGGAAAGTCCAGGGATCCCCGAAAGTTTTTGGCAATAAATATAGCCTATGTTACTCAATGATAATGAAGCTTTTTAATAACGAAAATATTTTCGAAATCGGTCCAGTAGTTTTTGAGTTTACTCGTTACATACAAAAATACAAAAGTACAAATATACAAATCTTTCCTCTTTATAATATTAGTATGGGTAGGCAAATACTGGATGCTATAGATGAACCAAATAATCTGTGACATGTATTTTTGATGTGTTATAGCAAAGTTCTTATTATTAGACAGTTAGAAATATTCTTTTGTGTTTTTTGTTTTGTTTTTAATATTCTTTAAACATACAACAACAACTTGGCATTCAAATTTTGTTGATAGCTTTAATAGTTTAGAAGCTAAAGTGGTTTTATTTCTATAAAGGGTAGTGTACCATATAAGCTGTGAACCACTTATATCTATACTTAATATTATAAAGAGGAAAACTTTGTATTTTTGTATTTTTGTATGTAACGAGTAAACTCAAAAACTACTGGACCGATTTTAAAAATATCTCGCTATTAGGCTATATTTATTGCCAAAAAATGTCGGGGATCCCTGGACATTCCTACTATTACTAACTCAAGGTGTAAAAAAATTAGTCATAATATATCTTTTATCGTATACGCTGCTGAAAGTATTGATGTTAAAACAAAAAACTGTTCTACAATATTATAGAACATATCAATATCTACAAAAAACTTCCCGAGACCATATGTCCAACTATTGTATTTATGTCACTATAACCGCTTTTTATACCCACTATTGACAGTAATATTGCCATACAAACATTGCACACACATGTACACAGGCAATTAAGAAATTAAGTATTCACAATAAGTATTTTACACTATTTAAATAGTAGGGAAATCTGACAACGGCATGTGTGGATACCACTCCAGGTGCACCACTAGGTTCTGGAGAGGATTTTTGGCCAAAACTGGATTTACCGACCATTTTTTAATTTATTTGGAATAAAAGCAACATTTATATGGAATTCTAAGAACATATGTTATGGATCCCATTCCAGATGCACCACCAGGTTCTGGAGAGGATTTTTGAGCAATACTGGATTTTTGGACCATTTGTTAATGATTTTGGAATAAAAGAAACATTTATATGGAACTCTGAGAACTGAGTTATAGTTCCCACTCCAGTAGCACCACCAGGTTCCGGAGAGGATTTTTGACCAAAACTGGATTTACGGACCATTTTCAAATCAAAATTAGAGACTCCATTCGATTTGCGATTAATACAGATTTGTTAAATTTTTAATGAGCTTTCATTTAATGTATAAATCGTTTAAATTTGTTTAGTAGAAATAGATATTTATATAGTGGAATTTCAATTTTTGGTGTTTGATGTATCTCAAGGGAACGCGGATAACGATCGTCAAAAAAAAATATATATTAATATACTTCAAAATTTATTTCGAAACGAATGAAGTCTTTAATGTAGTTTTTTACTGTATTTATTAGTCTAAACAACTTTTAAACAAATATTATACCAAACTATATCGTGGTATGTACATATATAAGCTATTAATATAAGTTATTATTTAATTACAGAATCATCCAATATCACAACAAGACTCTTGTAAAATGGCCCAACAATATCAGCTATACATAAATAATGTTGAAAGGAGGATAGAAGATTCAATTTTCAATCACACAAACTCCCCAAACAAAAGACAGAAACTCAATTAATAATGGTAAGCCAACAATAAATGATAATATTTCAAAAGAAGGTAGTAATGATTATAATATAATTGATTCTCGCAATCCCCTTTTACTTAATGAAGATATTTATAGTTTGTTGAGTACTTTCGAAATTGAAGTTGTAGAGGATATATTAAAGCTAATTAGACCGAAAATTTCTGATACGCCTTGCACATTATAACCATTAGACATATCTAAATCGTCAACCACATTAGGGCCACCAGGCATTTCTAATCTACCAACAACACTAACACAATTAGACATTTTATAATGACAGAAGCTCATTAGAACCACAAAACATTACTAACGTGCTTGGCACATTAGAACCATTAGGGATTACTAAGGTGCCAAGCACATTAGAAATGTCAGCAGTAGAGGGTTTACTAAAGCTTAGCGAGCAGGTTGATAGGTTGAGCAGATCTAACTTACAATATTCTGCAAATATTCTAGATTGCAGGTTTTCCGTTGATATAAAAGACTTAAATTTAAAAATTCTATTAAAAACATACAAGTCAAAAAAAAAAAAAAATAAAGCAAATAACAAAACAAAAGACAGTAGGGTATTAGCATATACACTTAAGCAAAAATATCTTGAGTACAATAATGTATGCATTTTAAACTTTTATAGTTTTACCTGTTGTACTGATAAAATTTTAGCTTAAGCATATTGTAAATTTTCCCATTGCATAACTTTTTGTTTGGAAGTAAGCACTGACGTAGGGAAAGTAACAGTTTATCGAAGAAATGAACAGAAACATTCAAATAAAGAGAAATTTTGCTAGTCAAATGCGTGGAGTTCAACGTATTTTAATTAAACGAGAGATTAAGAACACAAATGCTTATTTATATAGAAACTAGCTGTTGCCCGCGTGGAATTCGGTTATCTCGCGGGATGAAACGTTGCCTATGCCCTTCCCTTTTATTCCAAGTTCATTAAAAAAATGGTCCGTAAATCCAGTATTGGCTAAAAATCTCTCCAGAACCTGGTGGTGCATCTGGAGTGGTATCCACACATGCCGTTGTCAGATTTCCGTACTATTTAAATATTGTTATATATTTATTATGAATACTTAATTTCTTAATTGCCTGTGCACATGTGTGTGCAATGCTTGTATGGCAATATAACTATCAATGGTGGGTATAAAAAGGGGTTATAGTGACATAAATACATTAGTTGGACATATGGTCTCGCGAAGTTTTTTGTAGATATTGATATGTTCTATAATATTGTAGAACATTTTTTTGTTTTAATATCAATACTTTCCGCAGCGTATACGATGAAGGGTATTTTATGACTAATTTTTTTACACCTTGGGTTAGTAATAGTAGGAAAGTCCAGGGATCCCCGACATTTTTTGGCAATAAATATAGCCTATGTTACTCAGTGATAATGAAGCTTTTTAATAACGAAAATATTTTCGAAATCGGTCCAGTAGTTTTTGAGTTTACTCGTTACATACAAAAATACAAAAATACAAATATACAAATCTTTCCTCTTTATAATATTAGTATGGGTATAGATGAAATTGCCGTAAAGGGCAATTTGCAAAATATCCAAAATGTGGCTACTTTTTGGCAATGCAAATCCGAAAGAAATTTTAACAGTTACTATGATGCTGAGCATATGACAGGCATGCTAATCATGCAGCAAGGCCGTTACAAAAATTATGTTCAATATGTTGCATCCCCGCTCCCTGTTTATTTATGGGAAAAAAAAAAACTTTTGAAACCTTAACACAAAATAATAAAATATTAGAGGATGTGAACTTTACTTTTCATTTAGGCGCTTCTGGTGAAAGTGTCAAAAAAATTTACTGTGCTGAAAAGCGCGTTCTTGTATATAATTTGGTTATAAGGATATCTAAATTATCAAAAATATTAGTAATTGTTCAAGAAAATTTGTCAAGGCACACAACAACTGATATATACAATTTCTTATATGAATTAAAAAATGTTTGGCAAAGTTAGTAATTACAAGTGGCCTTCTTGTAAACGTAAGCTTTGCTTTGATTGGAAGCGTCCTAAAATGTTATAATAACGATATGTCAGTTGTACAATAGTTAGAGGCATGCGTTTCATACCTCAATAACTCTGAAAAAAATCATTGAAACTTGTGGTATTGCAATTCTGTAAGAGCCATTACATAAAAACAATGTGCCAAGATTTGGATTCCAAATTAGGTAGCAAGCATGGAGCGCGCAATATATTAAAATCAACACTTTTAAAGGCGTATTATATTACAAACGTAAAAGACTGTCAAATATGGTTCCGTCATATTTTTAATGTTTTGCTTTTACCATATAAAACAAGTCGATTTTATGAGAATTTTAATGCTTTAAAAGCAAATGTGCAAGAATTACACACATTCGGAAAGGTTTATTGCTTTTATAAAGAAGAGGATCCAAAGAACTATTTAGATACTATTACTTCTAAAAGTCCATTTACGCATATGTTGATATTGAATGATATTGCAGAGTTTGTAAAGAACATCAGAAGTGGTAGAGCCGATGTTAATGAATATAGGCATGATGAATTTTGCTTGTTCATAATAAAAAATATTGTTTTTTGTTACCTTTTGGACGAATATAATAGGAATTTATGTATATCTTTCAGGTAGTATTGTAAGTAACGGTGCAGTAGAAGCCAGTTTTTACTTCAAAAACATATCGTTCTAAATAATAAGTGTAATTGGGTCCAGGGACCTTTATCAGATTTACAAGACTAAATAACTTAAGCTCTTAAAAGAAATCAGATATAAATACAAATGTGTCATAACATAAACACTGAAATTGAAAACACTATTATTTTAGACGAAAACAAGTGAAAATATTATAGTCGGCCAAGCCCGACCATTAAATATCCTACACCACTTGATGCATTATTCATGTACATTAAAAAAGAAAACTAAGTGTTTTATTGTTGTTTTAATTGATTTATGTTTATTTATATTTTCTTTAATTCTTCAGAAGATTTTAATATCACATATTTAACAACAATAAAATTAAATGTAATTATTTAGTTATTCTTTTTACACATACACATATAGCATCATGATGACTATGAATTGCTTCATACGTATTCGTATATAAGTCGCAAGTGTTAATGTTTGAAAGGCACCAATCTATATACGGATTGCTCTTTGTAGTACCGCATTCTATTATTGATCTAAAGTTATTAGATACTATCCATCGTTCTGTATTTAAAGATATATTCCTTCTGCATGTGTTGAAATCTCCTAAAATGATTGTTTTTATATTTGCATTCTCTGCAATAATGTTTTCTAACTGTGTGTTTAATTCTCTCAAAGAAAATCTACTATGCAATACAACAAATGTAATCTATATCTATACCTATATCTATATCTGTATCTATATCTTTATCTATATCTATATCTATTACTATATCTATATCTATATCAACATTTATATGGAATTCTACGAAAATATACTAAGGGTCCCACTCCAGACGCACCACCACGTTCTGGAGAGGATTTTTGTCAAATGTTGCTTTACATCTTGAGTTAGTAATAGTAGGAATGTCCAGGGATGCCCGACATTTTTTGGTAATAAATATAGCCTATGTTACTCAGTGATAATGTAGCTTTCTAATAGCGAGATATTTTTAAAATCGGTCTAGTAGTTTTTGAGTTCACTCGTTACATACAAAAATACAAAAATACAAAAATACAAATCTTTCCCCTTTATAATATTAGGTATAGATATACGTGGCTCACAGCTTATTTGGTACACTACGCTTTATAGAAATAAAACCACTATAGCTTCTAAACTATTAAAGCTATCAACGAAATTTGAATGCCAAGTTGTTGTTGTATGTTTAAAGAATATTAAAAACAAAAAAAAAAAACACAAAAGAATATTTCTAACTGTCTAATATAATAAGAACTTTGCTATAACACATCAAAAATACATGTCACAGCTTATTTGGTACAGATGTCTTTTTATTTAAAAATAAGAAATATTAGTATATTTAATATTTTGTATAGGTACCCTTTTGCTTTTATAGTACTCTGTAGCCTCTTTGGCATTGAATCAACCAGCTTTTAGGTAACATCTGGGCTAATTTTACCCCACTCTTCCAACAATGTCTTCTTCAGTTCATTTTTGTTTGTTATGTTGTGTTTCCTAATGTTAGTATCCAATAAAAACCACAAATTTTCAATAACATTAAAGTCCGGTGACTGAGCCGGTGGCAACATTAAATGGGGGCAATTCCATATTAGATAAGTCTCCACAATTGTTGACTTATGTTTTGGGTCGTTATCTTGATAGAAGCGGAAATTATCGCTTATACCAAGCTTCGTTACATTTTAGAGCAAATTGTTTTTTAGTATGTTGAGGTACATATTTTTGTCCATTATTCCTTCAACAAACACTAAACTACCTACTCCAGTTGCTAACATACAAGCCCAAACTAATACACTTCCTCCGCCATGCTTAACAGTGGTTTTAACGTTTTCTTTATTCACCTCAGTATTCCGTTTTCGCCAAACGTAGGACATGCCGTCGGAACCGCCGATATTAAATTTAGACTCATCTGCAAAAATAACTGAGTTCCAGAACTCAGAATTCTTCTCGACATGTTCTTTGGCAAATGAAAGCCGGCTATGTTTATTTTTTTTACTGATGAATGGCTTCTTACGAGCTACTCGACCATTAAAACCAGACTTACGGAGTACTCGACGAATTGTTTCGGCACTACATGACTTGCCTAATCCATTCTCAATTTCACCAGCCACTTTTGGTGCAGATAGCCTCGTATTTGCCCTTATTTTTCTTACAATAAATCTCTCATCAGATGCAATGAAGATTTTATTAATTAGGTGCATTTATGCCTTTATCCTTTACGCGGTTTTCATTACGACAACGGTGGATAATATTCTGAATGGTAGATTTACTCAAGTTCACAAAGTCAGCAATTTTCCGCACCGAATGCCCATTTTCATAATGATTTAGGACCAGTTCACGCTGTTCAATAGTTGTACGACGACCCATTTTTAAATTACGTGTTTTGATTGACAGTTAATTTAAATTACCAAAATTAGTACTTGAAATGATTGAAAATATTACCAAGAAGGCAGAGAAGAGAAAAATAGTAACTGTATCAAATAAGCTGCGACATGTATTTTTTTTGATGTGTTATAGCAAAGTTCTTATTATTAGACAGTTAGAAATAATCTTTTGTGTTTTCTTTTGTTTTTAATATTCTTTAAACATACAACAACAACTTGGCATTCAAATTTTGTTGATAGCTTTAATAGTTTAGAAGCTACAGTGGTTTTATTTCTATAAAGCGTAGTGTACCAAATAAGCTGTGAGCCACGTATATCTATACCTAATATTATTAAGGGGAAAGATTTGTATTTTTGTATTTTTGTATGTAACGAGTAAACTCAAAAACTACTGGACCGATTTTAAAAATATCTCGCTATTAGGCTATATTTATTGCCAAAAAATGTCGGGGATCCCTGGACATTCCTACTATTACTAACTCAAGGTGTAAAAAAATTAGTCATAATATATCTTTTATCGTATACGCTGCTGAAAGTATTGATGTTAAAACAAAAAACTGTTCTACAATATTATAGAACATATCAATATCTACAAAAAACTTCCCGAGACCATATGTCCAACTATTGTATTTATGTCACTATAACCGCTTTTTATACCCACTATTGATAGTAATATTGCTATACAAACATTGCACACACATGTGCACAGGCAATTAAGAAATTAAGTATTCACAATAAGTATTTCACACTATTTAAAGAGTAGGGAAATCTGACAACGGCATGTGTGGATACCACTCCAGGTGCACCACTAGGTTCTGGAGAGGATTTTTGGCCAAAACTGGATTTACGGACCATTTTTAAATTAATTTGGAATAAAAGAAACATTTATATGGAATTCTAAGAACATATGTTATGGATCCCATTCCAGATGCACCACCAGGTTCTGGAGAGGATTTTTGACCAAAACTGGATTTACGGACCATTTTCAAATCAAAATTAGAGACTCCATTCGATTTGCGATTAATACGGATTTGTTAAATTTTTAATGAGCTTTCATTTAATGTATAAATCGTTTAAATTTGTTTAGTAGAAAAAGATATTTATATAGTGGAATTTCAATTTTTGGGTGTTTGATGTATCTCAAGGGAACGCGTATAACGAACGTCTAAAAAAAATATATATTAATATACTTCAAAATTTATTTCGAAACGAATGAAGTCTTTAATGTAGTTTTTTACTGTATTTATTAGTCTAAACAACTTTTAAACAAATATTATACCAAACTATATCGTGGTATGTACATATATAAGCTATTAATATAAGTTATTATTTAATTACAGAATCATCCAATATCACAACAAGACTCTTGTAAAATGGCCCAACAATATCAGCTATACATAAATAATGTTGAAAGGAGGATAGAAGATTCAATTTTCAATCACACAAACTCCCCAAACAAAAGACAGAAACTCAATTAATAATGGTAAGCCAACAATAAATGATAATATTTCAAAAGAAGGTAGTAATGATTATAATATAATTGATTCTCGCAATCCCCTTTTACTTAATGAAGATATTTATAGTTTGTTGAGTACTTTCGAAATTGAAGTTGTAGAGGATATATTAAAGCTAATTAGACCGAAAATTTCTGATACGCCTTGCACATTATAACCATTAGACATATCTAAATCGTCAACCACATTAGGGCCACCAGGCATTTCTAATCTACCAACAACACTAACACAATTAGACATTTTATAATGACAGAAGCTCATTAGAACCACAAAACATTACTAACGTGCTTGGCACATTAGAACCATTAGGGATTACTAATGTGCCAAGCACATTAGAAATGTCAGCAGTAGAGGGTTTACTAAAGCTTAGCGAGCAGGTTGATAGGTTGAGCAGATCTAACTTACAATATTCTGCAAATATTCTAGATTGCAGGTTTTCCGTTGATATAAAAGACTTAAATTTAAAAATTCTATTAAAAACATACAAGTCAAAAAAAAAAAAAAATAAAGCAAATAACAAAACAAAAGACAGTAGGGTATTAGCATATACACTTAAGCAAAAATATCTTGAGTACAATAATGTATGCATTTTAAACTTTTATAGTTTTACCTGTTGTACTGATAAAATTTTAGCTTAAGCATATTGTAAATTTTCCCATTGCATAACTTTTTGTTTGGAAGTAAGCACTGACGTAGGGAAAGTAACAGTTTATCGAAGAAATGAACAGAAACATTCAAATAAAGAGAAATTTTGCTAGTCAAATGCGTGGAGTTCAACGTATTTTAATTAAACGAGAGATTAAGAACACAAATGCTTATTTATATAGAAACTAGCTGTTGCCCGCGGCTTCACCCGCGTGGAATTCGGTTATCTCGCGGGATGAAACGTTGCCTATGCCCTTCCCTTTTATTCCAAGTTCATTAAAAAAATGGTCCGTAAATCCAGTATTGGCTAAAAATCTCTCCAGAACCTGGTGGTGCATCTGGAGTGGTATCCACACATGCCGTTGTCAGATTTCCCTACTATTTAAATATTGTTATATATTTATTATGAATACTTAATTTCTTAATTGCCTGTGCACATGTGTGTGCAATGCTTGTATGGCAATATAACTATCAATGGTGGGTATAAAAAGGGGTTATAGTGACATAAATACATTAGTTGGACATATGGTCTCGCGAAGTTTTTTGTAGATATTGATATGTTCTATAATATTGTAGAACATTTTTTTGTTTTAATATCAATACTTTCCGCAGCGTATACGATGAAGGGTATTTTATGACTAATTTTTTTACACCTTGGGTTAGTAATAGTAGGAAAGTCCAGGGATCCCCGACATTTTTTGGCAATAAATATAGCCTATGTTACTCAGTGATAATGAAGCTTTTTAATAACGAAAATATTTTCGAAATCGGTCCAGTAGTTTTTGAGTTTACTCGTTACATACAAAAATACAAAAATACAAATATACAAATCTTTCCTCTTTATAATATTAGTATGGGTATAGATGAAATTGCCGTAAAGGGCAATTTGCAAAATATCCAAAATGTGGCTACTTTTTGGGAATGCAAATCCGAAAGAAATTTTAACAGTTACTATGATGCTGATCATATGACAGGCATGCTAATCATGCAGCAAGGCCGTTACAAAAATTATGTTCAATATGTTGCATCCCCGCTCCCTGTTTATTTATGGGAAAAAAAAAAAACTTTTGAAACCTTAACACAAAATAATAAAATATTAGAGGATGTGAACTTTACTTTTCATTTAGGCGCTTCTGGTGAAAGTGTCAAAAAAATTTACTGTGCTGAAAAGCGCGTTCTTGTATATAATTTGGTTATAAGGATATCTAAATTATCAAAAATATTAGTAATTGTTCAAGAAAATTTGTCAAGGCACACAACAACTGATATATACAATTTCTTATATGAATTAAAAAATGTTTGGCAAAGTTAGTAATTACAAGTGGCCTTCTTGTAAACGTAAGCTTTGCTTTGATTGGAAGCGTCCTAAAATGTTATAATAACGATATGTCAGTTGTACAATAGTTAGAGGCATGCGTTTCATACCTCAATAACTCTGAAAAAAATCATTGAAACTTGTGGTATTGCAATTCTGTAAGAGCCATTACATAAAAACAATGTGCCAAGATTTGGATTCCAAATTAGGTAGCAAGCATGGAGCGCGCAATATATTAAAATCAACACTTTTAAAGGCGTATTATATTACAAACGTAAAAGACTGTCAAATATGGTTCCGTCATATTTTTAATGTTTTGCTTTTACCATATAAAACAAGTCGATTTTATGAGAATTTTAATGCTTTAAAAGCAAATGTGCAAGAATTACACACATTCGGAAAGGTTTATTGCTTTTATAAAGAAGAGGATCCAAAGAACTATTTAGATACTATTACTTCTAAAAGTCCATTTACGCATATGTTGATATTGAATGATATTGCAGAGTTTGTAAAGAACATCAGAAGTGGTAGAGCCGATGTTAATGAATATAGGCATGATGAATTTTGCTTGTTCATAATAAAAAATATTGTTTTTTGTTACCTTTTGGACGAATATAATAGGAATTTATGTATATCTTTCAGGTAGTATTGTAAGTAACGGTGCAGTAGAAGCCAGTTTTTACTTCAAAAACATATCGTTCTAAATAATAAGTGTAATTGGGTCCAGGGACCTTTATCAGATTTACAAGACTAAATAACTTAAGCTCTTAAAAGAAATCAGATATAAATACAAATGTGTCATAACATAAACACTGAAATTGAAAACACTATTATTTTAGACGAAAACAAGTGAAAATATTATAGTCGGCCAAGCCCGACCATTAAATATCCTACACCACTTGATGCATTATTCATGTACATTAAAAAAGAAAACTAAGTGTTTTATTGTTGTTTTAATTGATTTATGTTTATTTATATTTTCTTTAATTCTTCAGAAGATTTTAATATCACATATTTAACAACAATAAAATTAAATGTAATTATTTAGTTATTCTTTTTACACATACACATATAGCATCATGAATTGCTATAAATTGCTTCATACGTATTTGCATAAATGTTGCAAGTGTTAATGTTTGAAAGACACCAATCTATATACGGATTGCTCTGTGTAGTACCACATTCTATTATTGATCTAAAGTTATTAGATACTATCCATCGTTCTGTATTTAAAGATATATTCCTTCTGCATGTGTTAAAATCTCCTAAAATGATTGTTTTTATATTTGCATTCTCTGCAATAATGTTTTCTAACTGTGTGTTTAATTCTCTCACAGAAAATCTACTATACAATACCACAAATGTAATCTATATCTATATCTATACCTATACCTATATCTATATCTATATCTATATCTATATCTATATCTATATCTATATCTATATCTATATCTATATCTATATCTATATCTATATCTATATCTATATCTATATCTATATCTATATCTATATCTATATCTATATCTATATCTATATCTATATCTATATCTATATCTATATCTATATCTATATCTATATCTATATCTATATCTATATCAACATTTATATGGAATTCTAAGAAAATATACTAAGAGTCCCACTCCAGACGCACCACCACGTTCTGGAGAGGATTTTTGTCAAATGTTGCTTTACATCTTGAGTTAGTAATAGTAGGAATGTCCAGGGATGCCCGACATTTTTTGGTAATAAATATAGCCTATGTTACTCAGTGATAATGTAGCTTTCTAATAGCGAGATATTTTTAAAATCGGTCTAGTCGTTTTTGAGTTCACTCGTTACATACAAAAATACAAAAATACAAATCTTTCCCCTTTATAATATTAGGTATAGATATACGTGGCTCACAGCTTATTTGGTACACTACGCTTTATAGAAATAAAACCACTGTAGCTTCTAAACTATTAAAGCTATCAACGAAATTTGAATGCCAAGTTGTTGTTGTATGTTTAAAGAATATTAAAAACAAAAACAAAAACACAAAAGAATATTTCTAACTAATAATAATAAGAACTTTGCTATAACACATCAAAAATACATGTCACAGCTTATTTGGTACAGATGTCTTTTTATTTAAAAATAATAAATATTAGTATATTTAATATTTTGTATAGGTACTCTTTTGCTTTTATAGTACTCTGTAGCCTCTTTGGCATTGAATCAACCAGCTTTTAGGTAACATCTGGGCTAATTTTACCCCACTCTTCCAACAATGCTTCTTCAGTTCATTTTTGTTTGTTATGTTGTGTTTCCTAATGTTAGTATCCAATAAAAACCACAAATTTTCAATAACATTAAAGTCCGGTGACTGAGCCGGTGGCAACATTAAATGGGGGCAATTCCATATTAGATAAGTCTCCACAATTGTTGACTTATGTTTTGGGTCGTTATCTTGATAGAAGCGGAAATTATCGCTTATACCAAGCTTCGTTACATTTTAGAGCAAATTGTCTTTTAGTATGTTGAGGTACATATTTTTGTCCATTATTCCTTCAACAAACACTAAACTACCTACTCCAGTTGCTAACATACAAGCCCAAACTAATACACTTCCTCCGCCATGCTTAACAGTGGTTTTAACGTTTTCTTTATTCAGCTCAGTATTCGGTTTTCGCCAAACGTAGGACATGCCGTCGGAACCGCCGATATTAAATTTAGACTCATCTGCAAAAATAACTGAGTTCCAGAACTCAGAATTCTTCTCGACATGTTCTTTGGCAAATGAAAGCCGGCTATGTTTATTTTTTTTACTGATGAATGGCTTCTTACGAGCTACTCGACCATTAAAACCAGACTTACGGAGTACTCGACGAATTGTTTCGGCACTACATGACTTGCCTAATCCATTCTCAATTTCACCAGCCACTTTTGGTGCAGATAGCCTCGTATTTGCCCTTATTTTTCTTACAATAAATCTCTCATCAGATGCAATGAAGATTTTATTAGGTGCATTTCTGCCTTTACCCTTTACGCGGTTTTCATTACGACAACGGTGGATAATATTCTGAATGGTAGATTTACTCAAGTTCACAAAGTCAGCAATTTTCCGTACCGAATGCCCATTTTCATAATGATTTAGGACCAGTTCACGCGACGACCCATTTTTAAATTACGTGTTTTGATTGACAGTTAATTTAAATTACCAAAATTAGTACTTGAAATGATTGAAAATATTACCAAGAAGGCAGAGAAGAGAAAAAAAGTAAAAATGTTAGGACTAGTCTATGCTTAAGTGCACAGAAATAACTGTACCAAATAATCTGTGAGATGTATTTTTGATGTGTTATAGCAAAGTTCTTATTATTAGACAGTTAGAAATATTCTTTTGTGTTTTCTTTTGTTTTTAATATTCTTTAAACATACAACAACAACTTGGCATTCAAATTTTGTTGATAGCTTTAATAGTTTAGAAGCTAAAGTGGTTTTATTTCTATAAAGGGTAGTGTACCAAATAAGCTGTGAGCCACGTATATCTATACCTAATATTATAAAGGGGAAAGATTTGTATTTTTGTATTTTAGTATGTAACGAGTAAACTCAAAAACTACTGGACCGATTTTAAAAATATCTCGCTATTAGGCTATATTTATTGCCAAAAAATGTCGGGGATCCCTGGACATTCCTACTATTACTAACTCAAGGTGTAAAAAAATTAGTCATAATATATCTTTTATCGTATACGCTGCTGAAAGTATTGATGTTAAAACAAAAAACTGTTCTACAATATTATAGAACATATCAATATCTACAAAAAACTTCCCGAGACCATATGTCCAACTATTGTATTTATGTCACTATAACCGCTTTTTATACCCACTATTGATAGTAATATTGCTATACAAACATTGCACACACATGTGCACAGGCAATTAACGAATTAAATATTCACACTAAGTATTTCACACTATTTAAAGAGTAGGGAAATCTGACAACGGCATGTGTGGATACCACTCCAGGTGCACCACTAGGTTCTGGAGAGGATTTTTGGCCAAAACTGGATTTACGGACCATTTTTAAATTAATTTGGAATAAAAGCAACATTTATATGGAATTCTAAGAACATATGTTATGGATCCCATTCCAGATGCACCACCAGGTTCTGGAGAGGATTTTTGACCAAAACTGGATTTACGGACCATTTTCAAATCAAAATTAGAGACTCCATTCGATTTGCGACTAATACAGATTTGTTAAATTTTTAATGAGCTTTCATTTAATGTATAAATCGTTTAAATTTGTTTAGTAGAAGTAGATATTTATATAGTGGAATTTCAATTTTTGGTGTTTGATGTATCTCAAGGGAACGCGGATAACGAACATCAAAAAAAAATATATATTAATATACTTCAAAATTTATTTCGAAACGAATGAAGTCTTTAATGTAGTTTTTTACTGTATTTATTAGTCTAAACAACTTTTAAACAAATATTATACCAAACTATATCGTGGTATGTACATATATAAGCTATTAATATAATCACAACAAGACTCTTGTAAAATGGCCCAACAATATCAGCTATACATAATTAATGTTGAAAGGAGGATAGAAGATTCAATTTTCAATCACACAAACTCCCCAAACAAAAGACAGAAACTCAATTAATAATGGTAAGCCAACAATAAATGATAATATTTCAAAAGAAGGTAGTAATGATTATAATATAATTGATTCTCGTAATCCCTTTTTACTTAATGAAGATATTTATAGTTTGTTGAGTACTTTCGAAATTGAAGTTGTAGAGGATATATTAAAGCTAATTAGACCGAAAATTTCTGATACGCCTTGCACATTATAACCATTAGACATATCTAAATCGTCAACCACATTAGGGCCACCAGGCAACAACACTAACACAATTAGACATTTTTAATGACAGAAGCTCATTAGAACCACAAAACATTACTAACGTGCTTGGCACATTAGAACCATTAGGGATTACTAATGTGCCAAGCACATTAGAAATGTCAGCAGTAGAGGGTTTACTAAAGCTTAGCGAGCAGGTTGATAGGTTGAGCAGATCTAACTTACAATATTCTGCAAATATTCTAGATTGCAGGTTTGCCGTTGATATAAAAGACTTAAATTTAAAAATTCTATTAAAAACATTCAAGTCAATATTAAAAAAAAAAATAAAGCAAATAACAAAACAAAAGACAGTAGGGTATTAGCATATACACTTAAGCAAAAATATCTTGAGTACAATAATGTATGCATTTTAAACTTTTATAGTTTTACTTGTTGTACTGATAAAATTTTAGCTTAAGCATATTGTAAATTTTCCCATTGCATAACTTTTTGTTTGGAAGTAAGCACTGACGTAGGGAAAGTAACAGTTTATCGAAGAAATGAACTGATACATTCAAATAAAGAGAAATTTTGCTAGTCAAATGCGTGGAGTTCAACGTATTTTAATTAAACGAGAGATTAAGAACACAAATGCTTATTTATATAGAAACTAGCTGTTGCCCGCGGCTTCACCCGCGTGGAATTCGGTTATCTCGCGGGATGAAACGTTGCCTATGCCCTTCCCTTTTATTCCAAGTTCATTAAAAAAATGGTCCGTAAATCCAGTATTGGCTAAAAATCTCTCCAGAACCTGGTGGTGCACCTGGAGTGGTATCCACACATGCCGTTGTCAGATTTCCCTACTATTTAAATATTGTTATATATTTATTATGAATACTTAATTTCTTAATTGCCTGTGCACATGTGTGTGCAATGCTTGTATGGCAATATAACTATCAATGGTGGGTATAAAAAGGGGTTATAGTGACATAAATACATTAGTTGGACATATGGTCTCGCGAAGTTTTTTGTAGATATTGATATGTTCTATAATATTGTAAAACATTTTTTTGTTTTAATATCAATACTTTCCGCAGCGTATACGATGAAGGGTATTTTATGACTAATTTTTTTACACCTTGAGTTAGTAATAGTAGGAAAGTCCAGGGATCCCCGAAAGTTTTTGGCAATAAATATAGCCTATGTTACTCAATGATAATGAAGCTTTTTAATAACGAAAATATTTTCGAAATCGGTCCAGTAGTTTTTGAGTTTACTCGTTACATACAAAAATACAAAAATACAAATATACAAATCTTTCCTCTTTATAATATTAGTATGGGTATAGATGAAATTGCCGTAAAGGGCAATTTGCAAAATATCCAAA
This sequence comes from Ornithomya chloropus, assembly GCA_963971445.1. NCBI lineage: Eukaryota > Metazoa > Arthropoda > Insecta > Diptera > Hippoboscidae > Ornithomya > Ornithomya chloropus. The sequence goes on from OZ020531.1 coordinate 26,539,662, forward strand.
ATGTGGCTACTTTTTGGGAATGCAAATCCGAAAGAAATTTTAACAGTTACTATGATGCTGATCATATGACAGGCATGCTAATCATGCAGCAAGGCCGTTACAAAAATTATGTTCAATATGTTGCATCCCCGCTCCCTGTTTATTTATGGGAAAAAAAACTTTTGAAACCTTAACACAAAATAATAAAATATTAGAGGATGTGAACTTTACTTTTCATTTAGGCGCTTCTGGTGAAAGTGTCAAAAAAATTTACTGTGCTGAAAAGCGCGTTCTTGTATATAATTTGGTTATAAGGATATCTAAATTATCAAAAATATTAGTAATTGCTCAAGAAAATTTGTCAAGGCACACAACAACTGATATATACAATTTCTTATATGAATTAAAAAATGTTTTGCAAAGTTAGTAATTACAAGTGGCCTTCTTGTAAACGTAAGCTTTGCTATGATTGGAAGCGTCCTAAAATGTTATAATAACGATATGTCAGTTGTACAATAGTTAGAGGCATGCGTTTCATACCTCAATAACTCTGAAAAAACTCATTGAAACTTGTGGTATTGCAATTCTGTAAGAGCCATTACATAAAAACAATGTGCCAAGATTTGGATTCCAAATTAGGTAGCAAGCATGGAGCGCGCAATATATTAAAATCAACACTTTTAAAGGCGTATTATATTACAAACGTAAAAGACTGTCAAATATGGTTCCGTCATATTTTTAATGTTTTGCTTTTACCATATAAAACAAGTCGATTTTATGAGAAGTTTAATGCTTTAAAAGCAAATGTGCAAGAATTACACACATTCGGAAAGGTTTATTGCTTTTATAAAGAAGAGGATCCAAAGAACTATTTAGATACTATTACTTCTAAAAGTCCATTTACGCATATGTTGATATTGAATGATATTGCAGAGTTTGTAAAGAACATCACAAGTGGTAGAGCCGATGTTAATGAATATAGGCATGATGAATTTTGCTTGTTCATAATAAAAAATATTGTTTTTTGTTACCTTTTGGACGAATATAATAGGAATTTATGTATATCTTTCAGGTAGTATTGTAAGTAACGGTGCAGTAGAATCCAGTTTTTACTTCAAAAACATATCGTTCTAAATAATAAGTGTAATTAGGGCCAGGGACCTTTATCAGATTTACAAGACTAAATAACTTAAGCTCTTAAAAGAAATCAGATATAAATACAAATGTGTCATAACATAAACACTGAAATTGAAAACACTATTATTTTAGACGAAAACAAGTGAAAATATTTTAGTCGGCCAAGCCCGACCATTAAATATCCTACACCATTTGATGCATTATTCATGTACATTAAAAAAGAAAACCAAGTGTTTTATTGTTGTTTTAATTGATTTATGTTTATTTATATTTTCTTTAATTCTTCAGAAGATTTTAATATCACATATTTAACAACAATAAAATTAAATGTAATTATTTAGTTATTCTTTTTACCCATACACATATAGCATCATGAATTGCTATAAATTGCTTCATACGTATTTGCATAAATGTTGCAAGTGTTAATGTTTGAAAGACACCAATCTATATACGGATTGCTCTGTGTAGTACCACATTCTATTATTGATCTAAAGTTATTAGATACTATCCATCGTTCTGTATTTAAAGATATATTCCTTCTGCATGTGTTAAAATCTCCTAAAATGATTGTTTTTATATTTGCATTCTCCGCAATAATGTTTTCTAACTGTGTGTTTAATTCTCTCACAGAAAATCTACTATACAATACCACAAATGTAATCTATATCTATATCTATACCTATACCTATATCTATATCTATATCTATATCTATATCTATATCTATATCTATATCTATATCTATATCTATATCTATATCTATATCTATATCTATATCTATATCTATATCTATATCTATATCTATATCTATATCTATATCTATATCTATATCTATATCTATATCTATATCTATATCTATATCTATATCTATATCTATATCTATATCTATATCTATATCTATATCAACATTTATATGGAATTCTAAGAAAATATACTAAGAGTCCCACTCCAGACGCACCACCAAGGTCTGGAGAGGATTTTTGTCAAATGTTGCTTTACATCTTGAGTTAGTAATAGTAGGAATGACCAGGGATTCCCGACATTTTTTGGTAATAAATATAGCCTATGTTACTCAGTGATAATGTAGCTTTCTAATAGCGAGATATTTTTAAAATCGGTCTAGTCGTTTTTGAGTTCACTCGTTACATACAAAAATACAAAAATACAAATCTTTCCCCTTTATAATATTAGGTATAGATATACGTGGCTCACAGCTTATTTGGTACACTACGCTTTATAGAAATAAAACCACTATAGCTTCTAAACTATTAAAGCTATCAACGAAATTTGAATGCCAAGTTGTTGTTGTATGTTTAAAGAATATTAAAAACAAAAAAAAAAACACAAAAGAATATTTCTAACTGTCTAATATAATAAGAACTTTGCTATAACACATCAAAAATACATGTCACAGCTTATTTGGTACAGATGTCTTTTTATTTAAAAATAAGAAATATTAGTATATTTAATATTTTGTATAGGTACCCTTTTGCTTTTATAGTACTCTGTAGCCTCTTTGGCATTGAATCAACCAGCTTTTAGGTAACATCTGGGCTAATTTTACCCCACTCTTCCAACAATGCCTTCTTCAGTTCATTTTTGTTTGTTATGTTGTGTTTCCTAATGTTAGTATCCAATAAAAACCACAAATTTTCAATAACATTAAAGTCCGGTGACTGAGCGGGTGGCAACATTAAATGGGGGCAATTCCATATTAGATAAGTCTCCACAATTGTTGACCTATGTTTTGGGTCGTTATCTTGATAGAAGCGGAAATTATCGCTTATACCAAGCTTCGCTACATTTTAGAGCAAATTGTCTTTTAGTATGTTGAGGTACATATTTTTGTCCATTATTCCTTCAACAAACACTAAACTACCTACTCCAGTTGCTAACATACAAGCCCAAACTAATACACTTCCTCCGCCATGCTTAACAGTGGTTTTAACGTTTTCTTTATTCACCTCAGTATTCCGTTTTCGCCAAACGTAGGACATGCCGTCGGAACCGCCGATATTAAATTTAGACTCATCTGCAAAAATAACTGAGTTCCAGAACTCAGAATTCTTCTCGACATGTTCTTTGGCAAATGAAAGCCGGCTATGTTTATTTTTTTTACTGATGAATGGCTTCTTACGAGCTACTCGACCATTAAAACCAGACTTACGGAGTACTCGACGAATTGTTTCGGCACTACATGACTTGCCTAATCCATTCTCAATTTCACCAGCCACTTTTGGTGCAGATAGCCTCGTATTTGCCCTTATTTTTCTTACAATAAATCTCTCATCAGATGCAATGAAGATTTTATTAGGTGCATTTCTGCCTTTACCCTTTACGCGGTTTTCATTACGACAACGGTGGATAATATTCTGAATGGTAGATTTACTCAAGTTCACAAAGTCAGCAATTTTCCGTACCGAATGCCCATTTTCATAATGATTTAGGACCAGTTCACGCTGTTCAATAGTTGTACGACGACCCATTTTTAAATTACGTGTTTTGATTGACAGTTAATTTAAATTACCAAAATTAGTACTTGAAATGATTGAAAATATTACCAAGAAGGCAGAGAAGAGAAAAAAAGTAAAAATGTTAGGACTAGTCTATGCTTAAGTGCACAGAAATAACTGTACCAAATAAGCTGTGACATGTATTTTTGATGTGTTATAGCAAAGTTCTTATTATTAGACAGTTAGAAATATTCTTTTGTGTTTTCTTTTGTTTTTAATATTCTTTAAACATACAACAACAACTTGGCATTCAAATTTTGTTGATAGCTTTAATAGTTTAGAAGCTAAAGTGGTTTTATTTCTATAAAGGGTAGTGTACCAAATAAGCTGTGAGCCACGTATATCTATACCTAATATTATAAAGGGGAAAGATTTGTATTTTTGTATTTTTGTATGTAACGAGTAAACTCAAAAACTACTGGACCGATTTTAAAAATATCTCGCTATTAGGCTATATTTATTGCCAAAAAATGTCGGGGATCCTTGGACATTCCTACTATTACTAACTCAAGGTGTAAAAAAATTAGTCATAATATATCTTTCATCGTATACGCTGCTGAAAGTATTGATGTTAAAACAAAAAAATGTTTTACAATATTATAGAACATATCAATATCTACAAAAAACTTCCCAAGACCATATGTCCAACTATTGTACTTATGTCACTATAACCGCTTTTTATACCCACTATTGATAGTAATATTGCCATACAAACATTGCACAACATGTACACAGGCAATTAAGAAATTAAGTATTCACAATAAGTATTTCACACTATTTAAAGAGTAGGGAAATCTGACAACGGCATGTGTGGATACCACTCCAGGTGCACCACTAGGTTCTGGAGAGGATTTTTGGCCAAAACTGGATTTACGGACCATTTTTAAATTAATTTGGAATAAAAGCAACATTTATATGGAATTCTAAGAACATATGTTATGGATCCCATTCCAGATGCACCACCAGGTTCTGGAGAGGATTTTTGACCAAAACTGGATTTACGGACCATTTTCAAATCAAAATTAGAGACTCCATTCGATTTGCGACTAATACAGATTTGTTAAATTTTTAATGAGCTTTCATTTAATGTATAAATCGTTTAAATTTGTTTAGTAGAAATAGATATTTATATAGTGGAATTTCAATTTTTGGTGTTTGATGTATCTCAAGGGAACGCGGATAACGAACATCAAAAAAAAATATATATTAATATACTTCAAAATTTATTTCGAAACGAATGAAGTCTTTAATGTAGTTTTTTACTGTATTTATTAGTCTAAACAACTTTTAAACAAATATTATACCAAACTATATCGTGGTATGTACATATATAAGCTATTAATATAATCACAACAAGACTCTTGTAAAATGGCCCAACAATATCAGCTATACATAATTAATGTTGAAAGGAGGATAGAAGATTCAATTTTCAATCACACAAACTCCCCAAACAAAAGACAGAAACTCAATTAATAATGGTAAGCCAACAATAAATGATAATATTTCAAAAGAAGGTAGTAATGATTATAATATAATTGATTCTCGTAATCCCTTTTTACTTAATGAAGATATTTATAGTTTGTTGAGTACTTTCGAAATTGAAGTTGTAGAGGATATATTAAAGCTAATTAGACCGAAAATTTCTGATACGCCTTGCACATTATAACCATTAGACATATCTAAATCGTCAACCACATTAGGGCCACCAGGCATTTCTAATCTACCAACAACACTAACACAATTAGACATTTTATAATGACAGAAGCTCATTAGAACCACAAAACATTACTAACGTGCTTGGCACATTAGAACCATTAGGGATTACTAATGTGCCAAGCACATTAGAAATGTCAGAAGTAGAGGGTTTACTAAAGCTTAGCGAGCAGGTTGATAGGTTGAGCAGATCTAACTTACAATATTCTGCAAATATTCTAGATTGCAGGTTTTCCGTTGATATAAAAGACTTAAATTTAAAAATTCTATTAAAAACATTCAAGTCAATATTAAAAAAAAAAATAAAGCAAATAACATAACAAAAGACAGTAGGGTATTAGCATATACACTTAAGCAAAAATATCTTGAGTACAATAATGTATGCATTTTAAACTTTTATAGTTTTACCTGTTGTACTGATAAAATTTTAGCTTAAGCATATTGTAAATTTTCCCATTGCATAACTTTTTGTTTGGAAGTAAGCACTGACGTAGGGAAAGTAACAGTTTATCGAAGAAATGAACTGATACATTCAAATAAAGAGAAATTTTGCTAGTCAAATGCGTGGAGTTCAACGTATTTTAATTAAACGAGAGATTAAGAACACAAATGCTTATTTATATAGAAACTAGCTGTTGCCCGCGGCTTCACCCGCGTGGAATTCGGTTATCTCGCGGGATGAAACGTTGCCTATGCCCTTCCCTTTTATTCCAAGTTCATTAAAAAAATGGTCCGTAAATCCAGTATTGGCTAAAAATCTCTCCAGAACCTGGTGGTGCATCTGGAGTGGTATCCACACATGCCGTTGTCAGATTTCCCTACTATTTAAATATTGTTATATATTTATTATGAATACTTAATTTCTTAATTGCCTGTGCACATGTGTGTGCAATGCTTGTATGGCAATATAACTATCAATGGTGGGTATAAAAAGGGGTTATAGTGACATAAATACATTAGTTGGACATATGGTCTCGCGAAGTTTTTTGTAGATATTGATATGTTCTATAATATTGTAGAACATTTTTTTGTTTTAATATCAATACTTTCCGCAGCGAATACGATGAAGGGTATTTTATGACTAATTTTTTTACAACTTGGGTTAGTAATAGTATGAAAGTCCAGGGATCCCCGACAGTTTTTGGCAATAAATATAGCCTATGTTACTCAATGATAATGAAGCTTTTTAATAACGAAAATATTTTTGAAATCGGTCCAGTAGTTTTTGAGTTTACTCGTTACATACAAAAATACAAAAATACAAATATACAAATCTTTCCTCTTTATAATATTAGTATGGGTAAGCAAATACTGGATGCTATAGATGAAATTGCCGTAAAGGGCAATTTGCAAAATATCCAAAATGTAGCTACTTTTTGGGAATGAAAATCCGAAAGAAATTTTAACAGTTACTATGATGCTGATCATATGACAGGCATGCTAATCATGCAGCAAGGCCGTTACAAAAATTATGTTTAATATGTTGCATCCCCGCTCCCTGTTTATTTATGGGAAAAAAAAAACTTTTGAAACCTTAACACAAAATAATAAAATATTAGAGGATGTGAACTTTACTTTTCATTTAGGCGCTTCTGGTGAAAGTGTCAAAAAAATTTACTGTGCTGAAAAGCGCGTTCTTGTATATAATTTGGTTATAAGGATATCTAAATTATCAAAAATATTAGTAATTGCTCAAGAAAATTTGTCAAGGCACACAACAACTGATATATACAATTTCTTATATGAATTAAAAAATGTTTTGCAAAGTTAGTAATTACAAGTGGCCTTCTTGTAAACGTAAGCTTTGCTATGATTGGAAGCGTCCTAAAATGTTATAATAACGATATGTCAGTTGTACAATAGTTAGAGGCATGCGTTTCATACCTCAATAACTCTGAAAAAACTCATTGAAACTTGTGGTATTGCAATTCTGTAAGAGCCATTACATAAAAACAATGTGCCAAGATTTGGATTCCAAATTAGGTAGCAAGCATGGAGCGCGCAATATATTAAAATCAACACTTTTAAAGGCGTATTATATTACAAACGTAAAAGACTGTCAAATATGGTTCCGTCATATTTTTAATGTTTTGCTTTTACCATATAAAACAAGTCGATTTTATGAGAAGTTTAATGCTTTAAAAGCAAATGTGCAAGAATTACACACATTCGGAAAGGTTTATTGCTTTTATAAAGAAGAGGATCCAAAGAACTATTTAGATACTATTACTTCTAAAAGTCCATTTACGCATATGTTGATATTGAATGATATTGCAGAGTTTGTAAAGAACATCACAAGTGGTAGAGCCGATGTTAATGAATATAGGCATGATGAATTTTGCTTGTTCATAATAAAAAATATTGTTTTTTGTTACCTTTTGGACGAATATAATAGGAATTTATGTATATCTTTCAGGTAGTATTGTAAGTAACGGTGCAGTAGAAGCCAGTTTTTACTTCAAAAACATATCGTTCTAAATAATAAGTGTAATTGGGGCCAGGGACCTTTATCAGATTTACAAGACTAAATAACTTAAGCTCTTAAAAGAAATCAGATATAAATACAAATGTTTCATTACATAAACACTGTAATTGAAAACACTATTATTTTAGACGAAAACAAGTGAAAATATTATAGTCGGCCAAGCCCGACCATTAAATATCCTACACCATTTGATGCATTATTCATGTACATTAAAAAAGAAAACCAAGTGTTTTATTGTTGTTTTAATTGATTTATGTTTATTTATATTTTCTTTAATTCTTCAGAAGATTTTAATATCACATATTTAACAACAATAAAATTAAATGTAATTATTTAGTTATTCTTTTTACCCATACACATATAGCATCATGAATTGCTATGAATTGCTTCATACGTATTTGCATAAATGTTGCAAGTGTTAATGTTTGAAAGACACCAATCTATATACGGATTGCTCTTTGTAGTACCACATTCTATTATTGATCTAAAGTTATTAGATACTATCCATCGTTCTGTATTTAAAGATATATTCCTTCTGCATGTGTTAAAATCTCCTAAAATGATTTTTTTTATATTTGCATTCTCTGCAATAATGTTTTCTAACTGTGTGTTTAATTCTCTCACAGAAAATCTACTATACAATACCACAAATGTAATCTATATCTATATCTATACCTATACCTATACCTATATCTATATCTATATCTATATCTATATCTATATCTATATCTATATCTATATCTATATCTATATCTATATCTATATCTATATTTATATCTATATCTATATCTATATCTATATCTATATCTATATCTATATCTATATCTATATCTATATCTATATCTATATCTATATCTATATCTATATCTATATCTATATCTACATCTATATCTTTATCTATATCTATATCTATATCTATATCAACATTTATATGGAATTCTAAGAAAATATACTAAGGGTCCCACTCCAGACGCACCACCACGTTCTGGAGAGGATTTTTGTCAAATGTTGCTTTACATCTTGAGTTAGTAATAGTAGGAATGTCCAGGGATGCCCGACATTTTTTGGTAATAAATATAGCCTATGTTACTCAGTGATAATGTAGCTTTCTAATAGCGAGATATTTTTAAAATCGGTCTAGTCGTTTTTGAGTTCACTCGTTACATACAAAAATACAAAAATACAAATCTTTCCCCTTTATAATATTAGGTATAGATATACGTGACTCACAGCTTATTTGGTACACTACGCTTTATAGAAATAAAACCACTGTAGCTTCTAAACTATTAAAGCTATCAACGAAATTTGAATGCCAAGTTGTTGTGGTATGTTTAAAAAATATTAAAAACAAAAACAAAAACACAAAAGAATATTTCTAACTGTCTAATAATAAGAACTTTGCTATAATTATTTGGTACAGATGTCTTTTTATTTAAAAATAATAAATATTAGTATATTTAATATTTTGTATAGGTACCCTTTTGCTTTTATAGTACTCTGTAGCCTCTTTGGCATTGAATCAACCAGCTTTTAGGTAACATCTGGGCTAATTTTACCCCACTCTTCCAACAATGCCTTCTTCAGTTCATTTTTGTTTGTTATGTTGTGTTTCCTAATGTTAGTATCCAATAAAAACCACAAATTTTCAATAACATTAAAGTCCGGTGACTGAGCCGGTGGCAACATTAAATGGGGACAATTCCATATTAGATAAGTCTCCACAATTGTTGACTTATGTTTTGGGTCGTTATCTTGATAGAAGCGGAAATTATCGCTTATACCAAGCTTCGTTACATTTTAGAGCAAATTGTCTTTTAGTATGTTGAGGTACATATTTTTGTCCATTATTCCTTCAACAAACACTAAACTACCTACTCCAGTTGCTAACATACAAGCCCAAACTAATACACTTCCTCCGCCATGCTTAACAGTGGTTTTAACGTTTTCTTTATTCAGCTCAGTATTCGGTTTTCGCCAAACGTAGGACATGACGTCGGAACCGCCGATATTAAATTTAGACTCATCTGCAAAAATAACTGAGTTCCAGAACTCAGAATTCTTCTCGACATGTTCTTTGGCAAATGAAAGCCGGCTATGTTTATTTTTTTTACTGATGAATGGCTTCTTACGAGCTACTCGACCATTAAAACCAGACTTACGGAGTACTCGACGAATTGTTTCGGCACTACATGACTTGCCTAATCCATTCTCAATTTCACCAGCCACTTTTGGTGCAGATAGCCTCGTATTTGCCCTTATTTTTCTTACAATAAATCTCTCATCAGATGCAATGAAGATTTTATTAGGTGCATTTCTGCCTTTATCCTTTACGCGGTTTTCATTACGAAAGCGGTGGATAATATTCTGAATGGTAGATTTACTCAAGTTCACAAAGTCAGCAATTTTCCGTACCGAATGCCCATTTTCATAATGATTTAGGACCAGTTCACGCTGTTCAATAGTTGTACGACGACCCATTTTTAAATTACGTGTTTTGATTGACAGTTAATTTAAATTACCAAAATTAGTACTTGAAATGATTGAAAATATTACCAAGAAGGCAGAGAAGAGAAAAATAGTGAAAAATGTTAGGACTAGTCTATGCTTAAGTGCACAGAAATAACTGTACCAAATAATCTGTGACATGTATTTTTGATGTGTTATAGCAAAGTTCTTATTATTAGACAGTTAGAAATATTCTTTTGTGTTTTCTTTTGTTTTTAATATTCTTTAAACATACAACAACAACTTGGCATTCAAATTTTGTTGATAGCTTTAATAGTTTAGAAGCTACAGTGGTTTTATTTCTATAAAGGGTAGTGTACCAAATAAGCTGTGAGCCACGTATATCTATACCTAATATTATAAAGGGGAAAGATTTGTATTTTTGTATTTTTGTATGTAACGAGTAAACTCAAAAACTACTGGACCGATTTAAAAAATATCTCGCTATTAGGCTACATTTATTGCCAAAAAATGTCGGGGATCCCTGGACATTCCTACTATTACTAACTCAAGGTGTAAAAAAATTAGTCATAAAATACCCTTCATCGTATACGCTGCTGAAAGTATTGATGTTAAAACAAAAAACTGTTCTACAATATTATAGAACATGTCAATATCTACAAAAAACTTCCCGAGACCATATGTCCAACTATTGTACTTATGTCACTATAACCCCTTTTTATACCCACCATTGATAGTAATATTACCATACAAGCATTGCACACACATGTACACAGGCAATTAAGAAATTAAGTATTCATAATAAATATATAACAATATTTAAATAGCAGGGAAATCTGACAACGGCATATGTGGATACCACTCTAGATGCACCACTAGGTTCTGGAGAGGATTTTTGGCCAAAACTGGATTTACGGACCATTTTTTAATTAATTTGGAATAAAAGCAACATTTATATGGAATTCTAAGAACATATGTTATGGATCCCATTCCAGATGCACCACCAGGTTCTGGAGAGGATTTTTGGGCAATACTGGATTTTTGGACCATTTGTTAATGATTTTGGAATAAAAGAAACATTTATATGGAACTCTGAGAACTGAGTTATAGTTCCCACTCCAGTAGCACCACCGGAGAGGATTTTTGACCAAAACTGGATTTACGGACCATTTTCAAATCAAAATTAGAGACTCCATTCGATTTGCGATTAATACAGATTTGTTAAATTTTTAATGAGCTTTCATTTAATGTATAAATCGTTTAAATTTGTTTAGTAGAAATAGATATTTATATAGTGGAATTTCAATTTTTGGTGTTTGATGTATCTCAAGGGAACGCGGATAACGATCGTCAAAAAAAAATATATATTAATATACTTCAAAATTTATTTCGAAACGAATGAAGTCTTTAATTTAGTTTTTTACTGTATTTATTAGTCTAAACAACTTTTAAACAAATATTATACCAAACTATATCGTGGTATGTACATATATAAGCTATTAATATAAGTTATTATTTAATTACAGAATCATCCAATATCACAACAAGACTCTTGTAAAATGGCCCAACAATATCAGCTATACATAATTAATGTTGAAAGGAGGATAGAAGATTCAATTTTCAATCACACAAACTCCCCAAACAAAAGACAGAAACTCAATTAATAATGGTAAGCCAACAATAAATGATAATATTTCAAAAGAAGGTAGTAATGATTATAATATAATTGATTCTCGTAATCCCTTTTTACTTAATGAAGATATTTATAGTTTGTTGAGTACTTTCGAAATTGAAGTTGTAGAGGATATATTAAAGCTAATTAGACCGAAAATTTCTGATACGCCTTGCACATTATAACCATTAGACATATCTAAATCGTCAACCACATTAGGGCCACCAGGCATTTCTAATCTACCAACAACACTAACACAATTAGACATTTTATAATGACAGAAGCTCATTAGAACCACAAAACATTACTAACGTGCTTGGCACATTAGAACCATTAGGGATTACTAATGTGCCAAGCACATTAGAAATGTCAGCAGTAGAGGGTTTACTAAAGCTTAGCGAGCAGGTTGATAGGTTGAGCAGATCTAACTTACAATATTCTGCAAATATTCTAGATTGCAGGTTTGCCGTTGATATAAAAGACTTAAATTTAAAAATTCTATTAAAAACATTCAAGTCAATATTAAAAAAAAAAATAAAGCAAATAACAAAACAAAAGACAGTAGGGTATTAGCATATACACTTAAGCAAAAATATCTTGAGTACAATAATGTATGCATTTTAAACTTTTATAGTTTTACCTGTTGTACTGATAAAATTTTAGCTTAAGCATATTGTAAATTTTCCCATTGCATAACTTTTTGTTTGGAAGTAAGCACTGACGTAGGGAAAGTAACAGTTTATCGAAGAAATGAACTGATACATTCAAATAAAGAGAAATTTTGCTAGTCAAATGCGTGGAGTTCAACGTATTTTAATTAAACGAGAGATTAAGAACACATATGCTTATTTATATAGAAACTAGCTGTTGCCCGCGGCTTCACCCGCGTGGAATTCGGTTATCTCGCGGGATGAAACGTTGCCTATGCCCTTCCCTTTTATTCCAAGTTCATTAAAAAAATGGTCCGTAAATCCAGTATTGGCTAAAAATCTCTCCAGAACCTGGTGGTGCACCTGGAGTGGTATCCACACATGCCGTTGTCAGATTTCCCTACTATTTAAATATTGTTATATATTTATTATGAATACTTAATTTCTTAATTGCCTGTGCACATGTGTGTGCAATGCTTGTATGGCAATATAACTATCAATGGTGGGTATAAAAAGGGGTTATAGTGACATAAATACATTAGTTGGACATATGGTCTCGCGAAGTTTTTTGTAGATATTGATATGTTCTATAATATTGTAAAACATTTTTTTGTTTTAATATCAATACTTTCCGCAGCGTATACGATGAAGGGTATTTTATGACTAATTTTTTTACACCTTGAGTTAGTAATAGTAGGAAAGTCCAGGGATCCCCGAAAGTTTTTGGCAATAAATATAGCCTATGTTACTCAATGATAATGAAGCTTTTTAATAACGAAAATATTTTCGAAATCGGTCCAGTAGTTTTTGAGTTTACTCGTTACATACAAAAATACAAAAATACAAATATACAAATCTTTCCTCTTTATAATATTAGTATGAGTATAGATGAAATTGCCGTAAAGGGCAATTTGCAAAATATCCAAAATGTGGCTACTTTTTGGGAATGCAAATCCGAAAGAAATTTTAACAGTTACTATGATGCTGATCATATGACAGGCATGCTAATCATGCAGCAAGGCCGTTACAAAAATTATGTTCAATATGTTGCATCCCCGCTCCCTGTTTATTTATGGGAAAAAAAAACTTTTGAAACCTTAACACAAAATAATAAAATATTAGAGGATGTGAACTTTACTTTTCATTTAGGCGCTTCTGGTGAAAGTGTCAAAAAAATTTACTGTGCTGAAAAGCGCGTTCTTGTATATAATTTGGTTATAAGGATATCTAAATTATCAAAAATATTAGTAATTGCTCAAGAAAATTTGTCAAGGCACACAACAACTGATATATACAATTTCTTATATGAATTAAAAAATGTTTTGCAAAGTTAGTAATTACAAGTGGCCTTCTTGTAAACGTAAGCTTTGCTATGATTGGAAGCGTCCTAAAATGTTATAATAACGATATGTCAGTTGTACAATAGTTAGAGGCATGCGTTTCATACCTCAATAACTCTGAAAAAACTCATTGAAACTTGTGGTATTGCAATTCTGTAAGAGCCATTACATAAAAACAATGTGCCAAGATTTGGATTCCAAATTAGGTAGCAAGCATGGAGCGCGCAATATATTAAAATCAACACTTTTAAAGGCGTATTATATTACAAACGTAAAAGACTGTCAAATATGGTTCCGTCATATTTTTAATGTTTTGCTTTTACCATATAAAACAAGTCGATTTTATGAGAATTTTAATGCTTTAAAAGCAAATGTGCAAGAATTACACACATTCGGAAAGGTTTATTGCTTTTATAAAGAAGAGGATCCAAAGAACTATTTAGATACTATTACTTCTAAAAGTCCATTTACGCATATGTTGATATTGAATGATATTGCAGAGTTTGTAAAGAACATCACAAGTGGTAGAGCCGATGTTAATGAATATAGGCATGATGAATTTTGCTTGTTCATAATAAAAAATATTGTTTTTTGTTACCTTTTGGACGAATATAATAGGAATTTATGTATATCTTTCAGGTAGTATTGTAAGTAACGGTGCAGTAGAATCCAGTTTTTACTTCAAAAACATATCGTTCTAAATAATAAGTGTAATTAGGGCCAGGGACCTTTATCAGATTTACAAGACTAAATAACTTAAGCTCTTAAAAGAAATCAGATATAAATACAAATGTGTCATAACATAAACACTGAAATTGAAAACACTATTATTTTAGACGAAAACAAGTGAAAATATTTTAGTCGGCCAAGCCCGACCATTAAATATCCTACACCATTTGATGCATTATTCATGTACATTAAAAAAGAAAACCAAGTGTTTTATTGTTGTTTTAATTGATTTATGTTTATTTATATTTTCTTTAATTCTTCAGAAGATTTTAATATCACATATTTAACAACAATAAAATTAAATGTAATTATTTAGTTATTCTTTTTACACATACACATATAGCATCATGAATTGCTATAAATTGCTTCATACGTATTTGCATAAATGTTGCAAGTGTTAATGTTTGAAAGACACCAATCTATATACGGATTGCTCTGTGTAGTACCACATTCTATTATTGATCTAAAGTTATTAGATACTATCCATCGTTCTGTATTTAAAGATATATTCCTTCTGCATGTGTTAAAATCTCCTAAAATGATTGTTTTTATATTTGCATTCTCCGCAATAATGTTTTCTAACTGTGTGTTTAATTCTCTCACAGAAAATCTACTATACAATACCACAAATGTAATCTATATCTATATCTATACCTATACCTATATCTATATCTATATCTATATCTATATCTATATCTATATCTATATCTATATCTATATCTATATCTATATCTATATCTATATCTATATCTATATCTATATCTATATCTATATCTATATATATATCAACATTTATATGGAATTCTAAGAAAATATACTAAGAGTCCCACTCCAGACGCACCACCAAGGTCTGGAGAGGATTTTTGTCAAATGTTGCTTTACATCTTGAGTTAGTAATAGTAGGAATGACCAGGGATTCCCGACATTTTTTGGTAATAAATATAGCCTATGTTACTCAGTGATAATGTAGCTTTCTAATAGCGAGATATTTTTAAAATCGGTCTAGTCGTTTTTGAGTTCACTCGTTACATACAAAAATACAAAAATACAAATCTTTCCCCTTTATAATATTAGGTATAGATATACGTGGCTCACAGCTTATTTGGTACACTACGCTTTATAGAAATAAAACCACTGTAGCTTCTAAACTATTAAAGCTATCAACGAAATTTGAATGCCAAGTTGTTGTTGTATGTTTAAAGAATATTAAAAACAAAAAAAAAACACAAAAGAATATTTCTAACTGTCTAATATAATAAGAACTTTGCTATAACACATCAAAAATACATGTCACAGCTTATTTGGTACAGATGTCTTTTTATTTAAAAATAATAAATATTAGTATATTTAATATTTTGTATAGGTACCCTTTTGCTTTTATAGTACTCTGTAGCCTCTTTGGCATTGAATCAACCAGCTTTTAGGTAACATCTGGGCTAATTTTACCCCACTCTTCCAACAATGCCTTCTTCAGTTCATTTTTGTTTGTTATGTTGTGTTTCCTAATGTTAGTATCCAATAAAAACCACAAATTTTCAATAACATTAAAGTCCGGTGACTGAGCCGGTGGCAACATTAAATGGGGACAATTCCATATTAGATAAGTCTCCACAATTGTTGACTTATGTTTTGGGTCGTTATCTTGATAGAAGCGGAAATTATCGCTTATACCAAGCTTCGTTACATTTTAGAGCAAATTGTCTTTTAGTATGTTGAGGTACATATTTTTGTCCATTATTCCTTCAACAAACACTAAACTACCTACTCCAGTTGCTAACATACAAGCCCAAACTAATACACTTCCTCCGCCATGCTTAACAGTGGTTTTAACGTTTTCTTTATTCACCTCAGTATTCCGTTTTCGCCAAACGTAGGACATGCCGTCGGAACCGCCGATATTAAATTTAGACTCATCTGCAAAAATAACTGAGTTCCAGAACTCAGAATTCTTCTCGACATGTTCTTTGGCAAATGAAAGCCGGCTATGTTTATTTTTTTTACTGATGAATGGCTTCTTACGAGCTACTCGACCATTAAAACCAGACTTACGGAGTACTCGACGAATTGTTTCGGCACTACATGACTTGCCTAATCCATTCTCAATTTCACCAGCCACTTTTGGTGCAGATAGCCTCGTATTTGCCCTTATTTTTCTTACAATAAATCTCTCATCAGATGCAATGAAGATTTTATTAGGTGCATTTCTGCCTTTACCCTTTACGCTGTTTTCATTACGACAACGGTGGATAATATTCTGAATGGTAGATTTACTCAAGTTCACAAAGTCAGCAATTTTCCGTACCGAATGCCCATTTTCATAATGATTTAGGACCAGTTCACGCTGTTCAATAGTTGTACGACGACCCATTTTTAAATTACGTGTTTTGATTGACAGTTAATTTAAATTACCAAAATTAGTACTTGAAATGATTGAAAATATTACCAAGAAGGCAGAGAAGAGAAAAAAAGTAAAAATGTTAGGACTAGTCTATGCTTAAGTGCACAGAAATAACTGTACCAAATAATCTGTGAGATGTATTTTTGATGTGTTATAGCAAAGTTCTTATTATTAGACAGTTAGAAATATTCTTTTGTGTTTTCTTTTGTTTTTAATATTCTTTAAACATACAACAACAACTTGGCATTCAAATTTTGTTGATAGCTTTAATAGTTTAGAAGCTAAAGTGGTTTTATTTCTATAAAGGGTAGTGTACCAAATAAGCTGTGAGCCACGTATATCTATACCTAATATTATAAAGGGGAAAGATTTGTATTTTTGTATTTTAGTATGTAACGAGTAAACTCAAAAACTACTGGACCGATTTTAAAAATATCTCGCTATTAGGCTATATTTATTGCCAAAAAATGTCGGGGATCCCTGGATATTCCTACTATTACTAACTCAAGGTGTAAAAAAATTAGTCATAATATATCTTTTATCGTATACGCTGCTGAAAGTATTGATGTTAAAACAAAAAACTGTTCTACAATATTATAGAACATATCAATATCTACAAAAAACTTCCCGAGACCATATGTCCAACTATTGTATTTATGTCACTATAACCGCTTTTTATACCCACTATTGATAGTAATATTGCTATACAAACATTGCACACACATGTGCACAGGCAATTAAGAAATTAAGTATTCACAATAAGTATTTCACACTATTTAAAGAGTAGGGAAATCTGACAACGGCATGTGTGGATACCACTCCAGGTGCACCACTAGGTTCTGGAGAGGATTTTTGGCCAAAACTGGATTTACGGACCATTTTTAAATTAATTTGGAATAAAAGCAACATTTATATGGAATTCTAAGAACATATGTTATGGATCCCATTCCAGATGCACCACCAGGTTCTGGAGAGGATTTTTGACCAAAACTGGATTTACGGACCATTTTCAAATCAAAATTAGAGACTCCATTCGATTTGCGACTAATACAGATTTGTTAAATTTTTAATGAGCTTTCATTTAATGTATAAATCGTTGAATTTGTTTAGTAGAAATAGATATTTATATAGTGGAATTTCAATTTTTGGTGTTTGATGTATCTCAAGGGAACGCGGATAACGAACATCAAAAAAAAATATATATTAATATACTTCAAAATTTATTTCGAAACGAATGAAGTCTTTAATGTAGTTTTTTACTGTATTTATTAGTCTAAACAACTTTTAAACAAATATTATACCAAACTATATCGTGGTATGTACATATATAAGCTATTAATATAATCACAACAAGACTCTTGTAAAATGGCCCAACAATATCAGCTATACATAATTAATGTTGAAAGGAGGATAGAAGATTCAATTTTCAATCACACAAACTCCCCAAACAAAAGACAGAAACTCAATTAATAATGGTAAGCCAACAATAAATGATAATATTTCAAAAGAAGGTAGTAATGATTATAATATAATTGATTCTCGTAATCCCTTTTTACTTAATGAAGATATTTATAGTTTGTTGAGTACTTTCGAAATTGAAGTTGTAGAGGATATATTAAAGCTAATTAGACCGAAAATTTCTGATACGCCTTGCACATTATAACCATTAGACATATCTAAATCGTCAACCACATTAGGGCCACCAGGCATTTCTAATCTACCAACAACACTAACACAATTAGACATTTTATAATGACAGAAGCTCATTAGAACCACAAAACATTACTAACGTGCTTGGCACATTAGAACCATTAGGGATTACTAATGTGCCAAGCACATTAGAAATGTCAGAAGTAGAGGGTTTACTAAAGCTTAGCGAGCAGGTTGATAGGTTGAGCAGATCTAACTTACAATATTCTGCAAATATTCTAGATTGCAGGTTTTTCCGTTGATATAAAAGACTTAAATTTAAAAATTCTATTAAAAACATTCAAGTCAATATTAAAAAAAAAAATAAAGCAAATAACATAACAAAAGACAGTAGGGTATTAGCATATACACTTAAGCAAAAATATCTTGAGTACAATAATGTATGCATTTTAAACTTTTATAGTTTTACCTGTTGTACTGATAAAATTTTAGCTTAAGCATATTGTAAATTTTCCCATTGCATAACTTTTTGTTTGGAAGTAAGCACTGACGTAGGGAAAGTAACAGTTTATCGAAGAAATGAACTGATACATTCAAATAAAGAGAAATTTTGCTAGTCAAATGCGTGGAGTTCAACGTATTTTAATTAAACGAGAGATTAAGAACACAAATGCTTATTTATATAGAAACTAGCTGTTGCCCGCGGCTTCACCCGCGTGGAATTCGGTTATCTCGCGGGATGAAACGTTGCCTATGCCCTTCCCTTTTATTCCAAGTTCATTAAAAAAATGGTCCGTAAATCCAGTATTGGCTAAAAATCTCTCCAGAACCTGGTGGTGCATCTGGAGTGGTATCCACACATGCCGTTGTCAGATTTCCCTACTATTTAAATATTGTTATATATTTATTATGAATACTTAATTTCTTAATTGCCTGTGCACATGTGTGTGCAATGCTTGTATGGCAATATAACTATCAATGGTGGGTATAAAAAGGGGTTATAGTGACATAAATACATTAGTTGGACATATGGTCTCGCGAAGTTTTTTGTAGATATTGATATGTTCTATAATATTGTAAAACATTTTTTTGTTTTAATATCAATACTTTCCGCAGCGTATACGATGAAGGGTATTTTATGACTAATTTTTTTACACCTTGAGTTAGTAATAGTAGGAAAGTCCAGGGATCCCCGAAAGTTTTTGGCAATAAATATAGCCTATGTTACTCAATGATAATGAAGCTTTTTAATAACGAAAATATTTTCGAAATCGGTCCAGTAGTTTTTGAGTTTACTCGTTACATACAAAAATACAAAAATACAAATATACAAATCTTTCCTCTTTATAATATTAGTATGAGTATAGATGAAATTGCCGTAAAGGGCAATTTGCAAAATATCCAAAATGTGGCTACTTTTTGGGAATGCAAATCCGAAAGAAATTTTAACAGTTACTATGATGCTGATCATATGACAGGCATGCTAATCATGCAGCAAGGCCGTTACAAAAATTATGTTCAATATGTTGCATCCCCGCTCCCTGTTTATTTATGGGAAAAAAAAACTTTTGAAACCTTAACACAAAATAATAAAATATTAGAGGATGTGAACTTTACTTTTCATTTAGGCGCTTCTGGTGAAAGTGTCAAAAAAATTTACTGTGCTGAAAAGCGCGTTCTTGTATATAATTTGGTTATAAGGATATCTAAATTATCAAAAATATTAGTAATTGCTCAAGAAAATTTGTCAAGGCACACAACAACTGATATATACAATTTCTTATATGAATTAAAAAATGTTTTGCAAAGTTAGTAATTACAAGTGGCCTTCTTGTAAACGTAAGCTTTGCTATGATTGGAAGCGTCCTAAAATGTTATAATAACGATATGTCAGTTGTACAATAGTTAGAGGCATGCGTTTCATACCTCAATAACTCTGAAAAAACTCATTGAAACTTGTGGTATTGCAATTCTGTAAGAGCCATTACATAAAAACAATGTGCCAAGATTTGGATTCCAAATTAGGTAGCAAGCATGGAGCGCGCAATATATTAAAATCAACACTTTTAAAGGCGTATTATATTACAAACGTAAAAGACTGTCAAATATGGTTCCGTCATATTTTTAATGTTTTGCTTTTACCATATAAAACAAGTCGATTTTATGAGAATTTTAATGCTTTAAAAGCAAATGTGCAAGAATTACACACATTCGGAAAGGTTTATTGCTTTTATAAAGAAGAGGATCCAAAGAACTATTTAGATACTATTACTTCTAAAAGTCCATTTACGCATATGTTGATATTGAATGATATTGCAGAGTTTGTAAAGAACATCACAAGTGGTAGAGCCGATGTTAATGAATATAGGCATGATGAATTTTGCTTGTTCATAATAAAAAATATTGTTTTTTGTTACCTTTTGGACGAATATAATAGGAATTTATGTATATCTTTCAGGTAGTATTGTAAGTAACGGTGCAGTAGAATCCAGTTTTTACTTCAAAAACATATCGTTCTAAATAATAAGTGTAATTAGGGCCAGGGACCTTTATCAGATTTACAAGACTAAATAACTTAAGCTCTTAAAAGAAATCAGATATAAATACAAATGTGTCATAACATAAACACTGAAATTGAAAACACTATTATTTTAGACGAAAACAAGTGAAAATATTTTAGTCGGCCAAGCCCGACCATTAAATATCCTACACCATTTGATGCATTATTCATGTACATTAAAAAAGAAAACCAAGTGTTTTATTGTTGTTTTAATTGATTTATGTTTATTTATATTTTCTTTAATTCTTCAGAAGATTTTAATATCACATATTTAACAACAATAAAATTAAATGTAATTATTTAGTTATTCTTTTTACCCATACACATATAGCATCATGAATTGCTATGAATTGCTTCATACGTATTTGCATAAATGTTGCAAGTGTTAATGTTTGAAAGACACCAATCTATATACGGATTGCTCTTTGTAGTACCACATTCTATTATTGATCTAAAGTTATTAGATACTATCCATCGTTCTGTATTTAAAGATATATTCCTTCTGCATGTGTTAAAATCTCCTAAAATGATTTTTTTTTTTATTTGCATTCTCTGCAATAATGTTTTCTAACTGTGTGTTTAATTCTCTCACAGAAAATCTACTATACAATACCACAAATGTAATCTATATCTATATCTATACCTATACCTATACCTATATCTATATCTATATCTATATCTATATCTATATCTATATCTATATCTATATCTATATCTATATCAACATTTATATGGAATTCTAAGAAAATATACTAAGGGTCCCACTCCAGACGCACCACCACGTTCTGGAGAGGATTTTTGTCAAATGTTGCTTTACATCTTGAGTTAGTAATAGTAGGAATGTCCAGGGATGCCCGACATTTTTTGGTAATAAATATAGCCTATGTTACTCAGTGATAATGTAGCTTTCTAATAGCGAGATATTTTTAAAATCGGTCTAGTAGTTTTTGAGTTCACTCGTTACATACAAAAATACAAAAATACAAAAATACAAATCTTTCCCCTTTATAATATTAGGTATAGATATACGTGGCTCACAGCTTATTTGGTACACTACGCTTTATAGAAATAAAACCACTGTAGCTTCTAAACTATTAAAGCTATCAACGAAATTTGAATGCCAAGTTGTTGTTGTATGTTTAAAGAATATTAAAAATTAAAACAAAAACACAAAAGAATATTTCTAACTGTCTAATAATAAGAACTTTGCTATAATTATTTGGTACAGATGTCTTTTTATTTAAAAATAATAAATATTAGTATATTTAATATTTTGTATAGGTACCCTTTTGCTTGTATAGTACTCTGTAGCCTCTTTGGCATTGAATCAACCAGCTTTTAGGTAACATCTGGGCTAATTTTACCCCACTCTTCCAACAATGCCTTCTTCAGTTCATTTTTGTTTGTTATGTTGTGTTTCCTAATGTTAGTATCCAATAAAAACCACAAATTTTCAATAACATTAAAGTCCGGTGACTGAGCCGGTGGCAACATTAAATGGGGACAATTCCATATTAGATAAGTCTCCACAATTGTTGACTTATGTTTTGGGTCGTTATCTTGATAGAAGCGGAAATTATCGCTTATACCAAGCTTCGTTACATTTTAGAGCAAATTGTCTTTTAGTATGTTGAGGTACATATTTTTGTCCATTATTTCTTCAACAAACACTAAACTACCTACTCCAGTTGCTAACATACAAGCCCAAACTAATACACTTCCTCCGCCATGCTTAACAGTGGTTTTAACGTTTTCTTTATTCAGCTCAGTATTCGGTTTTCGCCAAACGTAGGACATGCCGTCGGAACCGCCGATATTAAATTTAGACTCATCTGCAAAAATAACTGAGTTCCAGAACTCAGAATTCTTCTCGACATGTTCTTTGGCAAATGAAAGCCGGCTATGTTTATTTTTTTTACTGATGAATGGCTTCTTACGAGCTACTCGACCATTAAAACCAGACTTACGGAGTACTCGACGAATTGTTTCGGCACTACATGACTTGCCTAATCCATTCTCAATTTCACCAGCCACTTTTGGTGCAGATAGCCTCGTATTTGCCCTTATTTTTCTTAGAATAAATCTCTCATCAGATGCAATGAAGATTTAATTAGGTGCATTTCTGCCTTTATCCTTTACGCGGTTTTCATTACGAAAACGGTGGATAATATTCTGAATGGTAGATTTACTCAAGTTCACAAAGTCAGCAATTTTCCGTACCGAATGCCCATTTTCATAATGATTTAGGACCAGTTCACGCGACGACCCATTTTTAAATTACGTGTTTTGATTGACAGTTAATTTAAATTACCAAAATTAGTACTTGAAATGATTGAAAATATTACCAAGAAGGCAGAGAAGAGAAAAATAGTGAAAAATGTTAGGACTAGTCTATGCTTAAGTGCACAGAAATAACTGTATCAAATAAGCTGCGACATGTATTTTTTTTGATGTGTTATAGCAAAGTTCTTATTAGACAGTTAGAAATATTCTTTTGTGTTTTCTTTTGTTTTTAATATTCTTTAAACATACAACAACAACTTGGCATTCAAATTTTGTTGATAGCTTTAATAGTTTAGAAGCTAAAGTGGTTTTATTTCTATAAAGGGTAGTGTACCAAATAAGCTGTGAGCCACGTATATCTATACCTAATATTATAAAGGGGAAAGATTTGTATTTTTGTATTTTTGTATGTAACGAGTAAACTCAAAAACTACTGGACCGATTTTAAAAATATCTCGCTATTAGGCTATATTTATTGCCAAAAAATGTCGGGGATCCCTGGACATTCCTACTATTACTAACTCAAGGTGTAAAAAAATTAGTCATAAAATACCCTTCATCGTATACGCTGCTGAAAGTATTGATGTTAAAACAAAAAACTGTTCTACAATATTATAGAACATGTCAATATCTACAAAAAACTTCCCGAGACCATATGTCCAACTATTGTACTTATGTCACTATAACCCCTTTTTATACCCACTATTGATAGTAATATTGCCATACAAACATTGCACACACATGTACACAGGCAATTAAGAAATTAAGTATTCACAATAAGTATTTCACACTATTTAAAGAGTAGGGAAATCTGACAACGGCATGTGTGGATACCACTTCAGGTGCACCACTAGGTTCTGGAGAGGATTTTTGGCCAAAACTGGATTTACGGACCATTTTTTAATTAATTTGGAATAAAAGCAACATTTATATGGAATTCTAAGAACATATGTTATGGATCCCATTCCAGATGCACCACCAGGTTCTGGAGAGGATTTTTGGTCAATACTGGATTTTTGGACCATTTTTTAATGATTTTGGAATAAAAGCAACATTTATATGGAACTCTGAGAACATATGTTATAGTTCCCACTCCAGTATCACCACCACCAGGTTCTGGAGAGGATTTTTGACCAAAACTGGATTTACGGACCATTTTCAAATCAAAATTAGAGACTCCATTCGATTTGCGATTAATACGGATTTGTTAAATTTTTAATGAGCTTTCATTTAATGTATAAATCGTTTAAATTTGTTTAGTAGAAAAAGATATTTATATAGTGGAATTTCAATTTTTGGTGTTTGATGTATCTCAAGGGAACGCGTATAACGAACGTCAAAAAAAAATATATATTAATATACTTCAAAATTTATTTCGAAACGAATGAAGTCTTTAATGTAGTTTTTTACTGTATTTATTAGTCTAAACAACTTTTAAACAAATATTATACCAAACTATATCGTGGTATGTACATATATAAGCTATTAATATAAGTTATTATTTAATTACAGAATCATCCAATATCACAACAAGACTCTTGTAAAATGGCCCAACAATATCAGCTATACATAATTAATGTTGAAAGGAGGATAGAAGATTCAATTTTCAATCACACAAACTCCCCAAACAAAAGACAGAAACTCAATTAATAATGGTAAGCCAACAATAAATGATAATATTTCAAAAGAAGGTAGTAATGATTATAATATAATTGATTCTCGTAATCCCTTTTTACTTAATGAAGATATTTATAGTTTGTTGAGTACTTTCGAAATTGAAGTTGTAGAGGATATATTAAAGCTAATTAGACCGAAAATTTCTGATACGCCTTGCACATTATAACCATTAGACATATCTAAATCGTCAACCACATTAGGGCCACCAGGCATTTCTAATCTACCAACAACACTAACACAATTAGACATTTTATAATGACAGAAGCTCATTAGAACCACAAAACATTACTAACGTGCTTGGCACATTAGAACCATTAGGGATTACTAATGTGCCAAGCACATTAGAAATGTCAGCAGTAGAGGGTTTACTAAAGCTTAGCGAGCAGGTTGATAGGTTGAGCAGATCTAACTTACAATATTCTGCAAATATTCTAGATTGCAGGTTTGCCGTTGATATAAAAGACTTAAATTTAAAAATTCTATTAAAAACATTCAAGTCAATATTAAAAAAAAAAATAAAGCAAATAACAAAACAAAAGACAGTAGGGTATTAGCATATACACTTAAGCAAAAATATCTTGAGTACAATAATGTATGCATTTTAAACTTTTATAGTTTTACCTGTTGTACTGATAAAATTTTAGCTTAAGCATATTGTAAATTTTCCCATTGCATAACTTTTTGTTTGGAAGTAAGCACTGACGTAGGGAAAGTAACAGTTTATCGAAGAAATGAACTGATACATTCAAATAAAGAGAAATTTTGCTAGTCAAATGCGTGGAGTTCAACGTATTTTAATTAAACGAGAGATTTAGAACACATATGCTTATTTATATAGAAACTAGCTGTTGCCCGCGGCTTCACCCGCGTGGAATTCGGTTATCTCGCGGGATGAAACGTTGCCTATGCCCTTCCCTTTTATTCCAAGTTCATTAAAAAAATGGTCCGTAAATCCAGTATTGGCTAAAAATCTCTCCAGAACCTGGTGGTGCACCTGGAGTGGTATCCACACATGCCGTTGTCAGATTTCCCTACTATTTAAATATTGTTATATATTTATTATGAATACTTAATTTCTTAATTGCCTGTGCACATGTGTGTGCAATGCTTGTATGGCAATATAACTATCAATGGTGGGTATAAAAAGGGGTTATAGTGACATAAATACATTAGTTGGACATATGGTCTCGCGAAGTTTTTTGTAGATATTGATATGTTCTATAATATTGTAAAACATTTTTTTGTTTTAATATCAATACTTTCCGCAGCGTATACGATGAAGGGTATTTTATGACTAATTTTTTTACACCTTGAGTTAGTAATAGTAGGAAAGTCCAGGGATCCCCGAAAGTTTTTGGCAATAAATATAGCCTATGTTACTCAATGATAATGAAGCTTTTTAATAACGAAAATATTTTCGAAATCGGTCCAGTAGTTTTTGAGTTTACTCGTTACATACAAAAATACAAAAATACAAATATACAAATCTTTCCTCTTTATAATATTAGTATGAGTATAGATGAAATTGCCGTAAAGGGCAATTTGCAAAATATCCAAAATGTGGCTACTTTTTGGGAATGCAAATCCGAAAGAAATTTTAACAGTTACTATGATGCTGATCATATGACAGGCATGCTAATCATGCAGCAAGGCCGTTACAAAAATTATGTTCAATATGTTGCATCCCCGCTCCCTGTTTATTTATGGGAAAAAAAAACTTTTGAAACCTTAACACAAAATAATAAAATATTAGAGGATGTGAACTTTACTTTTCATTTAGGCGCTTCTGGTGAAAGTGTCAAAAAAATTTACTGTGCTGAAAAGCGCGTTCTTGTATATAATTTGGTTATAAGGATATCTAAATTATCAAAAATATTAGTAATTGCTCAAGAAAATTTGTCAAGGCACACAACAACTGATATATACAATTTCTTATATGAATTAAAAAATGTTTTGCAAAGTTAGTAATTACAAGTGGCCTTCTTGTAAACGTAAGCTTTGCTATGATTGGAAGCGTCCTAAAATGTTATAATAACGATATGTCAGTTGTACAATAGTTAGAGGCATGCGTTTCATACCTCAATAACTCTGAAAAAACTCATTGAAACTTGTGGTATTGCAATTCTGTAAGAGCCATTACATAAAAACAATGTGCCAAGATTTGGATTCCAAATTAGGTAGCAAGCATGGAGCGCGCAATATATTAAAATCAACACTTTTAAAGGCGTATTATATTACAAACGTAAAAGACTGTCAAATATGGTTCCGTCATATTTTTAATGTTTTGCTTTTACCATATAAAACAAGTCGATTTTATGAGAAGTTTAATGCTTTAAAAGCAAATGTGCAAGAATTACACACATTCGGAAAGGTTTATTGCTTTTATAAAGAAGAGGATCCAAAGAACTATTTAGATACTATTACTTCTAAAAGTCCATTTACGCATATGTTGATATTGAATGATATTGCAGAGTTTGTAAAGAACATCACAAGTGGTAGAGCCGATGTTAATGAATATAGGCATGATGAATTTTGCTTGTTCATAATAAAAAATATTGTTTTTTGTTACCTTTTGGACGAATATAATAGGAATTTATGTATATCTTTCAGGTAGTATTGTAAGTAACGGTGCAGTAGAATCCAGTTTTTACTTCAAAAACATATCGTTCTAAATAATAAGTGTAATTAGGGCCAGGGACCTTTATCAGATTTACAAGACTAAATAACTTAAGCTCTTAAAAGAAATCAGATATAAATACAAATGTGTCATAACATAAACACTGAAATTGAAAACACTATTATTTTAGACGAAAACAAGTGAAAATATTTTAGTCGGCCAAGCCCGACCATTAAATATCCTACACCATTTGATGCATTATTCATGTACATTAAAAAAGAAAACCAAGTGTTTTATTGTTGTTTTAATTGATTTATGTTTATTTATATTTTCTTTAATTCTTCAGAAGATTTTAATATCACATATTTAACAACAATAAAATTAAATGTAATTATTTAGTTATTCTTTTTACACATACACATATAGCATCATGAATTGCTATAAATTGCTTCATACGTATTTGCATAAATGTTGCAAGTGTTAATGTTTGAAAGACACCAATCTATATACGGATTGCTCTGTGTAGTACCACATTCTATTATTGATCTAAAGTTATTAGATACTATCCATCGTTCTGTATTTAAAGATATATTCCTTCTGCATGTGTTAAAATCTCCTAAAATGATTGTTTTTATATTTGCATTCTCCGCAATAATGTTTTCTAACTGTGTGTTTAATTCTCTCACAGAAAATCTACTATACAATACCACAAATGTAATCTATATCTATATCTATACCTATACCTATATCTATATCTATATCTATATCTATATCTATATCTATATCTATATCTATATCTATATCTATATCTATATCTATATCTATATCTATATCTATATCTATATCTATATCTATATCTATATCTATATCTATATCTATATCTATATCTATATCTATATATATATCAACATTTATATGGAATTCTAAGAAAATATACTAAGAGTCCCACTCCAGACGCACCACCAAGGTCTGGAGAGGATTTTTGTCAAATGTTGCTTTACATCTTGAGTTAGTAATAGTAGGAATGACCAGGGATTCCCGACATTTTTTGGTAATAAATATAGCCTATGTTACTCAGTGATAATGTAGCTTTCTAATAGCGAGATATTTTTAAAATCGGTCTAGTAGTTTTTGAGTTTACTCGTTACATACAAAAGTACAAAAATACAAATCTTTCCCCTTTATAATATTAGGTATAGATATACGTGGCTCACAGCTTATTTGGTACACTACGCTTTATAGAAATAAAACCACTGTAGCTTCTAAACTATTAAAGCTATCAACGAAATTTGAATGCCAAGTTGTTGTTGTATGTTTAAAGAATATTAAAAACAAAAAAAAAACACAAAAGAATATTTCTAACTGTCTAATATAATAAGAACTTTGCTATAACACATCAAAAATACATGTCACAGCTTATTTGGTACAGATGTCTTTTTATTTAAAAATAATAAATATTAGTATATTTAATATTTTGTATAGGTACCCTTTTGCTTTTATAGTACTCTGTAGCCTCTTTGGCATTGAATCAACCAGCTTTTAGGTAACATCTGGGCTAATTTTACCCCACTCTTCCAACAATGCCTTCTTCAGTTCATTTTTGTTTGTTATGTTGTGTTTCCTAATGTTAGTATCCAATAAAAACCACAAATTTTCAATAACATTAAAGTCCGGTGACTGAGCGGGTGGCAACATTAAATGGGGGCAATTCCATATTAGATAAGTCTCCACAATTGTTGACTTATGTTTTGGGTCGTTATCTTGATAGAAGCGGAAATTATCGCTTATACCAAGCTTCGTTACATTTTAGAGCAAATTGTCTTTTAGTATGTTGAGGTACATATTTTTGTCCATTATTCCTTCAACAAACACTAAACTACCTACTCCAGTTGCTAACATACAAGCCCAAACTAATACACTTCCTCCGCCATGCTTAACAGTGGTTTTAACGTTTTCTTTATTCACCTCAGTATTCCGTTTTCGCCAAACGTAGGACATGCCGTCGGAACCGCCGATATTAAATTTAGACTCATCTGCAAAAATAACTGAGTTCCAGAACTCAGAATTCTTCTCGACATGTTCTTTGGCAAAT
Source organism: Ornithomya chloropus (assembly GCA_963971445.1). Lineage (NCBI taxonomy): Eukaryota > Metazoa > Arthropoda > Insecta > Diptera > Hippoboscidae > Ornithomya > Ornithomya chloropus. The sequence goes on from OZ020531.1 coordinate 26,569,621, forward strand.
GAAAGCCGGCTATGTTTATTTTTTTTACTGATGAATGGCTTCTTACGAGCTACTCGACCATTAAAACCAGACTTACGGAGTACTCGACGAATTGTTTCGGCACTACATGACTTGCCTAATCCATTCTCAATTTCACCAGCCACTTTTGGTGCAGATAGCCTCGTATTTGCCCTTATTTTTCTTACAATAAATCTCTCATCAGATGCAATGAAGATTTTATTAGGTGCATTTCTGCCTTTACCCTTTACGCGGTTTTCATTACGACAACGGTGGATAATATTCTGAATGGTAGATTTACTCAAGTTCACAAAGTCAGCAATTTTCCGTACCGAATGCCCATTTTCATAATGATTTAGGACCAGTTCACGCTGTTCAATAGTTGTACGACGACCCATTTTTAAATTACGTGTTTTGATTGACAGTTAATTTAAATTACCAAAATTAGTACTTGAAATGATTGAAAATATTACCAAGAAGGCAGAGAAGAGAAAAAAAGTAAAAATGTTAGGACTAGTCTATGCTTAAGTGCACAGAAATAACTGTACCAAATAATCTGTGAGATGTATTTTTGATGTGTTATAGCAAAGTTCTTATTATTAGACAGTTAGAAATATTCTTTTGTGTTTTCTTTTGTTTTTAATATTCTTTAAACATACAACAACAACTTGGCATTCAAATTTTGTTGATAGCTTTAATAGTTTAGAAGCTAAAGTGGTTTTATTTCTATAAAGGGTAGTGTACCAAATAAGCTGTGAGCCACGTATATCTATACCTAATATTATAAAGGGGAAAGATTTGTATTTTTGTATTTTAGTATGTAACGAGTAAACTCAAAAACTACTGGACCGATTTTAAAAATATCTCGCTATTAGGCTATATTTATTGCCAAAAAATGTCGGGGATCCCTGGACATTCCTACTATTACTAACTCAAGGTGTAAAAAAATTAGTCATAATATATCTTTTATCGTATACGCTGCTGAAAGTATTGATGTTAAAACAAAAAACTGTTCTACAATATTATAGAACATATCAATATCTACAAAAAACTTCCCGAGACCATATGTCCAACTATTGTATTTATGTCACTATAACCGCTTTTTATACCCACTATTGATAGTAATATTGCTATACAAACATTGCACACACATGTGCACAGGCAATTAAGAAATTAAGTATTCACAATAAGTATTTCACACTATTTAAAGAGTAGGGAAATCTGACAACGGCATGTGTGGATACCACTCCAGGTGCACCACTAGGTTCTGGAGAGGATTTTTGGCCAAAACTGGATTTACGGACCATTTTTAAATTAATTTGGAATAAAAGCAACATTTATATGGAATTCTAAGAACATATGTTATGGATCCCATTCCAGATGCACCACCAGGTTCTGGAGAGGATTTTTGACCAAAACTGGATTTACGGACCATTTTCAAATCAAAATTAGAGACTCCATTCGATTTGCGACTAATACAGATTTGTTAAATTTTTAATGAGCTTTCATTTAATGTATAAATCGTTTAAATTTGTTTAGTAGAAATAGATATTTATATAGTGGAATTTCAATTTTTGGTGTTTGATGTATCTCAAGGGAACGCGGATAACGAACATCAAAAAAAAAATATATATTAATATACTTCAAAATTTATTTCGAAACGAATGAAGTCTTTAATGTAGTTTTTTACTGTATTTATTAGTCTAAACAACTTTTAAACAAATATTATACCAAACTATATCGTGGTATGTACATATATAAGCTATTAATATAATCACAACAAGACTCTTGTAAAATGGCCCAACAATATCAGCTATACATAATTAATGTTGAAAGGAGGATAGAAGATTCAATTTTCAATCACACAAACTCCCCAAACAAAAGACAGAAACTCAATTAATAATGGTAAGCCAACAATAAATGATAATATTTCAAAAGAAGGTAGTAATGATTATAATATAATTGATTCTCGTAATCCCTTTTTACTTAATGAAGATATTTATAGTTTGTTGAGTACTTTCGAAATTGAAGTTGTAGAGGATATATTAAAGCTAATTAGACCGAAAATTTCTGATACGCCTTGCACATTATAACCATTAGACATATCTAAATCGTCAACCACATTAGGGCCACCAGGCATTTCTAATCTACCAACAACACTAACACAATTAGACATTTTATAATGACAGAAGCTCATTAGAACCACAAAACATTACTAACGTGCTTGGCACATTAGAACCATTAGGGATTACTAATGTGCCAAGCACATTAGAAATGTCAGCAGTAGAGGGTTTACTAAAGCTTAGCGAGCAGGTTGATAGGTTGAGCAGATCTAACTTACAATATTCTGCAAATATTCTAGATTGCAGGTTTGCCGTTGATATAAAAGACTTAAATTTAAAAATTCTATTAAAAACATTCAAGTCAATATTAAAAAAAAAAATAAAGCAAATAACAAAACAAAAGACAGTAGGGTATTAGCATATACACTTAAGCAAAAATATCTTGAGTACAATAATGTATGCATTTTAAACTTTTATAGTTTTACCTGTTGTACTGATAAAATTTTAGCTTAAGCATATTGTAAATTTTCCCATTGCATAACTTTTTGTTTGGAAGTAAGCACTGACGTAGGGAAAGTAACAGTTTATCGAAGAAATGAACTGATACATTCAAATAAAGAGAAATTTTGCTAGTCAAATGCGTGGAGTTCAACGTATTTTAATTAAACGAGAGATTAAGAACACAAATGCTTATTTATATAGAAACTAGCTGTTGCCCGCGGCTTCACCCGCGTGGAATTCGGTTATCTCGCGGGATGAAACGTTGCCTATGCCCTTCCCTTTTATTCCAAGTTCATTAAAAAAATGGTCCGTAAATCCAGTATTGGCTAAAAATCTCTCCAGAACCTGGTGGTGCATCTGGAGTAGTATCCACACATGCCGTTGTCAGATTTCCCTACTATTTAAATATTGTTATATATTTATTATGAATACTTAATTTCTTAATTGCCTGTGCACATGTGTGTGCAATGCTTGTATGGCAATATAACTATCAATGGTGGGTATAAAAAGGGGTTATAGTGACATAAATACATTAGTTGGACATATGGTCTCGCGAAGTTTTTTGTAGATATTGATATGTTCTATAATATTGTAGAACATTTTTTTGTTTTAATATCAATACTTTCCGCAGCGAATACGATGAAGGGTATTTTATGACTAATTTTTTTACACCTTGGGTTAGTAATAGTATGAAAGTCCAGGGATCCCCGACAGTTTTTGGCAATAAATATAGCCTATGTTACTCAATGATAATGAAGCTTTTTAATAACGAAAATATTTTTGAAATCGGTCCAGTAGTTTTTGAGTTTACTCGTTACATACAAAAATACAAAAATACAAATATACAAATCTTTCCTCTTTATAATATTAGTATGGGTAAGCAAATACTGGATGCTATAGATGAAATTGCCGTAAAGGGCAATTTGCAAAATATCCAAAATGTAGCTACTTTTTGGGAATGAAAATCCGAAAGAAATTTTAACAGTTACTATGATGCTGATCATATGACAGGCATGCTAATCATGCAGCAAGGCCGTTACAAAAATTATGTTCAATATGTTGCATCCCCGCTCCCTGTTTATTTATGGGAAAAAAAAACTTTTGAAACCTTAACACAAAATAATAAAATATTAGAGGATGTGAACTTTACTTTTCATTTAGGCGCTTCTGGTGAAAGTGTCAAAAAAATTTACTGTGCTGAAAAGCGCGTTCTTGTATATAATTTGGTTATAAGGATATCTAAATTATCAAAAATATTAGTAATTGCTCAAGAAAATTTGTCAAGGCACACAACAACTGATATATACAATTTCTTATATGAATTAAAAAATGTTTTGCAAAGTTAGTAATTACAAGTGGCCTTCTTGTAAGCTTTGCTTTGATTGGAAGCGTCCTAAAATGTTATAATAACGATATGTCAGTTGTACAATAGTTAGAGGCATGCGTTTCATACCTCAATAACTCTGAAAAAAATCATTGAAACTTATGGTATTGCAATTCTGTAAGAGCCATTACATAAAAACAATGTGCCAAGATTTGGATTCCAAATTAGGTAGCAAGCATGGTGCGCGCAATATATTAAAATCAACACTTTTAAAGGCGTATTATATTACAAACGTAAAAGACTGTCAAATATGGTTCCGTCATATTTTTAATGTTTTGCTTTTACCATATAAAACAAGTCGATTTTATGAGAATTTTAATGCTTTAAAAGCAAATGTGCAAGAATTACACACATTCGGAAAGGTTTATTGCTTTTATAAAGAAGAGGATCCAAAGAACTATTTAGATACTATTACTTCTAAAAGTCCATTTACGCATATGTTGATATTGAATGATATTGCAGAGTTTGTAAAGAACATCACAAGTGGTAGAGCCGATGTTAATGAATATAGGCATGATGAATTTTGCTTGTTCATAATAAAAAATATTGTTTTTTGTTACCTTTTGGACGAATATAATAGGAATTTATGTATATCTTTCAGGTAGTATTGTAAGTAACGGTGCAGTAGAATCCAGTTTTTACTTCAAAAACATATCGTTCTAAATAATAAGTGTAATTAGGGCCAGGGACCTTTATCAGATTTACAAGACTAAATAACTTAAGCTCTTAAAAGAAATCAGATATAAATACAAATGTGTCATAACATAAACACTGAAATTGAAAACACTATTATTTTAGACGAAAACAAGTGAAAATATTTTAGTCGGCCAAGCCCGACCATTAAATATCCTACACCATTTGATGCATTATTCATGTACATTAAAAAAGAAAACCAAGTGTTTTATTGTTGTTTTAATTGATTTATGTTTATTTATATTTTCTTTAATTCTTCAGAAGATTTTAATATCACATATTTAACAACAATAAAATTAAATGTAATTATTTAGTTATTCTTTTTACCCATACACATATAGCATCATGAATTGCTATGAATTGCTTCATACGTATTTGCATAAATGTTGCAAGTGTTAATGTTTGAAAGACACCAATCTATATACGGATTGCTCTTTGTAGTACCACATTCTATTATTGATCTAAAGTTATTAGATACTATCCATCGTTCTGTATTTAAAGATATATTCCTTCTGCATGTGTTAAAATCTCCTAAAATGATTTTTTTTTTATTTGCATTCTCTGCAATAATGTTTTCTAACTGTGTGTTTAATTCTCTCACAGAAAATCTACTATACAATACCACAAATGTAATCTATATCTATATCTATACCTATACCTATACCTATATCTATATCTATATCTATATCTATATCTATATCTATATCTATATCTATATCTATATCTATATCTATATCTATATCAACATTTATATGGAATTCTAAGAAAATATACTAAGGGTCCCACTCCAGACGCACCACCACGTTCTGGAGAGGATTTTTGTCAAATGTTGCTTTACATCTTGAGTTAGTAATAGTAGGAATGTCCAGGGATGCCCGACATTTTTTGGTAATAAATATAGCCTATGTTACTCAGTGATAATGTAGCTTTCTAATAGCGAGATATTTTTAAAATCGGTCTAGTAGTTTTTGAGTTCACTCGTTACATACAAAAATACAAAAATACAAAAATACAAATCTTTCCCCTTTATAATATTAGGTATAGATATACGTGGCTCACAGCTTATTTGGTACACTACGCTTTATAGAAATAAAACCACTGTAGCTTCTAAACTATTAAAGCTATCAACGAAATTTGAATGCCAAGTTGTTGTTGTATGTTTAAAGAATATTAAAAATTAAAACAAAAACACAAAAGAATATTTCTAACTGTCTAATAATAAGAACTTTGCTATAATTATTTGGTACAGATGTCTTTTTATTTAAAAATAATAAATATTAGTATATTTAATATTTTGTATAGGTACCCTTTTGCTTTTATAGTACTCTGTAGCCTCTTTGGCATTGAATCAACCAGCTTTTAGGTAACATCTGGGCTAATTTTACCCCACTCTTCCAACAATGCCTTCTTCAGTTCATTTTTGTTTGTTATGTTGTGTTTCCTAATGTTAGTATCCAATAAAAACCACAAATTTTCAATAACATTAAAGTCCGGTGACTGAGCCGGTGGCAACATTAAATGGGGACAATTCCATATTAGATAAGTCTCCACAATTGTTGACTTATGTTTTGGGTCGTTATCTTGATAGAAGCGGAAATTATCGCTTATACCAAGCTTCGTTACATTTTAGAGCAAATTGTCTTTTAGTATGTTGAGGTACATATTTTCGTCCATTATTTCTTCAACAAACACTAAACTACCTACTCCAGTTGCTAACATACAAGCCCAAACTAATACACTTCCTCCGCCATGCTTAACAGTGGTTTTAACGTTTTCTTTATTCAGCTCAGTATTCGGTTTTCGCCAAACGTAGGACATGCCGTCGGAACCGCCGATATTAAATTTAGACTCATCTGCAAAAATAACTGAGTTCCAGAACTCAGAATTCTTCTCGACATGTTCTTTGGCAAATGAAAGCCGGCTATGTTTATTTTTTTTACTGATGAATGGCTTCTTACGAGCTACTCGACCATTAAAACCAGACTTACGGAGTACTCGACGAATTGTTTCGGCACTACATGACTTGCCTAATCCATTCTCAATTTCACCAGCCACTTTTGGTGCAGATAGCCTCGTATTTGCCCTTATTTTTCTTAGAATAAATCTCTCATCAGATGCAATGAAGATTTAATTAGGTGCATTTCTGCCTTTATCCTTTACGCGGTTTTCATTACGAAAACGGTGGATAATATTCTGAATGGTAGATTTACTCAAGTTCACAAAGTCAGCAATTTTCCGTACCGAATGCCCATTTTCATAATGATTTAGGACCAGTTCACGCGACGACCCATTTTTAAATTACGTGTTTTGATTGACAGTTAATTTAAATTACCAAAATTAGTACTTGAAATGATTGAAAATATTACCAAGAAGGCAGAGAAGAGAAAAATAGTGAAAAATGTTAGGACTAGTCTATGCTTAAGTGCACAGAAATAACTGTATCAAATAAGCTGCGACATGTATTTTTTTTGATGTGTTATAGCAAAGTTCTTATTAGACAGTTAGAAATATTCTTTTGTGTTTTCTTTTGTTTTTAATATTCTTTAAACATACAACAACAACTTGGCATTCAAATTTTGTTGATAGCTTTAATAGTTTAGAAGCTACAGTGGTTTTATTTCTATAAAGCGTAGTGTACCAAATAAGCTGTGAGCCACGTATATCTATACCTAATATTATTAAGGGGAAAGATTTGTATTTTTGTATTTTTGTATGTAACGAGTAAACTCAAAAACTACTGGACCGATTTTAAAAATATCTCGCTATTAGGCTATATTTATTGCCAAAAAATGTCGGGGATCCCTGGACATTCCTACTATTACTAACTCAAGGTGTAAAAAAATTAGTCATAAAATACCCTTCATCGTATACGCTGCTGAAAGTATTGATGTTAAAACAAAAAACTGTTCTACAATATTATAGAACATGTCAATATCTACAAAAAACTTCCCGAGACCATATGTCCAACTAATATATTTATGTCACTATAACCCCTTTTTATACCCACTATTGATAGTAATATTGCCATACAAACATTGCACACACATGTACGCAGGCAATTAAGAAATTAAGTATTCACAATAAGTATTTCACACTATTTAAAGAGTAGGGAAATCTGACAACGGCATGTGTGGATACCACTTCAGGTGCACCACTAGGTTCTGGAGAGGATTTTTGGCCAAAACTGGATTTACGGACCATTTTTTAATTAATTTGGAATAAAAGCAACATTTATATGGAATTCTAAGAACATATGTTATGGATCCCACTCCAGATGCACCACCAGGTCCTGGAGAGAATTTTTGGTCAATACTGGATTTTTGGACCATTTTTTAATCATTTTGGAATAAAAGCAACATTTATATGGAACTCTGAGAACATATGTTATAGTTCCCACTCCAGTATCACCACCACCAGGTTCTGGAGAGGATTTTTGACCAAAACTGGATTTACGGACCATTTTCAAATCAAAATTAGAGACTCCATTCGATTTGCGATTAATACAGATTTGTTAAATTTTTAATGAGCTTTCATTTAATGTATAAATCGTTTAAATTTGTTTAGTAGAAATAGAGATTTATATAGTGGAATTTCAATTTTTGGTGTTTGATGTATCTCAAGGGAACGCGGATAACGATCGTCAAAAAAAAATATATATTAATATACTTCAAAATTTATTTCGAAACGAATGAAGTCTTTAATTTAGTTTTTTACTGTATTTATTAGTCTAAACAACTTTTAAACAAATATTATACCAAACTATATCGTGGTATGTACATATATAAGCTATTAATATAAGTTATTATTTAATTACAGAATCATCCAATATCACAACAAGACTCTTGTAAAATGGCCCAACAATATCAGCTATACATAATTAATGTTGAAAAGAGGATAGAAGATTCAATTTTCAATCACACAAACTCCCCAAACAAAAGACAGAAACTCAATTAATAATGGTAAGCCAACAATAAATGATAATATTTCAAAAGAAGGTAGTAATGATTATAATATAATTGATTATCGTAATCCCTTTTTACTTAATGAAGATATTTATAGTTTGTTGAGTACTTTCGAAATTGAAGTTGTAGAGGATATATTAAAGCTAATTAGACCGAAAATTTCTGATACGCCTTGCACATTATAACCATTAGACATATCTAAATCGTCAACCACATTAGGGCCACCAGGCATTTCTAATCTACCAACAACACTAACACAATTAGACATTTTATAATGACAGAAGCTCATTAGAACCACAAAACATTACTAACGTGCTTGGCACATTAGAACCATTAGGGATTACTAATGTGCCAAGCACATGCCGTTGTCAGATTTCCCTACTATTTAAATATTGTTATATATTTATTATGAATACTTAATTTCTTAATTGCCTGTGTACATGTGTGTGCAATGCTTGTATGGTAATATTACTATCAATGGTGGGTATAAAAAGGGGTTATAGTGACATAAGTACAATAGTTGGACATATGGTCTCGCGAAGTTTTTTGTAGATATTGATATGTTCTATAATATTGTAGAACATTTTTTTGTTTTAATATCAATACTTTCCGCAGCGAATACGATGAAGGGTATTTTATGACTAATTTTTTTACACCTTGGGTTAGTAATAGTATGAAAGTCCAGGGATCCCCGACAGTTTTTGGCAATAAATATAGCCTATGTTACTCAATGATAATGAAGCTTTTTAATAACGAAAATATTTTTGAAATCGGTTCAGTAGTTTTTGAGTTTACTCGTTACATACAAAAATACAAAAATACAAATATACAAATCTTTCCTCTTCATAATATTAGTATGGGTAAGCAAATACTGGATGCTATAGATGAAATTGCCGTAAAGAGCAATTTGCAAAATATCCAAAATGTGGCTACTTTTTGGGAATTCAAATCCGAAAGAAATTTTAACAGTTACTATGATGCTGATCATATGACAGGCATGCTAATCATGCAGCAAGGCCGTTACAAAAATTATGTTCAATATGTTGCATCCCCGCTCCCTGTTTATTTATGGGAAAAAAAAAAACTTTTGAAACCTTAACACAAAATAATAAAATATTAGAGGATGTGAACTTTACTTTTCATTTAGGCGCTTCTGGTGAAAGTGTCAAAAAAATTTACTGTGCTGAAAAGCGCGTTCTTGTATATAATTTGGTTATAAGGATATCTAAATTATCAAAAATATTAGTAATTGCTCAAGAAAATTTGTCAAGGCACACAACAACTGATATATACAATTTCTTATATGAATTAAAAAATGTTTTGCAAAGTTAGTAATTACAAGTGGCCTTCTTGTAAGCTTTGCTTTGATTGGAAGCGTCCTAAAATGTTATAATAACGATATGTCAGTTGTACAATAGTTAGAGGCATGCGTTTCATACCTCAATAACTCTGAAAAAAATCATTGAAACTTATGGTATTGCAATTCTGTAAGAGCCATTACATAAAAACAATGTGCCAAGATTTGGATTCCAAATTAGGTAGCAAGCATGGTGCGCGCAATATATTAAAATCAACACTTTTAAAGGCGTATTATATTACAAACGTAAAAGACTGTCAAATATGGTTCCGTCATATTTTTAATGTTTTGCTTTTACCATATAAAACAAGTCGATTTTATGAGAATTTTAATGCTTTAAAAGCAAATGTGCAAGAATTACACACATTCGGAAAGGTTTATTGCTTTTATAAAGAAGAGGATCCAAAGAACTATTTAGATACTATTACTTCTAAAAGTCCATTTACGCATATGTTGATATTGAATGATATTGCAGAGTTTGTAAAGAACATCACAAGTGGTAGAGCCGATGTTAATGAATATAGGCATGATGAATTTTGCTTGTTCATAATAAAAAATATTGTTTTTTGTTACCTTTTGGACGAATATAATAGGAATTTATGTATATCTTTCAGGTAGTATTGTAAGTAACGGTGCAGTAGAATCCAGTTTTTACTTCAAAAACATATCGTTCTAAATAATAAGTGTAATTAGGGCCAGGGACCTTTATCAGATTTACAAGACTAAATAACTTAAGCTCTTAAAAGAAATCAGATATAAATACAAATGTGTCATAACATAAACACTGAAATTGAAAACACTATTATTTTAGACGAAAACAAGTGAAAATATTTTAGTCGGCCAAGCCCGACCATTAAATATCCTACACCATTTGATGCATTATTCATGTACATTAAAAAAGAAAACCAAGTGTTTTATTGTTGTTTTAATTGATTTATGTTTATTTATATTTTCTTTAATTCTTCAGAAGATTTTAATATCACATATTTAACAACAATAAAATTAAATGTAATTATTTAGTTATTCTTTTTACCCATACACATATAGCATCATGAATTGCTATGAATTGCTTCATACGTATTTGCATAAATGTTGCAAGTGTTAATGTTTGAAAGACACCAATCTATATACGGATTGCTCTTTGTAGTACCACATTCTATTATTGATCTAAAGTTATTAGATACTATCCATCGTTCTGTATTTAAAGATATATTCCTTCTGCATGTGTTAAAATCTCCTAAAATGATTGTTTTTATATTTGCATTCTCTGCAATAATGTTTTCTAACTGTGTGTTTAATTCTCTCACAGAAAATCTACTATACAATACCACAAATGTAATCTATATCTATATCTATACCTATACCTATATCTATATCTATATCTATATCTATATCTATATCTATATCTATATCTATATCTATATCAACATTTATATGGAATTCTAAGAAAATATACTAAGGGTCCCACTCCAGACGCACCACCACGTTCTGGAGAGGATTTTTGTCAAATGTTGCTTTACATCTTGAGTTAGTAATAGTAGGAATGTCCAGGGATGCCCGACATTTTTTGGTAATAAATATAGCCTATGTTACTCAGTGATAATGTAGCTTTCTAATAGCGAGATATTTTTAAAATCGGTCTAGTAGTTTTTGAGTTCACTCGTTACATACAAAAATACAAAAATACAAAAATACAAATCTTTCCCCTTTATAATATTAGGTATAGATATACGTGGCTCACAGCTTATTTGGTACACTACCCTTCATATAAATAAAACCACTGTAGCTTCTAAACTATTAAAGCTATCAACGAAATTTGAACGCCAAGTTGTTGTTGTATGTTTCAAGAATATTAAAAACAAAAACAAAAACACAAAAGAATATTTCTAACTGTCTAATAATAAGAACTTTGCTATAATTATTTGGTACAGATGTCTTTTTATTTAAAAATAATAAATATTAGTATATTTAATATTTTGTATAGGTACCCTTTTGCTTGTATAGTACTCTGTAGCCTCTTTGGCATTGAATCAACCAGCTTTTAGGTAACATCTGGGCTAATTTTACCCCACTCTTCCAACAATGCCTTCTTCAGTTCATTTTTGTTTGTTATGTTGTGTTTCCTAATGTTAGTATCCAATAAAAACCACAAATTTTCAATAACATTAAAGTCCGGTGACTGAGCCGGTGGCAACATTAAATGGGGACAATTCCATATTAGATAAGTCTCCACAATTGTTGACTTATGTTTTGGGTCGTTATCTTGATAGAAGCGGAAATTATCGCTTATACCAAGCTTCGTTACATTTTAGAGCAAATTGTCTTTTAGTATGTTGAGGTACATATTTTTGTCCATTATTTCTTCAACAAACACTAAACTACCTACTCCAGTTGCTAACATACAAGCCCAAACTAATACACTTCCTCCGCCATGCTTAACAGTGGTTTTAACGTTTTCTTTATTCAGCTCAGTATTCGGTTTTCGCCAAACGTAGGACATGCCGTCGGAACCGCCGATATTAAATTTAGACTCATCTGCAAAAATAACTGAGTTCCAGAACTCAGAATTCTTCTCGACATGTTCTTTGGCAAATGAAAGCCGGCTATGTTTATTTTTTTTACTGATGAATGGCTTCTTACGAGCTACTCGACCATTAAAACCAGACTTACGGAGTACTCGACGAATTGTTTCGGCACTACATGACTTGCCTAATCCATTCTCAATTTCACCAGCCACTTTTGGTGCAGATAGCCTCGTATTTGCCCTTATTTTTCTTAGAATAAATCTCTCATCAGATGCAATGAAGATTTAATTAGGTGCATTTCTGCCTTTATCCTTTACGCGGTTTTCATTACGAAAACGGTGGATAATATTCTGAATGGTAGATTTACTCAAGTTCACAAAGTCAGCAATTTTCCGTACCGAATGCCCATTTTCATAATGATTTAGGACCAGTTCACGCGACGACCCATTTTTAAATTACGTGTTTTGATTGACAGTTAATTTAAATTACCAAAATTAGTACTTAAAATGATTGAAAATATTACCAAGAAGGCAGAGAAGAGAAAAATAGTGAAAAATGTTAGGACTAGTCTATGCTTAAGTGCACAGAAATAACTGTATCAAATAAGCTGCGACATGTATTTTTTTTGATGTGTTATAGCAAAGTTCTTATTAGACAGTTAGAAATATTCTTTTGTGTTTTCTTTTGTTTTTAATATTCTTTAAACATACAACAACAACTTGGCATTCAAATTTCGTTGATAGCTTTAATAGTTTAGAAGCTACAGAGGTTTTATTAAAGGGTAGTGTACCAAATAAGCTGTGAGCCACGTATATCTATACCTAATATTATAAAGGGGAAAGATTTGTATTTTTGTATTTTTGTATGTAACGAGTAAACTCAAAAACTACTGGACCGATTTTAAAAATATCTCGCTATTAGGCTATATTTATTGCCAAAAAATGTCGGGGATCCCTGGACATTCCTACTATTACTAACTCAAGGTGTAAAAAAATTAGTCATAAAATACCCTTCATCGTATACGCTGCTGAAAGTATTGATGTTAAAACAAAAAACTGTTCTACAATATTATAGAACATGTCAATATCTACAAAAAACTTCCCGAGACCATATGTCCAACTATTGTACTTATGTCACTATAACCCCTTTTTATACCCACTATTGATAGTAATATTGCCATACAAACATTGCACACACATGTACACAGGCAATTAAGAAATTAAGTATTCACAATAAGTATTTCACACTATTTAAAGAGTAGGGAAATCTGACAACGGCATGTGTGGATACCACTTCAGGTGCACCACTAGGTTCTGGAGAGGATTTTTGGCCAAAACTGGATTTACGGACCATTTTTTAATTAATTTGGAATAAAAGCAACATTTATATGGAATTCTAAGAACATATGTTATGGATCCCATTCCAGATGCACCACCAGGTTCTGGAGAGGATTTTTGGTCAATACTGGATTTTTGGACCATTTTTTAATGATTTTGGAATAAAAGCAACATTTATATGGAACTCTGAGAACATATGTTATAGTTCCCACTCCAGTATCACCACCACCAGGTTCTGGAGAGGATTTTTGACCAAAACTGGATTTACGGACCATTTTCAAATCAAAATTAGAGACTCCATTCGATTTGCGATTAATACGGATTTGTTAAATTTTTAATGAGCTTTCATTTAATGTATAAATCGTTTAAATTTGTTTAGTAGAAAAAGATATTTATATAGTGGAATTTCAATTTTTGGTGTTTGATGTATCTCAAGGGAACGCGTATAACGAACGTCAAAAAAAAATATATATTAATATACTTCAAAATTTATTTCGAAACGAATGAAGTCTTTAATGTAGTTTTTTACTGTATTTATTAGTCTAAACAACTTTTAAACAAATATTATACCAAACTATATCGTGGTATGTACATATATAAGCTATTAATATAAGTTATTATTTAATTACAGAATCATCCAATATCACAACAAGACTCTTGTAAAATGGCCCAACAATATCAGCTATACATAAATAATGTTGAAAGGAGGATAGAAGATTCAATTTTCAATCACACAAACTCCCCAAACAAAAGACAGAAACTCAATTAATAATGGTAAGCCAACAATAAATGATAATATTTCAAAAGAAGGTAGTAATGATTATAATATAATTGATTCTCGTAATCCCCTTTTACTTAATGAAGATATTTATAGTTTGTTGAGTACTTTCGAAATTGAAGTTGTAGAGGATATATTAAAGCTAATTAGACCGAAAATTTCTGATACGCCTTGCACATTATAACCATTAGACATATCTAAATCGTCAACCACATTAGGGCCACCAGGCATTTCTAATCTACCAACAACACTAACACAATTAGACATTTTATAATGACAGAAGCTTATTAGAACCTCAAAACATTACTAACGTGCTTGGCACATTAGAAATTACTAACGTGCTTGGCACATTAGAAATGTCAGCAGTAGAGGGTTTACTAAAGCTTAGCGAGCAGGTTGATAGGTTGAGCAGATCTAACTTACAATATTCTGCAAATATTCTAGATTGCAGGTTGTCCGTTGATATAAAAGACTTAAATTTAAAAATTCTATTAAAAACATACAAGTCAAAAAAAAAAAAAAAATAAAGCAAATAACAAAACAAAAGACAGTAGGGTATTAGCATATACACTTAAGCAAAAATATCTTGAGTACAATAATGTATGCATTTTAAACTTTTATAGTTTTACCTGTTGTACTGATAAAATTTTAGCTTAAGCATATTGTAAATTTTCCCATTGCATAACTTTTTGTTTGGAAGTAAGCACTGACGTAGGGAAAGTAACAGTTTATCGAAGAAATGAACAGATACATTCAAATAAAGAGAAATTTTGCTAGTCAAATGCGTGGAGTTCAACGTATTTTAATTAAACGAGAGATTAAGAACACAAATGCTTATTTATATAGAAACTAGCTGTTGCCCGCGGCTTCACCCGCGTGGAATTCGGTTATCTCGCGGGATGAAACGTTGCCTATGCCCTTCCCTTTTATTCCAAGTTCATTAAAAAAATGGTCCGTAAATCCAGTATTGGCTAAAAATCTCTCCAGAACCTGGTGGTGCATCTGGAGTGGTATCCACACATGCCGTTGTCAGATTTCCCTACTATTTAAATATTGTTATATATTTATTATGAATACTTAATTTCTTAATTGCCTGTGCACATGTGTGTGCAATGCTTGTATGGCAATATAACTATCAATGGTGGGTATAAAAAGGGGTTATAGTGACATAAATACATTAGTTGGACATATGGTCTCGCG
The DNA here is from genome assembly GCA_963971445.1 of Ornithomya chloropus. NCBI lineage: Eukaryota > Metazoa > Arthropoda > Insecta > Diptera > Hippoboscidae > Ornithomya > Ornithomya chloropus. The sequence continues at coordinate 26,585,418 of OZ020531.1, forward strand.
AAGTTTTTTGTAGATATTGATATGTTCTATAATATTGTAGAACATTTTTTTGTTTTAATATCAATACTTTCCGCAGCGTATACGATGAAGGGTATTTTATGACTAATTTTTTTACACCTTGGGTTAGTAATAGTAGGAAAGTCCAGGGAACCCCGACAGTTTTTGGCAATAAATATAGCCTATGTTACTCAATGATAATGAAGCTTTTTAATAACGAAAATATTTTTGAAATCGGTCCAGTAGTTTTTGAGTTTACTCGTTACATACAAAAATACAAAAATACAAATATACAAATCTTTCCTCTTTATAATATTAGTATGGGTAAGCAAATACTGGATGCTATAGATGAAATTGCCGTAAAGAGCAATTTGCAAAATATCCAAAATGTGGCTACTTTTTGGGAATGCAAATCCGAAAGAAATTTTAACAGTTACTATGATGCTGATCATATGACAGGCATGCTAACCATGCAGCAAGGCCGTTACAAAAATTATGTTCAATATGTTGCATCCCCGCTCCCTGTTTATTTATGGGAAAAAAAAACTTTTGAAACCTTAACACAAAATAATAAAATATTAGAGGATGTGAACTTTACTTTTCATTTAGGCGCTTCTGGTGAAAGTGTCAAAAAAATTTACTGTGCTGAAAAGCGCGTTCTTGTATATAATTTGGTTATAAGGATATCTAAATTATCAAAAATATTAGTAATTGTTCAAGAAAATTTGTCAAGGCACACAACAACTGATATATACAATTTCTTATATGAATTAAAAAATGTTTGGCAAAGTTAGTAATTACAAGTGGCCTTCTTGTAAACGTAAGCTTTGCTTTGATTGGAAGCGTCCTAAAATGTTATAATAACGATATGTCAGTTGTACAATAGTTAGAGGCATGCGTTTCATACCTCAATAACTCTGAAAAAAATCATTGAAACTTGTGGTATTGCAATTCTGTAAGAGCCATTACATAAAAACAATGTGCCAAGATTTGGATTCCAAATTAGGTAGCAAGCATGGTGCGCGCAATATATTAAAATCAACACTTTTAAAGGCGTATTATATTACAAACGTAAAAGACTGTCAAATATGGTTCCGTCATATTTTTAATGTTTTGCTTTTACCATATAAAACAAGTCGATTTTATGAGAATTTTAATGCTTTAAAAGCAAATGTGCAAGAATTACACACATTCGGAAAGGTTTATTGCTTTTATAAAGAAGAGGATCCAAAGAACTATTTAGATACTATTACTTCTAAAAGTCCATTTACGCATATGTTGATATTGAATGATATTGCAGAGTTTGTAAAGAACATCACAAGTGGTAGAGCCGATGTTAATGAATATAGGCATGATGAATTTTGCTTGTTCATAATAAAAAATATTGTTTTTTGTTACCTTTTGGACGAATATAATAGGAATTTATGTATATCTTTCAGGTAGTATTGTAAGTAACGGTGCAGTAGAATCCAGTTTTTACTTCAAAAACATATCGTTCTAAATAATAAGTGTAATTAGGGCCAGGGACCTTTATCAGATTTACAAGACTAAATAACTTAAGCTCTTAAAAGAAATCAGATATAAATACAAATGTGTCATAACATAAACACTGAAATTGAAAACACTATTATTTTAGACGAAAACAAGTGAAAATATTTTAGTCGGCCAAGCCCGACCATTAAATATCCTACACCATTTGATGCATTATTCATGTACATTAAAAAAGAAAACCAAGTGTTTTATTGTTGTTTTAATTGATTTATGTTTATTTATATTTTCTTTAATTCTTCAGAAGATTTTAATATCACATATTTAACAACAATAAAATTAAATGTAATTATTTAGTTATTCTTTTTACCCATACACATATAGCATCATGAATTGCTATGAATTGCTTCATACGTATTTGCATAAATGTTGCAAGTGTTAATGTTTGAAAGACACCAATCTATATACGGATTGCTCTTTGTAGTACCACATTCTATTATTGATCTAAAGTTATTAGATACTATCCATCGTTCTGTATTTAAAGATATATTCCTTCTGCATGTGTTAAAATCTCCTAAAATGATTGTTTTTATATTTGCATTCTCTGCAATAATGTTTTCTAACTGTGTGTTTAATTCTCTCACAGAAAATCTACTATACAATACCACAAATGTAATCTATATCTATATCTATACCTATACCTATACCTATATCTATATCTATATCTATATCTATATCTATATCTATATCTATATCTATATCTATATCAACATTTATATGGAATTCTAAGAAAATATACTAAGGGTCCCACTCCAGACGCACCACCACGTTCTGGAGAGGATTTTTGTCAAATGTTGCTTTACATCTTGAGTTAGTAATAGTAGGAATGTCCAGGGATGCCCGACATTTTTTGGTAATAAATATAGCCTATGTTACTCAGTGATAATGTAGCTTTCTAATAGCGAGATATTTTTAAAATCGGTCTAGTAGTTTTTGAGTTCACTCGTTACATACAAAAATACAAAAATACAAAAATACAAATCTTTCCCCTTTATAATATTAGGTATAGATATACGTGGCTCACAGCTTATTTGGTACACTACGCTTTATAGAAATAAAACCACTGTAGCTTCTAAACTATTAAAGCTATCAACGAAATTTGAATGCCAAGTTGTTGTTGTATGTTTAAAGAATATTAAAAACAAAAACAAAAACACAAAAGAATATTTCTAACTGTCTAATAATAAGAACTTTGCTATAATTATTTGGTACAGATGTCTTTTTATTTAAAAATAATAAATATTAGTATATTTAATATTTTGTATAGGTACCCTTTTGCTTGTATAGTACTCTATAGCCTCTTTGGCATTGAATCAACCAGCTTTTAGGTAACATCTGGGCTAATTTTACCCCACTCTTCCAACAATGCCTTCTTCAGTTCATTTTTGTTTGTTATGTTGTGTTTCCTAATGTTAGTATCCAATAAAAACCACAAATTTTCAATAACATTAAAGTCCGGTGACTGAGCCGGTGGCAACATTAAATGGGGACAATTCCATATTAGATAAGTCTCCACAATTGTTGACTTATGTTTTGGGTCGTTATCTTGATAGAAGCGGAAATTATCGCTTATACCAAGCTTCGTTACATTTTAGAGCAAATTGTCTTTTAGTATGTTGAGGTACATATTTTTGTCCATTATTTCTTCAACAAACACTAAACTACCTACTCCAGTTGCTAACATACAAGCCCAAACTAATACACTTCCTCCGCCATGCTTAACAGTGGTTTTAACGTTTTCTTTATTCAGCTCAGTATTCGGTTTTCGCCAAACGTAGGACATGCCGTCGGAACCGCCGATATTAAATTTAGACTCATCTGCAAAAATAACTGAGTTCCAGAACTCAGAATTCTTCTCGACATGTTCTTTGGCAAATGAAAGCCGGCTATGTTTATTTTTTTTACTGATGAATGGCTTCTTACGAGCTACTCGACCATTAAAACCAGACTTACGGAGTACTCGACGAATTGTTTCGGCACTACATGACTTGCCTAATCCATTCTCAATTTCACCAGCCACTTTTGGTGCAGATAGCCTCGTATTTGCCCTTATTTTTCTTAGAATAAATCTCTCATCAGATGCAATGAAGATTTAATTAGGTGCATTTCTGCCTTTATCCTTTACGCGGTTTTCATTTCGAAAACGGTGGATAATATTCTGAATGGTAGATTTACTCAAGTTCACAAAGTCAGCAATTTTCCGTACCGAATGCCCATTTTCATAATGATTTAGGACCAGTTCACGCGACGACCCATTTTTAAATTACGTGTTTTGATTGACAGTTAATTTAAATTACCAAAATTAGTACTTAAAATGATTGAAAATATTACCAAGAAGGCAGAGAAGAGAAAAATAGTGAAAAATGTTAGGACTAGTCTATGCTTAAGTGCACAGAAATAACTGTATCAAATAAGCTGCGACATGTATTTTTTTTGATGTGTTATAGCAAAGTTCTTATTAGACAGTTAGAAATATTCTTTTGTGTTTTCTTTTGTTTTTAATATTCTTTAAACATACAACAACAACTTGGCATTCAAATTTCGTTGATAGCTTTAATAGTTTAGAAGCTACAGAGGTTTTATTAAAGGGTAGTGTACCAAATAAGCTGTGAGCCACGTATATCTATACCTAATATTATAAAGGGGAAAGATTTGTATTTTTGTATTTTTGTATGTAACGAGTAAACTCAAAAACTACTGGACCGATTTTAAAAATATCTCGCTATTAGGCTATATTTATTGCCAAAAAATGTCGGGGATCCCTGGACATTCCTACTATTACTAACTCAAGGTGTAAAAAAATTAGTCATAAAATACCCTTCATCGTATACGCTGCTGAAAGTATTGATGTTAAAACAAAAAACTGTTCTACAATATTATAGAACATGTCAATATCTACAAAAAACTTCCCGAGACCATATGTCCAACTATTGTACTTATGTCACTATAACCCCTTTTTATACCCACTATTGATAGTAATATTGCCATACAAACATTGCACACACATGTACACAGGCAATTAAGAAATTAAGTATTCACAATAAGTATTTCACACTATTTAAAGAGTAGGGAAATCTGACAACGGCATGTGTGGATACCACTTCAGGTGCACCACTAGGTTCTGGAGAGGATTTTTGGCCAAAACTGGATTTACGGACCATTTTTTAATTAATTTGGAATAAAAGCAACATTTATATGGAATTCTAAGAACATATGTTATGGATCCCATTCCAGATGCACCACCAGGTTCTGGAGAGGATTTTTGGTCAATACTGGATTTTTGGACCATTTTTTAATGATTTTGGAATAAAAGCAACATTTATATGGAACTCTGAGAACATATGTTATAGTTCCCACTCCAGTATCACCACCACCAGGTTCTGGAGAGGATTTTTGACCAAAACTGGATTTACGGACCATTTTCAAATCAAAATTAGAGACTCCATTCGATTTGCGATTAATACGGATTTGTTAAATTTTTAATGAGCTTTCATTTAATGTATAAATCGTTTAAATTTGTTTAGTAGAAAAAGATATTTATATAGTGGAATTTCAATTTTTGGTGTTTGATGTATCTCAAGGGAACGCGTATAACGAACGTCAAAAAAAAATATATATTAATATACTTCAAAATTTATTTCGAAACGAATGAAGTCTTTAATGTAGTTTTTTACTGTATTTATTAGTCTAAACAACTTTTAAACAAATATTATACCAAACTATATCGTGGTATGTACATATATAAGCTATTAATATAAGTTATTATTTAATTACAGAATCATCCAATATCACAACAAGACTCTTGTAAAATGGCCCAACAATATCAGCTATACATAAATAATGTTGAAAGGAGGATAGAAGATTCAATTTTCAATCACACAAACTCCCCAAACAAAAGACAGAAACTCAATTAATAATGGTAAGCCAACAATAAATGATAATATTTCAAAAGAAGGTAGTAATGATTATAATATAATTGATTCTCGTAATCCCCTTTTACTTAATGAAGATATTTATAGTTTGTTGAGTACTTTCGAAATTGAAGTTGTAGAGGATATATTAAAGCTAATTAGACCGAAAATTTCTGATACGCCTTGCACATTATAACCATTAGACATATCTAAATCGTCAACCACATTAGGGCCACCAGGCATTTCTAATCTACCAACAACACTAACACAATTAGACATTTTATAATGACAGAAGCTTATTAGAACCTCAAAACATTACTAACGTGCTTGGCACATTAGAAATTACTAACGTGCTTGGCACATTAGAAATGTCAGCAGTAGAGGGTTTACTAAAGCTTAGCGAGCAGGTTGATAGGTTGAGCAGATCTAACTTACAATATTCTGCAAATATTCTAGATTGCAGGTTGTCCGTTGATATAAAAGACTTAAATTTAAAAATTCTATTAAAAACATACAAGTCAAAAAAAAAAAAAAAATAAAGCAAATAACAAAACAAAAGACAGTAGGGTATTAGCATATACACTTAAGCAAAAATATCTTGAGTACAATAATGTATGCATTTTAAACTTTTATAGTTTTACCTGTTGTACTGATAAAATTTTAGCTTAAGCATATTGTAAATTTTCCCATTGCATAACTTTTTGTTTGGAAGTAAGCACTGACGTAGGGAAAGTAACAGTTTATCGAAGAAATGAACAGATACATTCAAATAAAGAGAAATTTTGCTAGTCAAATGCGTGGAGTTCAACGTATTTTAATTAAACGAGAGATTAAGAACACAAATGCTTATTTATATAGAAACTAGCTGTTGCCCGCGGCTTCACCCGCGTGGAATTCGGTTATCTCGCGGGATGAAACGTTGCCTATGCCCTTCCCTTTTATTCCAAGTTCATTAAAAAAATGGTCCGTAAATCCAGTATTGGCTAAAAATCTCTCCAGAACCTGGTGGTGCATCTGGAGTGGTATCCACACATGCCGTTGTCAGATTTCCCTACTATTTAAATATTGTTATATATTTATTATGAATACTTAATTTCTTAATTGCCTGTGCACATGTGTGTGCAATGCTTGTATGGCAATATAACTATCAATGGTGGGTATAAAAAGGGGTTATAGTGACATAAATACATTAGTTGGACATATGGTCTCGCGAAGTTTTTTGTAGATATTGATATGTTCTATAATATTGTAGAACATTTTTTTGTTTTAATATCAATACTTTCCGCAGCGTATACGATGAAGGGTATTTTATGACTAATTTTTTTACACCTTGGGTTAGTAATAGTAGGAAAGTCCAGGGAACCCCGACAGTTTTTGGCAATAAATATAGCCTATGTTACTCAATGATAATGAAGCTTTTTAATAACGAAAATATTTTTGAAATCGGTCCAGTAGTTTTTGAGTTTACTCGTTACATACAAAAATACAAAAATACAAATATACAAATCTTTCCTCTTTATAATATTAGTATGGGTAAGCAAATACTGGATGCTATAGATGAAATTGCCGTAAAGAGCAATTTGCAAAATATCCAAAATGTGGCTACTTTTTGGGAATGCAAATCCGAAAGAAATTTTAACAGTTACTATGATGCTGATCATATGACAGGCATGCTAACCATGCAGCAAGGCCGTTACAAAAATTATGTTCAATATGTTGCATCCCCGCTCCCTGTTTATTTATGGGAAAAAAAAACTTTTGAAACCTTAACACAAAATAATAAAATATTAGAGGATGTGAACTTTACTTTTCATTTAGGCGCTTCTGGTGAAAGTGTCAAAAAAATTTACTGTGCTGAAAAGCGCGTTCTTGTATATAATTTGGTTATAAGGATATCTAAATTATCAAAAATATTAGTAATTGTTCAAGAAAATTTGTCAAGGCACACAACAACTGATATATACAATTTCTTATATGAATTAAAAAATGTTTGGCAAAGTTAGTAATTACAAGTGGCCTTCTTGTAAACGTAAGCTTTGCTTTGATTGGAAGCGTCCTAAAATGTTATAATAACGATATGTCAGTTGTACAATAGTTAGAGGCATGCGTTTCATACCTCAATAACTCTGAAAAAAATCATTGAAACTTGTGGTATTGCAATTCTGTAAGAGCCATTACATAAAAACAATGTGCCAAGATTTGGATTCCAAATTAGGTAGCAAGCATGGTGCGCGCAATATATTAAAATCAACACTTTTAAAGGCGTATTATATTACAAACGTAAAAGACTGTCAAATATGGTTCCGTCATATTTTTAATGTTTTGCTTTTACCATATAAAACAAGTCGATTTTATGAGAATTTTAATGCTTTAAAAGCAAATGTGCAAGAATTACACACATTCGGAAAGGTTTATTGCTTTTATAAAGAAGAGGATCCAAAGAACTATTTAGATACTATTACTTCTAAAAGTCCATTTACGCATATGTTGATATTGAATGATATTGCAGAGTTTGTAAAGAACATCACAAGTGGTAGAGCCGATGTTAATGAATATAGGCATGATGAATTTTGCTTGTTCATAATAGAAAATATTGTTTTTTGTTACCTTTTGGACGAATATAATAGGAATTTATGTATATCTTTCAGGTAGTATTGTAAGTAACGGTGCAGTAGAATCCAGTTTTTACTTCACAAACATATCGTTCTAAATAATAAGTGTAATTAGGGCCAGGGACCTTTATCAGATTTACAAGACTAAATAACTTAAGCTCTTAAAAGAAATCAGATATAAATACAAATGTGTCATAACATAAACACTGAAATTGAAAACACTATTATTTTAGACGAAAACAAGTGAAAATATTTTAGTCGGCCAAGCCCGACCATTAAATATCCTACACCATTTGATGCATTATTCATGTACATTAAAAAAGAAAACCAAGTGTTTTATTGTTGTTTTAATTGATTTATGTTTATTTATATTTTCTTTAATTCTTCAGAAGATTTTAATATCACATATTTAACAACAATAAAATTAAATGTAATTATTTAGTTATTCTTTTTACCCATACACATATAGCATCATGAATTGCTATGAATTGCTTCATACGTATTTGCATAAATGTTGCAAGTGTTAATGTTTGAAAGACACCAATCTATATACGGATTGCTCTTTGTAGTACCACATTCTATTATTGATCTAAAGTTATTAGATCCTATCCATTGTTCTGTATTTAAAAAAATTTTCCTTCTGCATGTGTTAAAATCTCCTAAAATGATTGTTTTTATATTTGCATTCTCTGCAATAATGTTTTCTAACTGTGTGTTTAATTCTCTCAAAGAAAATCTACTATACAATACCACAAATGTAATCTATATCTATATCCATATTTATATCTATATCTATACTAATATTATAAAGAGGAAAGATTTGTATTTTTGTATTTTTGTATGTAATGAGTAAACTCAAAAACTACTAAACCGATTTCAAAAATATTTTCGCTATTAGAAAGATACATTATCACTGAGTAACATAGGCTATATTTATTGTCAAAAAATGACGAGGATCCCTGGACATTTCTACTATTACTAACCCAAGATGTAAAGCAACATTAGGCAAAAATCCTCTCCAGAACGTGGTGGTGCGTCTGGAGTGGGACCCTTAGCATATTTTCTCAGAATTCCATAGAAATGTTGCTTTTATTCGAAATTAATTAAAAAATGGTCCGTAAATCTAGTTTTGGCCAAAAATCCTCTCCAGAACCTGTTGGTATATGTGGAGTGGGATTCATTACATATGTTCTTAGAATTCCACATAAATTTTGCTTTTATTCCAAATTCATTAAAAAATGGTCCGTAAATCCAGTATTGACCAAAAATCCTCTCCAGAACCTGGTGGTGCATCTGGAGTGGGATCCATAACATATGTTCTTAGAATTTCATATAAATGTTGCTTTTATTCCAAATTAATTAAAAAATGGTTCGTAAATCCAGTTTTGGCCAAAAATCCTCTCCAGAGCCTAGTGGTGCATCTGGAGTGGTACCTACACATGCCGTTGTCAGATTTCTCTACTATTTAAATATTGTTATATATTTATTATGAATACTTAATTTCTTAATTGCCTGTGCACATGTGTGTGCAATGCTTGTATGGCAATATAACTATCAATGGTGGGTATAAAAAGGGGTTATAGTGACATAAATACATTAGTTGGACATATGGTCTCGCGAAGTTTTTTGTAGATATTGATATGTTCTATAATATTGTAGAAAATTTTTTTGTTTTAATATCAATACTTTCCGCAGCATATACGATGAAGGGTATTTTATGACTAATTTTTTTACACCTTGGGTTAGTAATAGTAGGAAAGTCCAGGGAACCCCGACAGTTTTTGGCAATAAATATAGCCTATGTTACTCAATGATAATGAAGCTTTTTAATAACGAAAATATTTTCGAAATCGGTCCAGTAGTTTTTGAGTTTACTCGTTACATACAAAAATACAAAAATACAAATATACAAATCTTTCCTCTTTATAATATTAGTATGGGTAAGCAAATACTGGATGCTATAGATGAAATTGCCGTAAAGAGCAATTTGCAAAATATCCAAAATGTGGCTACTTTTTGGGAATGCAAATCCGAAAGAAATTTTAACAGTTACTATGATGCTGATCATATGACAGGCATGCTAACCATGCAGCAAGGCCGTTACAAAAATTATGTTCAATATGTTGCATCCCCGCTCCCTGTTTATTTATGGGAAAAAAAAACTTTTGAAACCTTAACACAAAATAATAAAATATTAGAGGATGTGAACTTTACTTTTCATTTAGGCGCTTCTGGTGAAAGTGTCAAAAAAATTTACTGTGCTGAAAAGCGCGTTCTTGTATATAATTTGGTTATAAGGATATCTAAATTATCAAAAATATTAGTAATTGTTCAAGAAAATTTGTCAAGGCACACAACAACTGATATATACAATTTCTTATATGAATTAAAAAATGTTTGGCAAAGTTAGTAATTACAAGTGGCCTTCTTGTAAACGTAAGCTTTGCTTTGATTGGAAGCGTCCTAAAATGTTATAATAACGATATGTCAGTTGTACAATAGTTAGAGGCATGCGTTTCATACCTCAATAACTCTGAAAAAAATCATTGAAACTTGTGGTATTGCAATTCTGTAAGAGCCATTACATAAAAACAATGTGCCAAGATTTGGATTCCAAATTAGGTAGCAAGCATGGAGCGCGCAATATATTAAAATCAACACTTTTAAAGGCGTATTATATTACAAACGTAAAAGACTGTCAAATATGGTTCCGTCATATTTTTAATGTTTTGCTTTTACCATATAAAACAAGTCGATTTTATGAGAATTTTAATGCTTTAAAAGCAAATGTGCAAGAATTACACACATTCGGAAAGGTTTATTGCTTTTATAAAGAAGAGGATCCAAAGAACTATTTAGATACTATTACTTCTAAAAGTCCATTTACGCATATGTTGATATTGAATGATATTGCAGAGTTTGTAAAGAACATCACAAGTGGTAGAGCCGATGTTAATGAATATAGGCATGATGAATTTTGCTTGTTCATAATAAAAAATATTGTTTTTTGTTACCTTTTGGACGAATATAATAGGAATTTATGTATATCTTTTAGGTAGTATTGTAAGTAACGGTGCAGTAGAAGCCAGTTTTTACTTCAAAAACATATCGTTCTAAATAATAAGTGTAATTAGGGCCAGGGACCTTTATCAGATTTACAAGACTAAATAACTTAAGCTCTTAAAAGAAATCAAATATAAATACAAATGTGTCATAACATAAACACTGAAATTGAAAACACTATTATTTTAGACGAAAACAAGTGAAAATATTTTAGTCGGCCAAGCCCGACCATTAAATATCCTACACCATTTGATGCATTATTCATGTACATTAAAAAAGAAAACCAAGTGTTTTATTGTTGTTTTAATTGATTTATGTTTATTTATATTTTCTTTAATTCTTCAGAAGATTTTAATATCACATATTTAACAACAATAAAATTAAATGTAGGTTATAATAACTAAAAATACGTTTATAAAATTATTTAGTTATTTTTTTACACATACACATATAGCACCATGAATTGCTATGAATTGCTTTATACGTATTTGCATAAATGTTGCAAGTGTTAATGTTTGAAAGACACCAATCTATATACGGATTGCTCTTTGTAGTACCACATTCTATTATTGATCTAAAGTTATTAGATACTATCCATCGTTCTGTATTTAAAGATATATTCCTTCTGCATGTGTTAAAATCTCCTAAAATGATTGTTTTTATATTTGCATTCTCTGCAATAATGTTTTCTAACTGTGTGTTTAATTCTCTCAAAGAAAATCTACTATACAATACCACAAATGTAATCTATATCTATATCCATATTTATATCTATATCTATACTAATATTATAAAGAGGAAAGATTTGTATTTTTGTATTTTTGTATGTAATGAGTAAACTCAAAAACTACTAAACCGATTTCAAAAATATTTTCGCTATTAGAAAGATACATTATCACTGAGTAACATAGGCTATATTTATTGTCAAAAAATGACGAGGATCCCTGGACATTCCTACTATTACTAACCCAAGATGTAAAGCAACATTAGGCAAAAATCCTCTCCAGAACGTGGTGGTGCGTCTGGAGTGGGACCCTTAGCATATTTTCTCAGAATTCTATAGAAATGTTGCTTTTATTCCAAATTAATTAAAAAATGGTCCGCAAATCTAGTTTTGGCCAAAAATCCTCTCCAGAACCTGTTGGTATATGTGGAGTGGGATTCATTACATATGTTCTTAGAATTCCACATAAATTTTGCTTTTATTCCAAATTCATTAAAAAATGGTCCGTAAATCCAGTATTGACCAAAAATCCTCTCCAGAACCTGGTGGTGCATCAGGAGTGGGATCCATAACATATGTTCTTAGAATTCCATATAAATGTTGCTTTTATTCCAAATTAATTAAAAAATGGTTCGTAAATCCAGTTTGGCCAAAAATCTTCTCCAGAACCTAGTGGTGCACCTGGAGTGGTATCCACACATGCCGTTGTCAGATTTCCCTACCCTTTAAATAGTGTGAAATACTTATTGTGAATACTTAATTTCTTAATTGCCTGTGTACATGTGTGTGCAATGTTTGTATGGCAATATTACCATCAATAGTGGGTATAAAAAGCGGTTATAGTGACATAAGTACAATAGTTGGACATATGGTCTCGGAAAGTTTTTTGTAGATATTGATATGTTCTATAATATTGTAGAACAGTTTTTTGTTTTAACATCAATACTTTCCGCAGCGTATACGATAAAAGATATATTATGACTAATTTTTTTACACCTTGAGTTAGTAATAGTAGAAATGTCCAGGGATCCCCGACATTTTTTGGCAATAAATATAGCCTAATAGCGAGATATTTTTAAAATCGGTCCAGTAGTTTTTGAGTTTACTCGTTACATACAAAAATACAAAAATACAAATCTTTCATCTTTATAATATTAGGTATAGATATACGTGGCTCACAGCTTATTTGGTACACTACCCTTCATATAAATAAAACCACTGTAGCTTCTAAACTATTAAAGCTATCAACGAAATTTGAACGCCAAGTTGTTGTTGTATGTTTCAAGAATATTAAAAACAAAAACAAAAACACAAAAGAATATTTCTAACTGTCTAATAATAAGAACTTTGCTATAATTATTGGGTACACATGTCTTTTTATTTAAAAATAATAAATATTAGTATATTTAATATTTTGTATAGGTACCCTTTTGCTTTTATAGTACTCTGTAGCCTCTTTGGCATTGAATCAACCAGCTTTTAGGTAACATCTGGGCTAATTTTACCCCACTCTTCCAACAATGCCTTCTTCAGTTCATTTTTGTTTGTTATGTTGTGTTTCCTAATGTTAGTATCCAATAAAAACCACAAATTTTCAATAACATTAAAGTCCGATGACTGAGCCGGTGGCAACATTAAATGGGGGCAATTCCATATTAGATAAGTCTCCACAATTGTTGTCTTATGTTTTGGGTCTTTATCTTGATAGAAGCGGAAATTATCGCTTATACCAAGCTTCGTTACATTTTAGAGCAAATTGTCTTTTAGTATGTTGAGGTACATATTTTTGTCCATTATTTCTTCAACAAACACTAAACTACCTACTTCAGTTGCTAACATACAAGCCCAAACTAATACACTTCCTCCGCCATGCTTAACAGTGGTTTTAACGTTTTCTTTATTCAGCTCAGTATTCGGTTTTCGCCAAACGTAGGACATGCCGTCGGAACCGCCGATATTAAATTTAGACTCATCTGCAAAAATAACTGAGTTCCAGAACTCAGAATTCTTCTCGACATGTTCTTTGGCAAATGAAAGCCGGCTATGTTTATTTTTTTTACTGATGAATGGCTTCTTACGAGCTACTCGACCATTAAAACCAGACTTACGGAGTACTCGACGAATTGTTTCGGCACTACATGACTTGCCTAATCCATTCTCAATTTCACCAGCCACTTTTGGTGCAGATAGCCTCGTATTTGCCCTTATTTTTCTTAGAATAAATCTCTCATCAGATGCAATGAAGATTTAATTAGGTGCATTTCTGCCTTTATCCTTTACGCGGTTTTCATTTCGAAAACGGTGGATAATATTCTGAATGGTAGATTTACTCAAGTTCACAAAGTCAGCAATTTTCCGTACCGAATGCCCATTTTCATAATGATTTAGGACCAGTTCACGCGACGACCCATTTTTAAATTACGTGTTTTGATTGACAGTTAATTTAAATTACCAAAATTAGTACTTAAAATGATTGAAAATATTACCAAGAAGGCAGAGAAGAGAAAAATAGTGAAAAATGTTAGGACTAGTCTATGCTTAAGTGCACAGAAATAACTGTATCAAATAAGCTGCGACATGTATTTTTTTTGATGTGTTATAGCAAAGTTCTTATTAGACAGTTAGAAATATTCTTTTGTGTTTTCTTTTGTTTTTAATATTCTTTAAACATACAACAACAACTTGGCATTCAAATTTTGTTGATAGCTTTAATAGTTTAGAAGCTAAAGTGGTTTTATTTCTATAAAGGGTAGTGTACCAAATAAGCTGTGAGCCACGTATATCTATACCTAATATTATAAAGGGGAAAGATTTGTATTTTTGTATTTTTGTATGTAACGAGTAAACTCAAAAACTACTGGACCGATTTTAAAAATATCTCGCTATTAGGCTATATTTATTGCCAAAAAATGTCGGGGATCCCTGGACATTCCTACTATTACTAACTCAAGGTGTAAAAAAATTAGTCATAAAATACCCTTCATCGTATACGCTGCTGAAAGTATTGATGTTAAAACAAAAAACTGTTCTACAATATTATAGAACATGTCAATATCTACAAAAAACTTCCCGAGACCATATGTCCAACTATTGTACTTATGTCACTATAACCCCTTTTTATACCCACTATTGATAGTAATATTGCCATACAAACATTGCACACACATGTACACAGGCAATTAAGAAATTAAGTATTCACAATAAGTATTTCACACTATTTAAAGAGTAGGGAAATCTGACAACGGCATGTGTGGATACCACTTCAGGTGCACCACTAGGTTCTGGAGAGGATTTTTGGCCAAAACTGGATTTACGGACCATTTTTTAATTAATTTGGAATAAAAGCAACATTTATATGGAATTCTAAGAACATATGTTATGGATCCCATTCCAGATGCACCACCAGGTTCTGGAGAGGATTTTTGGTCAATACTGGATTTTTGGACCATTTTTTAATGATTTTGGAATAAAAGCAACATTTATATGGAACTCTGAGAACATATGTTATAGTTCCCACTCCAGTATCACCACCACCAGGTTCTGGAGAGGATTTTTGACCAAAACTGGATTTACGGACCATTTTCAAATCAAAATTAGAGACTCCATTCGATTTGCGATTAATACGGATTTGTTAAATTTTTAATGAGCTTTCATTTAATGTATAAATCGTTTAAATTTGTTTAGTAGAAAAAGATATTTATATAGTGGAATTTCAATTTTTGGTGTTTGATGTATCTCAAGGGAACGCGTATAACGAACGTCAAAAAAAAATATATATTAATATACTTCAAAATTTATTTCGAAACGAATGAAGTCTTTAATGTAGTTTTTTACTGTATTTATTAGTCTAAACAACTTTTAAACAAATATTATACCAAACTATATCGTGGTATGTACATATATAAGCTATTAATATAAGTTATTATTTAATTACAGAATCATCCAATATCACAACAAGACTCTTGTAAAATGGCCCAACAATATCAGCTATACATAAATAATGTTGAAAGGAGGATAGAAGATTCAATTTTCAATCACACAAACTCCCCAAACAAAAGACAGAAACTCAATTAATAATGGTAAGCCAACAATAAATGATAATATTTCAAAAGAAGGTAGTAATGATTATAATATAATTGATTCTCGTAATCCCCTTTTACTTAATGAAGATATTTATAGTTTGTTGAGTACTTTCGAAATTGAAGTTGTAGAGGATATATTAAAGCTAATTAGACCGAAAATTTCTGATACGCCTTGCACATTATAACCATTAGACATATCTAAATCGTCAACCACATTAGGGCCACCAGGCATTTCTAATCTACCAACAACACTAACACAATTAGACATTTTATAATGACAGAAGCTTATTAGAACCTCAAAACATTACTAACGTGCTTGGCACATTAGAAATTACTAACGTGCTTGGCACATTAGAAATGTCAGCAGTAGAGGGTTTACTAAAGCTTAGCGAGCAGGTTGATAGGTTGAGCAGATCTAACTTACAATATTCTGCAAATATTCTAGATTGCAGGTTGTCCGTTGATATAAAAGACTTAAATTTAAAAATTCTATTAAAAACATACAAGTCAAAAAAAAAAAAAAAATAAAGCAAATAACAAAACAAAAGACAGTAGGGTATTAGCATATACACTTAAGCAAAAATATCTTGAGTACAATAATGTATGCATTTTAAACTTTTATAGTTTTACCTGTTGTACTGATAAAATTTTAGCTTAAGCATATTGTAAATTTTCCCATTGCATAACTTTTTGTTTGGAAGTAAGCACTGACGTAGGGAAAGTAACAGTTTATCGAAGAAATGAACAGATACATTCAAATAAAGAGAAATTTTGCTAGTCAAATGCGTGGAGTTCAACGTATTTTAATTAAACGAGAGATTAAGAACACAAATGCTTATTTATATAGAAACTAGCTGTTGCCCGCGGCTTCACCCGCGTGGAATTCGGTTATCTCGCGGGATGAAACGTTGCCTATGCCCTTCCCTTTTATTCCAAGTTCATTAAAAAAATGGTCCGTAAATCCAGTATTGGCTAAAAATCTCTCCAGAACCTGGTGGTGCATCTGGAGTGGTATCCACACATGCCGTTGTCAGATTTCCCTACTATTTAAATATTGTTATATATTTATTATGAATACTTAATTTCTTAATTGCCTGTGCACATGTGTGTGCAATGCTTGTATGGCAATATAACTATCAATGGTGGGTATAAAAAGGGGTTATAGTGACATAAATACATTAGTTGGACATATGGTCTCGCGAAGTTTTTTGTAGATATTGATATGTTCTATAATATTGTAGAACATTTTTTTGTTTTAATATCAATACTTTCCGCAGCGTATACGATGAAGGGTATTTTATGACTAATTTTTTTACACCTTGGGTTAGTAATAGTAGGAAAGTCCAGGGAACCCCGACAGTTTTTGGCAATAAATATAGCCTATGTTACTCAATGATAATGAAGCTTTTTAATAACGAAAATATTTTTGAAATCGGTCCAGTAGTTTTTGAGTTTACTCGTTACATACAAAAATACAAAAATACAAATATACAAATCTTTCCTCTTTATAATATTAGTATGGGTAAGCAAATACTGGATGCTATAGATGAAATTGCCGTAAAGAGCAATTTGCAAAATATCCAAAATGTGGCTACTTTTTGGGAATGCAAATCCGAAAGAAATTTTAACAGTTACTATGATGCTGATCATATGACAGGCATGCTAACCATGCAGCAAGGCCGTTACAAAAATTATGTTCAATATGTTGCATCCCCGCTCCCTGTTTATTTATGGGAAAAAAAAACTTTTGAAACCTTAACACAAAATAATAAAATATTAGAGGATGTGAACTTTACTTTTCATTTAGGCGCTTCTGGTGAAAGTGTCAAAAAAATTTACTGTGCTGAAAAGCGCGTTCTTGTATATAATTTGGTTATAAGGATATCTAAATTATCAAAAATATTAGTAATTGTTCAAGAAAATTTGTCAAGGCACACAACAACTGATATATACAATTTCTTATATGAATTAAAAAATGTTTGGCAAAGTTAGTAATTACAAGTGGCCTTCTTGTAAACGTAAGCTTTGCTTTGATTGGAAGCGTCCTAAAATGTTATAATAACGATATGTCAGTTGTACAATAGTTAGAGGCATGCGTTTCATACCTCAATAACTCTGAAAAAAATCATTGAAACTTGTGGTATTGCAATTCTGTAAGAGCCATTACATAAAAACAATGTGCCAAGATTTGGATTCCAAATTAGGTAGCAAGCATGGTGCGCGCAATATATTAAAATCAACACTTTTAAAGGCGTATTATATTACAAACGTAAAAGACTGTCAAATATGGTTCCGTCATATTTTTAATGTTTTGCTTTTACCATATAAAACAAGTCGATTTTATGAGAATTTTAATGCTTTAAAAGCAAATGTGCAAGAATTACACACATTCGGAAAGGTTTATTGCTTTTATAAAGAAGAGGATCCAAAGAACTATTTAGATACTATTACTTCTAAAAGTCCATTTACGCATATGTTGATATTGAATGATATTGCAGAGTTTGTAAAGAACATCACAAGTGGTAGAGCCGATGTTAATGAATATAGGCATGATGAATTTTGCTTGTTCATAATAAAAAATATTGTTTTTTGTTACCTTTTGGACGAATATAATAGGAATTTATGTATATCTTTCAGGTAGTATTGTAAGTAACGGTGCAGTAGAATCCAGTTTTTACTTCACAAACATATCGTTCTAAATAATAAGTGTAATTAGGGCCAGGGACCTTTATCAGATTTACAAGACTAAATAACTTAAGCTCTTAAAAGAAATCAGATATAAATACAAATGTGTCATAACATAAACACTGAAATTGAAAACACTATTATTTTAGACGAAAACAAGTGAAAATATTTTAGTCGGCCAAGCCCGACCATTAAATATCCTACACCATTTGATGCATTATTCATGTACATTAAAAAAGAAAACCAAGTGTTTTATTGTTGTTTTAATTGATTTATGTTTATTTATATTTTCTTTAATTCTTCAGAAGATTTTAATATCACATATTTAACAACAATAAAATTAAATGTAATTATTTAGTTATTCTTTTTACACATACACATATAGCATCATGAATTGCTATGAATTGCTTCAAACGTATTTGCATAAATGTTGCAAGTGTTAATGTTTGAAAGACACCAATCTATATACGGATTGCTCTTTGTAGTACCACATTCTATTATTGATCTAAAGTTATTAGATCCTATCCATTGTTCTGTATTTAAAAAAATTTTCCTTCTGCATGTGTTAAAATCTCCTAAAATGATTGTTTTTATATTTGCATTCTCTGCAATAATGTTTTCTAACTGTGTGTTTAATTCTCTCAAAGAAAATCTACTATACAATACCACAAATGTAATCTATATCTATATCCATATTTATATCTATATCTATACTAATATTATAAAGAGGAAAGATTTGTATTTTTGTATTTTTGTATGTAATGAGTAAACTCAAAAACTACTAAACCGATTTCAAAAATATTTTCGCTATTAGAAAGATACATTATCACTGAGTAACATAGGCTATATTTATTGTCAAAAAATGACGAGGATCCCTGGACATTTCTACTATTACTAACCCAAGATGTAAAGCAACATTAGGCAAAAATCCTCTCCAGAACGTGGTGGTGCGTCTGGAGTGGGACCCTTAGCATATTTTCTCAGAATTCCATAGAAATGTTGCTTTTATTCCAAATTAATTAAAAAATGGTCCGTAAATCTAGTTTTGGCCAAAAATCCTCTCCAGAACCTGTTGGTATATGTGGAGTGGGATTCATTACATATGTTCTTAGAATTCCACATAAATTTTGCTTTTATTCCAAATTCATTAAAAAATGGTCCGTAAATCCAGTATTGACCAAAAATCCTCTCCAGAACCTGGTGGTGCATCTGGAGTGGGATCCATAACATATGTTCTTAGAATTTCATATAAATGTTGCTTTTATTCCAAATTAGTTAAAAAATGGTTCGTAAATCCAGTTTTGGCCAAAAATCCTCTCCAGAGCCTAGTGGTGCATCTGGAGTGGTACCTACACATGCCGTTGTCAGATTTCTCTACTATTTAAATATTGTTATATATTTATTATGAATACTTAATTTCTTAATTGCCTGTGCACATGTGTGTGCAATGCTTGTATGGCAATATAACTATCAATGGTGGGTGTAAAAAGGGGTTATAGTGACATAAATACATTAGTTGGACATATGGTCTCGCGAAGTTTTTTGTAGATATTGATATGTTCTATAATATTGTAGAAAATTTTTTTGTTTTAATATCAATACTTTCCGCAGCATATACGATGAAGGGTATTTTATGACTAATTTTTTTACACCTTGGGTTAGTAATAGTAGGAAAGTCCAGGGAACCCCGACAGTTTTTGGCAATAAATATAGCCTATGTTACTCAATGATAATGAAGCTTTTTAATAACGAAAATATTTTCGAAATCGGTCCAGTAGTTTTTGAGTTTACTCGTTACATACAAAAATACAAAAATACAAATATACAAATCTTTCCTCTTTATAATATTAGTATGGGTAAGCAAATACTGGATGCTATAGATGAAATTGCCGTAAAGAGCAATTTGCAAAATATCCAAAATGTGGCTACTTTTTGGGAATGCAAATCCGAAAGAAATTTTAACAGTTACTATGATGCTGATCATATGACAGGCATGCTAACCATGCAGCAAGGCCGTTACAAAAATTATGTTCAATATGTTGCATCCCCGCTCCCTGTTTATTTATGGGAAAAAAAAACTTTTGAAACCTTAACACAAAATAATAAAATATTAGAGGATGTGAACTTTACTTTTCATTTAGGCGCTTCTGGTGAAAGTGTCAAAAAAATTTACTGTGCTGAAAAGCGCGTTCTTGTATATAATTTGGTTATAAGGATATCTAAATTATCAAAAATATTAGTAATTGTTCAAGAAAATTTGTCAAGGCACACAACAACTGATATATACAATTTCTTATATGAATTAAAAAATGTTTGGCAAAGTTAGTAATTACAAGTGGCCTTCTTGTAAACGTAAGCTTTGCTTTGATTGGAAGCGTCCTAAAATGTTATAATAACGATATGTCAGTTGTACAATAGTTAGAGGCATGCGTTTCATACCTCAATAACTCTGAAAAAAATCATTGAAACTTGTGGTATTGCAATTCTGTAAGAGCCATTACATAAAAACAATGTGCCAAGATTTGGATTCCAAATTAGGTAGCAAGCATGGAGCGCGCAATATATTAAAATCAACACTTTTAAAGGCGTATTATATTACAAACGTAAAAGACTGTCAAATATGGTTCCGTCATATTTTTAATGTTTTGCTTTTACCATATAAAACAAGTCGATTTTATGAGAATTTTAATGCTTTAAAAGCAAATGTGCAAGAATTACACACATTCGGAAAGGTTTATTGCTTTTATAAAGAAGAGGATCCAAAGAACTATTTAGATACTATTACTTCTAAAAGTCCATTTACGCATATGTTGATATTGAATGATATTGCAGAGTTTGTAAAGAACATCACAAGTGGTAGAGCCGATGTTAATGAATATAGGCATGATGAATTTTGCTTGTTCATAATAAAAAATATTGTTTTTTGTTACCTTTTGGACGAATATAATAGGAATTTATGTATATCTTTTAGGTAGTATTGTAAGTAACGGTGCAGTAGAAGCCAGTTTTTACTTCAAAAACATATCGTTCTAAATAATAAGTGTAATTAGGGCCAGGGACCTTTATCAGATTTACAAGACTAAATAACTTAAGCTCTTAAAAGAAATCAAATATAAATACAAATGTGTCATAACATAAACACTGAAATTGAAAACACTATTATTTTAGACGAAAACAAGTGAAAATATTTTAGTCGGCCAAGCCCGACCATTAAATATCCTACACCATTTGATGCATTATTCATGTACATTAAAAAAGAAAACCAAGTGTTTTATTGTTGTTTTAATTGATTTATGTTTATTTATATTTTCTTTAATTCTTCAGAAGATTTTAATATCACATATTTAACAACAATAAAATTAAATGTAATTATTTAGTTATTCTTTTTACACATACACATATAGCATCATGAATTGCTATGAATTGCTTCAAACGTATTTGCATAAATGTTGCAAGTGTTAATGTTTGAAAGACACCAATCTATATACGGATTGCTCTTTGTAGTACCACATTCTATTATTGATCTAAAGTTATTAGATCCTATCCATTGTTCTGTATTTAAAAAAATTTTCCTTCTGCATGTGTTAAAATCTCCTAAAATGATTGTTTTTATATTTGCATTCTCTGCAATAATGTTTTCTAACTGTGTGTTTAATTCTCTCAAAGAAAATCTACTATACAATACCACAAATGTAATCTATATCTATATCCATATTTATATCTATATCTATACTAATATTATAAAGAGGAAAGATTTGTATTTTTGTATTTTTGTATGTAATGAGTAAACTCAAAAACTACTAAACCGATTTCAAAAATATTTTCGCTATTAGAAAGATACATTATCACTGAGTAACATAGGCTATATTTATTGTCAAAAAATGACGAGGATCCCTGGACATTCCTACTATTACTAACCCAAGATGTAAAGCAACATTAGGCAAAAATCCTCTCCAGAACGTGGTGGTGCGTCTGGAGTGGGACCCTTAGCATATTTTCTCAGAATTCTATAGAAATGTTGCTTTTATTCCAAATTAATTAAAAAATGGTCCGCAAATCTAGTTTTGGCCAAAAATCCTCTCCAGAACCTGTTGGTATATGTGGAGTGGGATTCATTACATATGTTCTTAGAATTCCACATAAATTTTGCTTTTATTCCAAATTCAATAAAAAATGGTCCGTAAATCCAGTATTGACCAAAAATCCTCTCCAGAACCTGGTGGTGCATCAGGAGTGGGATCCATAACATATGTTCTTAGAATTCCATATAAATGTTGCTTTTATTCCAAATTAATTAAAAAATGGTTCGTAAATCCAGTTTGGCCAAAAATCTTCTCCAGAACCTAGTGGTGCACCTGGAGTGGTATCCACACATGCCGTTGTCAGATTTCCCTACCCTTTAAATAGTGTGAAATACTTATTGTGAATACTTAATTTCTTAATTGCCTGTGTACATGTGTGTGCAATGTTTGTATGGCAATATTACCATCAATAGTGGGTATAAAAAGCGGTTATAGTGACATAAGTACAATAGTTGGACATATGGTCTCGGAAAGTTTTTTGTAGATATTGATATGTTCTATAATATTGTAGAACAGTTTTTTGTTTTAACATCAATACTTTCCGCAGCGTATACGATAAAAGATATATTATGACTAATTTTTTTACACCTTGAGTTAGTAATAGTAGAAAAGTCCAGGGATCCCCGACATTTTTTGGCAATAAATATAGCCTAATAGCGAGATATTTTTAAAATCGGTCCAGTAGTTTTTGAGTTTACTCGTTACATACAAAAATACAAAAATACAAATCTTTCATCTTTATAATATTAGGTATAGATATACGTGGCTCACAGCTTATTTGGTACACTACCCTTCATATAAATAAAACCACTGTAGCTTCTAAACTATTAAAGCTATCAACGAAATTTGAACGCCAAGTTGTTGTTGTATGTTTCAAGAATATTAAAAACAAAAACAAAAACACAAAAGAATATTTCTAACTGTCTAATAATAAGAACTTTGCTATAATTATTGGGTACACATGTCTTTTTATTTAAAAATAATAAATATTAGTATATTTAATATTTTGTATAGGTACCCTTTTGCTTTTATAGTACTCTGTAGCCTCTTTGGCATTGAATCAACCAGCTTTTAGGTAACATCTGGGCTAATTTTACCCCACTCTTCCAACAATGCCTTCTTCAGTTCATTTTTGTTTGTTATGTTGTGTTTCCTAATGTTAGTATCCAATAAAAACCACAAATTTTCAATAACATTAAAGTCCGATGACTGAGCCGGTGGCAACATTAAATGGGGGCAATTCCATATTAGATAAGTCTCCACAATTGTTGACTTATGTTTTGGGTCTTTATCTTGATAGAAGCGGAAATTATCGCTTATACCAAGCTTCGTTACATTTTAGAGCAAATTGTCTTTTAGTATGTTGAGGTACATATTTTTGTCCATTATTCCTTCAACAAACACTAAACTACCTACTTCAGTTGCTAACATACAAGCCCAAACTAATACACTTCCTCCGCCATGCTTAACAGTGGTTTTAACGTTTTCTTTATTCAGCTCAGTATTCGGTTTTCGCCAAACGTAGGACATGCCGTCGGAACCGCCGATATTAAATTTAGACTCATCTGCAAAAATAACTGAGTTCCAGAACTCAGAATTCTTCTCGACATGTTCTTTGGCAAATGAAAGCCGGCTATGTTTATTTTTTTTACTGATGAATGGCTTCTTACGAGCTACTCGACCATTAAAACCAGACTTACGGAGTACTCGACGAATTGTTTCGGCACTACATGACTTGCCTAATCCATTCTCAATTTCACCAGCCACTTTTGGTGCATATTTGTCCTTATTTTTCTTACAATAAATCTCTCATCAGATGCAATGAAGATTTTATTAATTAGGTGCATTTCTGCCTTTATCCTTTACGCGGTTTTCATTACGAAAACGGTGGATAATATTCTGAATGGTAGATTTACTCAAGTTCACAAAGTCAGCAATTTTCCGTACCGAATGCCCATTTTCATAATGATTTAGGACCAGTTCACGCTGTTCAATAGTTGTACGACGACCCATTTTTAAATTACGTGTTTTGATTGACAGTTAATTTAAATTACCAAAATTAGTACTTGAAATGATTGAAAATATTACCAAGAAGGCAGAGAAGAGAAAAATAGTGAAAAATGTTAGGACTAGTCTATGCTTAAGTGCACAGAAATAACTGTATCAAATAAGCTGCGACATGTATTTTTTTTGATGTGTTATAGCAAAGTTCTTATTAGACAGTTAGAAATATTCTTTTGTGTTTTCTTTTGTTTTTAATATTCTTTAAACATACAACAACAACTTGGCATTCAAATTTCGTTGATAGCTTTAATAGTTTAGAAGCTACAGAGGTTTTATTAAAGGGTAGTGTACCAAATAAGCTGTGAACCACGTATATGTATACCTAATATTATAAAGAGGAAAGATTTGTATTTTTGTATTTTTGTATGTAACGAGTAAACTCAAAAACTACTGGACCGATTTTAAAAATATCTCGCTATTAGGCTATATTTATTGCCAAAAACTGTCGGGGTTCCCTGGACTTTCCTACTATTACTAACCCAAGGTGTAAAAAATTAGTCATAAAATACCCTTCATCGTATACGCTGCTGAAAGTATTGATGTTAAAACAAAAAACTGTTCTACAATATTATAGAACATATCAATATCTACAAAAAACTTCTCGAGACCATATGTCCAACTATTGTACTTATATCACTATAACCGCTTTTTATACCCACTATTGATAGTAATATTGCCATACAAACATTGCACACACATGTACACAGGCAATTAAGAAATTAAGTATTCACAATAAGTATTTCACACTATTTAAAGAGTAGGGAAATCTGACAACGGCATGTATGGATACCACTCCAGATGCACCACTAGGTTCTGGAGAGGATTTTTGGCCAAAACTTGATTTACGGACCATTTTTTAATTAATTTGGAATAAAAGCAACATTTATATGGAATTCTAAGAACATATGTTATGGATCCCACTCCAGATGCACCACCAGGTTCTGGAGAGGATTTTTGGTCAATACTAGATTTTTGGACCATTTTTTAATGATTTTGGAATAAAAGAAACATTTATATGGAATTCTGAATAATATGTAATGAATCCCACTCCACATATACCAACAGGTTCTGGAGAGGATTTTTGGCCAAAACTAGATTTACGGACCATTTTTTAATTAATTTGGAATAAAAGCAACATTTATATGGAATTCTAAGAACATATGTTATGGATCCCATTCCAGATGCACCACCAGGTTCTGGAGAGGATTTTTGGTCAATACTGGATTTTTGAACCATTTTTTTAATGAATTTGGAATAAAAGCAACATTTATTTGGAATTCTGAATAATATCATGATACCGTGAATTCATTGTATACAAAACTAATGAGCTTGAAACTCTTAATTATTGATGAAATATCAATGGTAGGAACAAAAATGTTTTCTCAACTAGACTCCAGGTTAAAACAAATCTTCAAGAGTACAGAGCCATTTAGTGGTATTTCAGTGATAGTGTTCGGAGATTTGAGGCAACTTCCACACGTGGGAGATAAATAGATATTTTGTCCCCGTACAAATGATGCTTACAGCACTATATACGGAACCTTCATATGGGATAGATTTAAATATTTCGAATTAGAGGAAATAATGCGTCAAAGAGAAGATGAATCTTTCGCTAGAGCATTAAATAATATGTCTAATGGTCAAATGACATCAGAAGATATACAAATAATAACGTCTAGCGAATGCAATGAATTGGAAGTCCTAACAGATGTTATTCATTTATTTTTAACTATTGAGGAGACGGATAGATTTAATAGACAGAAGTTGGGAGAAATTCCTACTGAGCAATTTATTTCCAATGCGGCTGATTCGGTAAAATCAACATGATAATAAAGTGCGGATATTGGAAACCGCAAAGAATTTTAAAACATCAGAATGTCAAGGACTTCCCCAAAATATAATTTTAAAAACAACTGCTAAGTATATGGTAACGGTAAAGGACAATTAATGGCAGATAGGTTTGGATATCGAACGGAAACCGCTTTCTTTGTGGATAAAATTTGCCGATAAAACTGTAGGAGCTTTAACAAGATCACAAAAAAGACATGTAACAGATCCACTTTGGACACCACTGGAGAAAGTTGTAAGATCTTTTCAATATAAAAGAAATAATCAAGTTACAAATGACAGATGAAAATTTCCAGTTGTACCTGCAGAAGGGATAACAATACATAAAAGCCAAGGTGCCACATACCAATCTGTTGCTGCACATTTGAAACGGCGAAGGAATGGATCATCACTCTATGTCGCTTGCAGTTGAGCTACCCAAGCCGCTGGATTTTATTTGATAGGGAAGTTTACAGCTCCTAGACAATTTTTGGACACAGATGCGCTTCAGATAGTATTGAATAATCTTCGAACGGATAAAAAATTATTAACAAACTTTGACTACTTGGATAACAACGCAAATACGTTAAAAAATGTTTATCAAAATGTACAAAGCTTACATGCCCATATTGATGATGTGCGACAAGATAAATTATTACTTCAATGTGATATATTATGCTTTGTTGAAAGTTGGACTTTAAGTCACGAAATTTACAACATTCCAGGCTACACATCTTCGTATAATATGAGGTTGGATAGGGACAAAAATGGAGAGAGGTCTAAGCGTGGAATTATAATATTTGTCAAAAATGAGCTTCAAGATAGAGATTATTTCAGAGCATGCGATGTTTGAAATGGTAACATTTAAATATGATGACACTAGCTGTTGCCCGCGGCTTCACCCGCGTGGAATTTGGTTATCTCGTGAGATAAAACGTTGCCTATGTCCTTCCCTAGGTTCTGAAATTTTTAAAACTGATATTGCCTGATTTTAGTTATAACCTGCCTGCAGACACCTAACACATGTGTACCAAATTTCAGCTCGACATCTCAAAAATTACGACCGAGAGAGTGTCAGGAACAGTCAAACACACGGACATGCGGACGGACATTGTTTAAATCGATTCAGTTTTTGATCTTGAGTAAAAATATATATATATAGTTTGTGGGGTCTCCGACCGTGAGTGTGCCAGCAACAGACAGATACACAGCCACACGGACGCACGGACGCACGGACGGACATTGTTTAAATCGATTTAGTTTTTGATGCTGAGCAAAAATAAATATGCACACAATTTACAAAAATCTCTCACGGCCACAAAAACTAACGCACAAAGTTCAAATGTGGTATATTAGAGTATAATTGAGTAATACATCGATGCGCCAAAAATGGGCAGGATCAGTTATAAGCCACGCTCACAATTTATAAAAAACTGTTTTTGACGTAAAATTTATGTCATACGTCATAGTATGATTTGCATAGCTTACTAAATTAGTGTTTTGCTACGCCCTATTGTTGAGGGTATTTAAAATTCGACCTAAGACGAATTTAGATTTTTTACTTGTTTTGTAATATGTTTACCTCAAAGCTTCTCTGCACACTATGTTAGTATGTCGTATTTGTACATGGCAACAAAACATATTGATTTTCAGGAGATCCTACTCAAGAAAGAGCAACATACAATTGCCCATGAGAAAAGTACTCTTTCCTTAAGTCGATACCAACCACCGAGAAAGTTTGACCCTGGGATTTATTTATTGCAAGAACAAACGAAATCTTTACAGGAAATTGTAATCTTTTAAAAGATATAGGTAAATCGGTTGGTATCATCGGGATCCGCGGAATATGAGCAAGCTGACCGGCCGCAGGGCCCGTAATGATAGTTGCTACAATCACATTGTTTCTTAGTTATATCAAAAGTCTTGTACCATTACACATACTAAGAGGGCTTTAATTTCTTAATAGCATAATGGGAGTACCTACTTTTAATTTTAGTTCATGGAGTGGCAAGCCGGCAGGATTAAGGGAATTTAAAAATTCTTATGGATAGTGCACTGAATCTTCGATGTTGCACACGGTGTCAACAGATTTGTAACATTTAAAATCACCGCGAACTTTTCCCATAATCATATTGTTTATTTCATTTACTGAGTCGTTTCTTGGTGACAATATCGCCCTCGAACAGAGCCAGTGGAAATTTCTTTCTGTAAGATTTTTGATGTCGGGATAGATTGAATCTATAAGAATTTCTAGGCTGTGAACAGTTTGAGCCAATTCATTATCCAACAATGCTTGAGAGCTGTTTGTAATTATAGTTGATAGTTTTCCGTCTCCTAATTTAAGTATTTTTTGTGAGAAATTGCCACTGTGGTTATTACTTAAATGTGCTCTCATATTCGTGCGCAAATTGAAAGTTTCAATTGATTACCACAAAGGTAATGATTTGAGACACGCTTTAATAACGTCGGCACGTGTACCTTTTGTTATAACCAGTAGTGTTTGACGAAAGTCTCCAGCGAAAACAAAGGTGACGCCCCCCATCATATTGCCTGAGTTTCGGATGTCTTTTAATGTACGGTCCACTGCTTCTACATGAGCTCTCTGGCTCATGGTGCACTCATCCCAAATAAACAGAGACGTTTCATGTAAGAGATTTCCCAGTGGACCATTTTTGCGGATTGAGCATACAGACTGTTGTTCTAAAGACACAGCCAACGGTAATTTAAAAGTAGAGTGAGCTGTTTTCCCACCATGTAATAGAGTTGCAGCAATTCCAGAAGACGCCACTGCCAGAGCTTTTCTTCCAGATTGTCGGATTTTTGCCAATACTAAATTCGCAAGAAAGGTTTTACCGGTGCCACCGGGCACGTCCAAAAAAAGTAGTCGACCACTGTTATTTTCCACCCTCTCAATTATAGCATCGAACGCTATTTTTTCATCTGTCACTAACTTAGCTACATTTGTGTTGACAAATACTGACAACTCGTTAACATCATAGGTACGACACGGAATGGCATCAACTACATTTTGTGAGCGATTCGGAGAAGGTAATCCGAAGTCTCTTAAATTTTTGTCGTTTAATTCTAAAAGTTTGTCTTCTATCTGTATCAAGCCTTCGTTATATACATCATAGTCCGAACCTCGTTGTAAGACTGTGTCATGTATGCAATATTATGCATACCGTTTAATGATTAGAGCCAACTGTTTTAATACACTGCATTATTGCAAAGATTTCTTTAATCAATATTGTATGGATATGATGACGAAGATGATTTTCGAAAGGTTAAATTTTATTTCCCGAAATCAACAAAAACTTAGAGCTGACGACTATATTTATTTCAGGGATGCTTTGAACCAAGACGCATGAGTAAATGCTGCCAATATCGGACAGCATGTCATCTTGCCGTCATCATTTACTGGTTCTCCGAGGTACCTCTACGAAAAAACTCAAGATGCTATGACATATGTGCGCAATTATGGGAGGCCAGAACATTTCGTTACTTTCACCTGGAATCCAGATTGGGAAGAAATAAAACAAGAACATTTTCCCGGTCAACGGTCTTTCGACCGGCAAGACATCATCGCACGGATTTTTCACTTAAAAATGAAAAAAATGATAAAAATATTTACAAAAGGTGCAATTTTTGGGTCGATTAAATGTTATATGCTTACTGTTGAGTGGCAAAAAAGGGGATTACCGCAATGTCATATGTTATTTTTGCTGGATTCGAAAATACAGCCCGATGAAATTGATGAAATAATAGTTGCTGAATTGCCTAACAAGGAGGAAGACCCAGTGTTGTTTGAAATAGTCACAAAAAATATGGTACATAGGCCATGTTTTTTTTTTTTTTTTTTTTGACGAAGGGGAAAGCTTTGAAAGCCCTGTCAGTGTGTGACTCTCACCCACTAAAACCCCTTCAACGTCCGACGGCAGATCTTCTGGGACTACCGTTAAGTATTACGTCAGGAGAACCGTCTGAGCCTTAGCTCAAATCGTGCGTATCATGTCAGTCGTTCTCCGTCGGTATCTTTGCTAGATATTCTATAATAATATAATATGATAATATTTATTTATTATTTATTATTTATTTATTATTATAACAGTAGTTGGCTACATTAAAATCAGCCAACATAACAGAACACAGTAATAACAATAAATAATTATAATGCTTAAGACTATATAATCAGTACAATAAACTTAAAAATAAACCGGAACCCGCTCTCGCAACAACAACAACAGCAACAACAACCACTGCAACAACAGCCGCTGCAACTTATTACATGACTAATGTAGTAATATAATACAATACTATAATATTCAATAATAGTAGAACATACATACCAATGAATGTTAGTTTGTGATAAGAGAGATCTGAATCGATTTAATCATGTCCGCCTATGTGTACGTGTAAGCTTGTCTAAGCTGCAGGTCGAAATTTTTGGAGGCATTCTGCTGAAGGATTAAAAGGAACCCTACTGAAATGTATCGCGTTTGAACTTGGGCGAAACTTTATACTTCCTAATATGTTTTGCAAGACTTTAGGTAATCACACGATGCAGTCGTAAAATATTACCTCGCAGGAGGAGATTCGCTGTTACGCGTGTTTGAGTCCCTGGATTGTTGTTCCAGTCTCCGTAGCCAGTTTTGCGCGTTCTCTGTCATAAATTTAATTGTATTTTCCACTGTAAGCATTGGGGAAGTCTTGTCTCTGAAGCGCCTGCAATATAAAAAATCCTGTTCTGCAGTCTTCTCATCGTCGCAAAATGGGCACAGAGAAGACGTGCATCTTCCAATCTTATGTAAGTAGTTCCTGTAAACTCCATGACCGGATAAGAACTGCGTGATGTAAAAATTTACCTCCCCGAGGTTCCTTTTTATTCATGTATCTATACTTGGCAGCAACTTGTAAGTCCACCTTCCTTTAGTTGACGTATCCCATCTATTCTGCCACTGGTTTAGAGAATTTTGACGCTCTTCTTTCTTAATGAGTTTCACCTGTTGGGAAGCGTTAGCCTTTCTTGTAAAGATGCGCTTCATGTCATCCGCCAATATATCCATTGGGATTGCTCCTGCTATGACATTTGCTGCATCTTCAGAAATTGTCCGAAATCCACTAATTGTTCTTAACGAACTGATCCTTTGTACTGAACACAGTTTTTGTTTCAGTTGTTTGATTTTCAGACAGTGAGCCCATACTAGGCATGCGTAGAGAAGCCTTGAGGTAACTACGTAGCTGTGACATCTATTTTTGATGTGTTATTGCAAAGTTCTTATTATTAGACAGTTAGAAATATTCTTTTGTATTTTTTTTTTTTGTTTTTAATATTCTTTAAACATACAACAACAACTTGGCATTCAAATTTCGTTGATAGCTTTAATAGTTTAGAAGATACAGTGGTTTTATTAAAGGGTAGTGTACCAAATAAGCTGTGAACCACGTATATGTATACCTAATATTATAAAGAGGAAAGATTTGTATTTTTGTATTTTTGTATGTAACGAGTAAACTCAAAAACTACTGGACCGATTTTAAAAATATCTCGCTATTAGGCTATATTTATTGCCAAAAACTGTCGGGGTTCCCTGGACTTTCCTACTATTACTAACCCAAGGTGTAAAAAATTAGTCATAAAATACCCTTCATCGTATACGCTGCTGAAAGTATTGATGTTAAAACAAAAAACTGTTCTACAATATTATAGAACATATCAATATCTACAAAAAACTTCTCGAGACCATATGTCCAACTATTGTACTTATATCACTATAACCGCTTTTTATACCCACTATTGATAGTAATATTGCCATACAAACATTGCACACACATGTACACAGGCAATTAAGAAATTAAGTATTCACAATAAGTATTTCACACTATTTAAAGAGTAGGGAAATCTGACAACGGCATGTATGGATACCACTCCAGATGCACCACTAGGTTCTGGAGAGGATTTTTGGCCAAAACTTGATTTACGGACCATTTTTTAATTAATTTGGAATAAAAGCAACATTTATATGGAATTCTAAGAACATATGTTATGGATCCCACTCCAGATGCACCACCAGGTTCTGGAGAGGATTTTTGGTCAATACTAGATTTTTGGACCATTTTTTAATGATTTTGGAATAAAAGAAACATTTATATGGAATTCTGAATAATATGTAATGAATCCCACTCCACATATACCAACAGGTTCTGGAGAGGATTTTTGGCCAAAACTAGATTTACGGACCATTTTTTAATTAATTTGGAATAAAAGCAACATTTATATGGAATTCTAAGAACATATGTTATGGATCCCATTCCAGATGCACCACCAGGTTCTGGAGAGGATTTTTGGTCAATACTGGATTTTTGAACCATTTTTTTAATGAATTTGGAATAAAAGCAACATTTATTTGGAATTCTGAATAATATCATGATACCGTGAATTCATTGTATACAAAACTAATGAGCTTGAAACTCTTAATTATTGATGAAATATCAATGGTAGGAACAAAAATGTTTTCTCAACTAGACTCCAGGTTAAAACAAATCTTCAAGAGTACAGAGCCATTTAGTGGTATTTCAGTGATAGTGTTCGGAGATTTGAGGCAACTTCCACACGTGGGAGATAAATAGATATTTTGTCCCCGTACAAATGATGCTTACAGCACTATATACGGAACCTTCATATGGGATAGATTTAAATATTTCGAATTAGAGGAAATAATGCGTCAAAGAGAAGATGAATCTTTCGCTAGAGCATTAAATAATATGTCTAATGGTCAAATGACATCAGAAGATATACAAATAATAACGTCTAGCGAATGCAATGAATTGGAAGTCCTAACAGATGTTATTCATTTATTTTTAACTATTGAGGAGACGGATAGATTTAATAGACAGAAGTTGGGAGAAATTCCTACTGAGCAATTTATTTCCAATGCGGCTGATTCGGTAAAATCAACATAATAATAAAGTGCGGATATTGGAAACCGCAAAGAATTTTAAAACATCAGAATGTCAAGGACTTCCCCAAAATATAATTTTAAAAACAACTGCTAAGTATATGGTAACGGTAAAGGACAATTAATGGCAGATAGGTTTGGATATCGAACGGAAACCGCTTTCTTTGTGGATAAAATTTGCCGATAAAACTGTAGGAGCTTTAACAAGATCACAAAAAAGACATGTAACAGATCCACTTTGGACACCACTGGAGAAAGTTGTAAGATCTTTTCAATATAAAAGAAATAATCAAGTTACAAATGACAGATGAAAATTTCCAGTTGTACCTGCAGAAGGGATAACAATACATAAAAGCCAAGGTGCCACATACCAATCTGTTGCTGCACATTTGAAACGGCGAAGGAATGGATCATCACTCTATGTCGCTTGCAGTTGAGCTACCCAAGCCGCTGGATTTTATTTGATAGGGAAGTTTACAGCTCCTAGACAATTTTTGGACACAGATGCGCTTCAGATAGTATTGAATAATCTTCGAACGGATAAAAAATTATTAACAAACTTTGACTACTTGGATAACAACGCAAATACGTTAAAAAATGTTTATCAAAATGTACAAAGCTTACATGCCCATATTGATGATGTGCGACAAGATAAATTATTACTTCAATGTGATATATTATGCTTTGTTGAAAGTTGGACTTTAAGTCACGAAATTTACAACATTCCAGGCTACACATCTTCGTATAATATGAGGTTGGATAGGGACAAAAATGGAGAGAGGTCTAAGCGTGGAATTATAATATTTGTCAAAAATGAGCTTCAAGATAGAGATTATTTCAGAGCATGCGATGTTTGAAATGGTAACATTTAAATATGATGACACTAGCTGTTGCCCGCGGCTTCACCCGCGTGGAATTTGGTTATCTCGTGAGATAAAACGTTGCCTATGTCCTTCCCTAGGTTCTGAAATTTTTAAAACTGATATTGCCTGATTTTAGTTATAACCTGCCTGCAGACACCTAACACATGTGTACCAAATTTCAGCTCGACATCTCAAAAATTACGACCGAGAGAGTGTCAGGAACAGTCAAACACACGGACATGCGGACGGACATTGTTTAAATCGATTCAGTTTTTGATCTTGAGTAAAAATATATATATATAGTTTGTGGGGTCTCCGACCGTGAGTGTGCCAGCAACAGACAGATACACAGCCACACGGACGCACGGACGCACGGACGGACATTGTTTAAATCGATTTAGTTTTTGATGCTGAGCAAAAATAAATATGCACACAATTTACAAAAATCTCTCACGGCCACAAAAACTAACGCACAAAGTTCAAATGTGGTATATTAGAGTATAATTGAGTAATACATCGATGCGCCAAAAATGGGCAGGATCAGTTATAAGCCACGCTCACAATTTATAAAAAACTGTTTTTGACGTAAAATTTATGTCATACGTCATAGTATGATTTGCATAGCTTACTAAATTAGTGTTTTGCTACGCCCTATTGTTGAGGGTATTTAAAATTCGACCTAAGACGAATTTAGATTTTTTACTTGTTTTGTAATATGTTTACCTCAAAGCTTCTCTGCACACTATGTTAGTATGTCGTATTTGTACATGGCAACAAAACATATTGATTTTCAGGAGATCCTACTCAAGAAAGAGCAACATACAATTGCCCATGAGAAAAGTACTCTTTCCTTAAGTCGATACCAACCACCGAGAAAGTTTGACCCTGGGATTTATTTATTGCAAGAACAAACGAAATCTTTACAGGAAATTGTAATCTTTTAAAAGATATAGGTAAATCGGTTGGTATCATCGGGATCCGCGGAATATGAGCAAGCTGACCGGCCGCAGGGCCCGTAATGATAGTTGCTACAATCACATTGTTTCTTAGTTATATCAAAAGTCTTGTACCATTACACATACTAAGAGGGCTTTAATTTCTTAATAGCATAATGGGAGTACCTACTTTTAATTTTAGTTCATGGAGTGGCAAGCCGGCAGGATTAAGGGAATTTAAAAATTCTTATGGATAGTGCACTGAATCTTCGATGTTGCACACGGTGTCAACAGATTTGTAACATTTAAAATCACCGCGAACTTTTCCCATAATCATATTGTTT
Organism: Ornithomya chloropus; assembly: GCA_963971445.1. Classification (NCBI taxonomy): domain Eukaryota; kingdom Metazoa; phylum Arthropoda; class Insecta; order Diptera; family Hippoboscidae; genus Ornithomya; species Ornithomya chloropus. The sequence goes on from OZ020531.1 coordinate 26,621,111, forward strand.
ATTTCATTTACTGAGTCGTTTCTTGGTGACAATATCGCCCTCGAACAGAGCCAGTGGAAATTTCTTTCTGTAAGATTTTTGATGTCGGGATAGATTGAATCTATAAGAATTTCTAGGCTGTGAACAGTTTGAGCCAATTCATTATCCAACAATGCTTGAGAGCTGTTTGTAATTATAGTTGATAGTTTTCCGTCTCCTAATTTAAGTATTTTTTGTGAGAAATTGCCACTGTGGTTATTACTTAAATGTGCTCTCATATTCGTGCGCAAATTGAAAGTTTCAATTGATTACCACAAAGGTAATGATTTGAGACACGCTTTAATAACGTCGGCACGTGTACCTTTTGTTATAACCAGTAGTGTTTGACGAAAGTCTCCAGCGAAAACAAAGGTGACGCCCCCCATCATATTGCCTGAGTTTCGGATGTCTTTTAATGTACGGTCCACTGCTTCTACATGAGCTCTCTGGCTCATGGTGCACTCATCCCAAATAAACAGAGACGTTTCATGTAAGAGATTTCCCAGTGGACCATTTTTGCGGATTGAGCATACAGACTGTTGTTCTAAAGACACAGCCAACGGTAATTTAAAAGTAGAGTGAGCTGTTTTCCCACCATGTAATAGAGTTGCAGCAATTCCAGAAGACGCCACTGCCAGAGCTTTTCTTCCAGATTGTCGGATTTTTGCCAATACTAAATTCGCAAGAAAGGTTTTACCGGTGCCACCGGGCACGTCCAAAAAAAGTAGTCGACCACTGTTATTTTCCACCCTCTCAATTATAGCATCGAACGCTATTTTTTCATCTGTCACTAACTTAGCTACATTTGTGTTGACAAATACTGACAACTCGTTAACATCATAGGTACGACACGGAATGGCATCAACTACATTTTGTGAGCGATTCGGAGAAGGTAATCCGAAGTCTCTTAAATTTTTGTCGTTTAATTCTAAAAGTTTGTCTTCTATCTGTATCAAGCCTTCGTTATATACATCATAGTCCGAACCTCGTTGTAAGACTGTGTCATGTATGCAATATTATGCATACCGTTTAATGATTAGAGCCAACTGTTTTAATACACTGCATTATTGCAAAGATTTCTTTAATCAATATTGTATGGATATGATGACGAAGATGATTTTCGAAAGGTTAAATTTTATTTCCCGAAATCAACAAAAACTTAGAGCTGACGACTATATTTATTTCAGGGATGCTTTGAACCAAGACGCATGAGTAAATGCTGCCAATATCGGACAGCATGTCATCTTGCCGTCATCATTTACTGGTTCTCCGAGGTACCTCTACGAAAAAACTCAAGATGCTATGACATATGTGCGCAATTATGGGAGGCCAGAACATTTCGTTACTTTCACCTGGAATCCAGATTGGGAAGAAATAAAACAAGAACATTTTCCCGGTCAACGGTCTTTCGACCGGCAAGACATCATCGCACGGATTTTTCACTTAAAAATGAAAAAAATGATAAAAATATTTACAAAAGGTGCAATTTTTGGGTCGATTAAATGTTATATGCTTACTGTTGAGTGGCAAAAAAGGGGATTACCGCAATGTCATATGTTATTTTTGCTGGATTCGAAAATACAGCCCGATGAAATTGATGAAATAATAGTTGCTGAATTGCCTAACAAGGAGGAAGACCCAGTGTTGTTTGAAATAGTCACAAAAAATATGGTACATAGGCCATGTTTTTTTTTTTTTTTTTTTTGACGAAGGGGAAAGCTTTGAAAGCCCTGTCAGTGTGTGACTCTCACCCACTAAAACCCCTTCAACGTCCGACGGCAGATCTTCTGGGACTACCGTTAAGTATTACGTCAGGAGAACCGTCTGAGCCTTAGCTCAAATCGTGCGTATCATGTCAGTCGTTCTCCGTCGGTATCTTTGCTAGATATTCTATAATAATATAATATGATAATATTTATTTATTATTTATTATTTATTTATTATTATAACAGTAGTTGGCTACATTAAAATCAGCCAACATAACAGAACACAGTAATAACAATAAATAATTATAATGCTTAAGACTATATAATCAGTACAATAAACTTAAAAATAAACCGGAACCCGCTCTCGCAACAACAACAACAGCAACAACAACCACTGCAACAACAGCCGCTGCAACTTATTACATGACTAATGTAGTAATATAATACAATACTATAATATTCAATAATAGTAGAACATACATACCAATGAATGTTAGTTTGTGATAAGAGAGATCTGAATCGATTTAATCATGTCCGCCTATGTGTACGTGTAAGCTTGTCTAAGCTGCAGGTCGAAATTTTTGGAGGCATTCTGCTGAAGGATTAAAAGGAACCCTACTGAAATGTATCGCGTTTGAACTTGGGCGAAACTTTATACTTCCTAATATGTTTTGCAAGACTTTAGGTAATCACACGATGCAGTCGTAAAATATTACCTCGCAGGAGGAGATTCGCTGTTACGCGTGTTTGAGTCCCTGGATTGTTGTTCCAGTCTCCGTAGCCAGTTTTGCGCGTTCTCTGTCATAAATTTAATTGTATTTTCCACTGTAAGCATTGGGGAAGTCTTGTCTCTGAAACGCCTGCAATATAAAAAATCCTGTTCTGCAGTCTTCTCATCGTCGCAAAATGGGCACAGAGAAGACGTGCATCTTCCAATCTTATGTAAGTAGTTCCTGTAAACTCCATGACCGGATAAGAACTGCGTGATGTAAAAATTTACCTCCCCGAGGTTCCTTTTTATTCATGTATCTATACTTGGCAGCAACTTGTAAGTCCACCTTCCTTTAGTTGACGTATCCCATCTATTCTGCCACTGGTTTAGAGAATTTTGACGCTCTTCTTTCTTAATGAGTTTCACCTGTTGGGAAGCGTTAGCCTTTCTTGTAAAGATGCGCTTCATGTCATCCGCCAATATATCCATTGGGATTGCTCCTGCTATGACATTTGCTGCATCTTCAGAAATTGTCCGAAATCCACTAATTGTTCTTAACGAACTGATCCTTTGTACTGAACACAGTTTTTGTTTCAGTTGTTTGATTTTCAGACAGTGAGCCCATACTAGGCATGCGTAGAGAAGCCTTGAGGTAACTACGTAGCTGTGACATCTATTTTTGATGTGTTATTGCAAAGTTCTTATTATTAGACAGTTAGAAATATTCTTTTGTATTTTTTTTTTTTGTTTTTAATATTCTTTAAACATACAACAACAACTTGGCATTCAAATTTCGTTGATAGCTTTAATAGTTTAGAAGATACAGTGGTTTTATTAAAGGGTAGTGTACCAAATAAGCTGTGAGCCACGTATATCTATACCTAATATTATAAAGAAGAAAGATTTGTATTTTTGTATTTTTGTATGTAACGAGTAAACTCAAAAACTACTAGACCGATTTTAAAAATATCTCGTTATTAGGCTATATTTATTGCCAAAAACTGTCGGGGTTCCCTGGACTTTCCTACTATTACTAACCCAAGGTGTAAAAAATTAGTCATAAAATACCCTTCATCGTATACGCTGCGGAAAGTATTGATATTAAAACAAAAAAATGTTCTACAATATTATAGAACATATCAATATCTACAAAAAACTTCCCGAGACCATATGTCCAACTATTGTACTTATATCACTATAACCGCTTTTTATACCCACTATTGATAGTAATATTGCCATACAAACATTGCACACACATGTACACAGGCAATTAAGAAATTAAGTATTCACAATAAGTATTTCACACTATTTAAAGAGTAGGGAAATCTGACAACGGCATGTATGGATACCACTCCAGATGCACCACTAGGTTCTGGAGAGGATTTTTGGCCAAAACTTGATTTACGGACCATTTTTTAATTAATTTGGAATAAAAGCAACATTTATATGGAATTCTAAGAACATATGTTATGGATCCCACTCCAGATGCACCACCAGGTTCTGGAGAGGATTTTTGGTCAATACTAGATTTTTGGACCATTTTTTAATGATTTTGGAATAAAAGAAACATTTATATGGAATTCCGAATAATATGTAATGAATCCCACTCCACATATACCAACAGGTTCTGGAGAGGATTTTTGGCCAAAACTAGATTTACGGACCATTTTTTAATTAATTTGGAATAAAAGCAACATTTATATGGAATTCTAAGAACATATGTTATGGATCCCATTCCAGATGCACCACCAGGTTCTGGAGAGGATTTTTGGTCAATACTGGATTTTTGAACCATTTTTTTAATGAATTTGGAATAAAAGCAACATTTATTTGGAATTCTGAATAATATCATGATACCGTGAATTCATTGTATACAAAACTAATGAGCTTGAAACTCTTAATTATTGATGAAATATCAATGGTAGGAACAAAAATGTTTTCTCAACTAGACTCCAGGTTAAAACAAATCTTCAAGAGTACAGAGCCATTTGGAGGTATTTCAGTGATAGTGTTCGGAGATTTGAGGCAACTTCCACACGTGGGAGATAAATAGATATTTTGTCCCCGTACAAATGATGCTTACAGCACTATATACGGAACCTTCATATGGGATAGATTTAAATATTTCGAATTAGAGGAAATAATGCGTCAAAGAGAAGATGAATCTTTCGCTAGAGCATTAAATAATATGTCTAATGGTCAAATGACATCAGAAGATATACAAATAATAACGTCTAGCGAATGCAATGAATTGGAAGTCCCAACAGATGTTATTCATTTATTTTTAACTATTGAGGAGACGGATAGATTTAATAGACAGAAGTTGGGAGAAATTCCTACTGAGCAATTTATTTCCAATGCGGCTGATTCGGTAAAATCAACATGATAATAAAGTGCGGATATTGGAAACCGCAAAGAATTTTAAAACATCAGAATGTCAAGGACTTCCCCAAAATATAATTTTAAAAACAACTGCTAAGTATATGGTAACGGTAAAGGACAATTAATGGCAGATAGGTTTGGATATCGAACGGAAACCGCTTTCTTTGTGGATAAAATTTGCCGATAAAACTGTAGGAGCTTTAACAAGATCACAAAAAAGACATGTAACAGATCCACTTTGGACACCACTGGAGAAAGTTGTAAGATCTTTTCAATATAAAAGAAATAATCAAGTTACAAATGACAGATGAAAATTTCCAGTTGTACCTGCAGAAGGTATAACAATACATAAAAGCCAAGGTGCCACATACCAATGTGTTGCTGCACATTTGAAACGGCGAAGGAATGGGTCATCACTCTATGTCGCTTGCAGTTGAGCTACCCAAGCCGCTGGATTTTATTTGATAGGGAAGTTTACAGCTCCTAGACAATTTTTGGACACAGATGCGCTTCAGATAGTAATGAATAATCTTCGAACGGATAAAAAATTATTAACAAACTTTGACTACTTGGATAACAACGCAAATACGTTAAAAAATGTTTATCAAAATGTAAAAAGCTTACATGCCCATATTGATGATGTGCGACAAGATAAATTATTACTTCAATGTGATATATTATGCTTTGTTGAAAGTTGGACTTTAAGTCACGAAATTTACAACATTCCAGGCTACACATCTTCGTATAATATGAGGTTGGATAGTGACAAAAATGGAGAGAGGTCTAAGCGTGGAATTATAATATTTGTCAAAAATGAGCTTCAAGATAGAGATTATTTCAGAGCATGCGATGAAATTTGAAATGGTAACATTTAAATATGATGACACTAGCTGTTGCCCGCGGCTTCACCCGCGTGGAATTTGGTTATCTCGTGAGATAAAACGTTGCCTATGTCCTTCCCTAGGTTCTGAAATTTTTAAAACTGATATTGCCTGATTTTAGTTATAACCTGCCTGCAGACACCTAACACATGTGTACCAAATTTCAGCTCGACATCTCAAAAATTACGACCGAGAGAGTGTCAGGAACAGTCAAACACACGGACATGCGGACGGACATTGTTTAAATCGATTCAGTTTTTGATCTTGAGTAAAAATATATATATATAGTTTGTGGGGTCTCCGACCGTGAGTGTGCCAGCAACAGACAGACACACAGCCACACGGACGCACGGACGCACGGACGGACATTGTTTAAATCGATTTAGTTTTTGATGCTGAGCAAAAATAAATATGCACACAATTTACAAAAATCTCTCACGGCCACAAAAACTAACGCACAAAGTTCAAATGTGGTATATTAGAGTATAATTGAGTAATACATCGGTGCGCCAAAAATGGGCAGGATCAGTTATAAGCCACGCTCACAATTTATAAAAAACTGTTTTTGACGTAAAATTTATGTCATACGTCATAGTATGATTTGCATAGCTTACTAAATTAGTGTTTTGCTACGCCCTATTGTTGAGGGTATTTAAAATTCGACCTAAGACGAATTTAGATTTTTTACTTGTTTTGTAATATGTTTACCTCAAAGCTTCTCTGCACACTATGTTAGTATGTCGTATTTGTACATGGCAACAAAACATATTGATTTTCAGGAGATCCTACTCAAGAAAGAGCAACATACAATTGCCCATGAGAAAAGCACTCTTTCCTTAAGTCGATACCAACCACCGAGAAAGTTTGACCCTGGGATTTATTTATTGCAAGAACAAACGAAATCTTTACAGGAAATTGTAATCTTTTAAAAGATATAGGTAAATCGGTTGGTATCATCGGGATCCGCGGAATATGAGCAAGCTGACCGGCCGCAGGGCCCGTAATGATAGTTGCTACAATCACATTGTTTCTTAGTTATATCAAAAGTCTTGTACCATTACACATACTAAGAGGGCTTTAATTTCTTAATAGCATAATGGGAGTACCTACTTTTAATTTTAGTTCATGGAGTGGCAAGCCGGCAGGATTAAGGGAATTTAAAAATTCTTATGGATAGTGCACTGAATCTTCGATGTTGCACACGGTGTCAACAGATTTGTAACATTTAAAATCACCGCGAACTTTTCCCATAATCATATTGTTTATTTCATTTACTGAGTCGTTTCTTGGTGACAATATCGCCCTCGAACAGAGCCAGTGGAAATTTCTTTCTGTAAGATTTTTGATGTCGGGATAGATTGAATCTATAAGAATTTCTAGGCTGTGAACAGTTTGAGCCAATTCATTATCCAACAATGCTTGAGAGCTGTTTGTAATTATAGTTGATAGTTTTCCGTCTCCTAATTTAAGTATTTTTTGTGAGAAATTGCCACTGTGGTTATTACTTAAATGTGCTCTCATATTCGTGCGCAAATTGAAAGTTTCAATTGATTACCACAAAGGTAATGATTTGAGACACGCTTTAATAACGTCGGCACGTGTACCTTTTGTTATAACCAGTAGTGTTTGACGAAAGTCTCCAGCGAAAACAAAGGTGACGCCCCCCATCATATTGCCTGAGTTTCGGATGTCTTTTAATGTACGGTCCACTGCTTCTACATGAGCTCTCTGGCTCATGGTGCACTCATCCCAAATAAACAGAGACGTTTCATGTAAGAGATTTCCCAGTGGACCATTTTTGCGGATTGAGCATACAGACTGTTGTTCTAAAGACACAGCCAACGGTAATTTAAAAGTAGAGTGAGCTGTTTTCCCACCATGTAATAGAGTTGCAGCAATTCCAGAAGACGCCACTGCCAGAGCTTTTCTTCCAGATTGTCGGATTTTTGCCAATACTAAATTCGCAAGAAAGGTTTTACCGGTGCCACCGGGCACGTCCAAAAAAAGTAGTCGACCACTGTTATTTTCCACCCTCTCAATTATAGCATCGAACGCTATTTTTTGATCTGTCACTAACTTAGCTACATTTGTGTTGACAAATACTGACAACTCGTTAACATCATAGGTACGACACGGAATGGCATCAACTACATTTTGTGAGCGATTCGGAGAAGGTAATCCGAAGTCTCTTAAATTTTTGTCGTTTAATTCTAAAAGTTTGTCTTCTATCTGTATCAAGCCTTCGTTATATACATCATAGTCCGAACCTCGTTGTAAGACTGTGTCATGTATGCAATATTATGCATACCGTTTAATGATTAGAGCCAACTGTTTTAATACACTGCATTATTGCAAAGATTTCTTTAATCAATATTGTATGGATATGATGACGAAGATGATTTTCGAAAGGTTAAATTTTATTTCCCGAAATCAACAAAAACTTAGAGCTGACGACTATATTTATTTCAGGGATGCTTTGAACCAAGACGCATGAGTAAATGCTGCCAATATCGGACAGCATGTCATCTTGCCGTCATCATTTACTGGTTCTCCGAGGTACCTCTACGAAAAAACTCAAGATGCTATGACATATGTGCGCAATTATGGGAGGCCAGAACATTTCGTTACTTTCACCTGGAATCCAGATTGGGAAGAAATAAAACAAGAACATTTTCCCGGTCAACGGTCTTTCGACCGGCAAGACATCATCGCACGGATTTTTCACTTAAAAATGAAAAAAATGATAAAAATATTTACAAAAGGTGCAATTTTTGGGTCGATTAAATGTTATATGCTTACTGTTGAGTGGCAAAAAAGGGGATTACCGCAATGTCATATGTTATTTTTGCTGGATTCGAAAATACAGCCCGATGAAATTGATGAAATAATAGTTGCTGAATTGCCTAACAAGGAGGAAGACCCAGTGTTGTTTGAAATAGTCACAAAAAATATGGTACATAGGCCATGTTTTTTTTTTTTTTTTTTTTGACGAAGGGGAAAGCTTTGAAAGCCCTGTCAGTGTGTGACTCTCACCCACTAAAACCCCTTCAACGTCCGACGGCAGATCTTCTGGGACTACCGTTAAGTATTACGTCAGGAGAACCGTCTGAGCCTTAGCTCAAATCGTGCGTATCATGTCAGTCGTTCTCCGTCGGTATCTTTGCTAGATATTCTATAATAATATAATATGATAATATTTATTTATTATTTATTATTTATTTATTATTATAACAGTAGTTGGCTACATTAAAATCAGCCAACATAACAGAACACAGTAATAACAATAAATAATTATAATGCTTAAGACTATATAATCAGTACAATAAACTTAAAAATAAACCGGAACCCGCTCTCGCAACAACAACAACAGCAACAACAACCACTGCAACAACAGCCGCTGCAACTTATTACATGACTAATGTAGTAATATAATACAATACTATAATATTCAATAATAGTAGAACATACATACCAATGAATGTTAGTTTGTGATAAGAGAGATCTGAATCGATTTAATCATGTCCGCCTATGTGTACGTGTAAGCTTGTCTAAGCTGCAGGTCGAAATTTTTGGAGGCATTCTGCTGAAGGATTAAAAGGAACCCTACTGAAATGTATCGCGTTTGAACTTGGGCGAAACTTTATACTTCCTAATATGTTTTGCAAGACTTTAGGTAATCACACGATGCAGTCGTAAAATATTACCTCGCAGGAGGAGATTCGCTGTTACGCGTGTTTGAGTCCCTGGATTGTTGTTCCAGTCTCCGTAGCCAGTTTTGCGCGTTCTCTGTCATAAATTTAATTGTATTTTCCACTGTAAGCATTGGGGAAGTCTGGTCTCTGAAGCGCCTGCAATATAAAAAATCCTGTTCTGCAGTCTTCTCATCGTCGCAAAATGGGCACAGAGAAGACGTGCATCTTCCAATCTTATGTAAGTAGTTCCTGTAAACTCCATGACCGGATAAGAACTGCGTGATGTAAAAATTTACCTCCCCGAGGTTCCTTTTTATTCATGTATCTATACTTGGCAGCAACTTGTAAGTCCACCTTCCTTTAGTTGACGTATCCCATCTATTCTGCCACTGGTTTAGAGAATTTTGACGCTCTTCTTTCTTAATGAGTTTCACCTGTTGGGAAGCGTTAGCCTTTCTTGTAAAGATGCGCTTCATGTCATCCGCCAATATATCCATTGGGATTGCTCCTGCTATGACATTTGCTGCATCTTCAGAAATTGTCCGAAATCCACTAATTGTTCTTAACGAACTGATCCTTTGTACTAAACACAGTTTTTGTTTCAGTTGTTTGATTTTCAGACAGTGAGCCCATACTAGGCATGCGTAGAGAAGCCTTGAGGTAACTACGTAGCTGTGACATCTATTTTTGATGTGTTATTGCAAAGTTCTTATTATTAGACAGTTAGAAATATTCTTTTGTATTTTTTTTTTTTTTGTTTTTAATATTCTTTAAACATACAACAACAACTTGGCATTCAAATTTCGTTGATAGCTTTAATAGTTTAGAAGATACAGTGGTTTTATTAAAGGGTAGTGTACCAAATAAGCTGTGAGCCACGTATATCTATACCTAATATTATAAAGAAGAAAGATTTGTATTTTTGTATTTTTGTATGTAACGAGTAAACTCAAAAACTACTAGACCGATTTTAAAAATATCTCGCTATTAGGCTATATTTATTGCCAAAAACTGTCGGGGTTCCCTGGACTTTCCTACTATTACTAACCCAAGGTGTAAAAAAATTAGTCATAAAATACCCTTCATCGTATACGCTGCGGAAAGTATTGATATTAAAAGAAAAAAATGTTCTACAATATTATAGAACATATCAATATTTACAAAAAACTTCCCGAGACCATATGTCCAACTATTGTACTTATGTTACTATAACCGCTTTTTATACCCACTATTGATAGTAATATTGCCATACAAGCATTGCACACACATGTACACAGGCAATTAAGAAATTAAGTATTCACAATAAGTATTTCACAATATTTAAAGAGTAGGGAAATCTGACAACGGCATGTATGGATACCACTCCAGATGCACCACTAAGTTCTGGAGAGGATTTTTGGCCAAAACTTGATTTACGGACCATTTTTTAATTAATTTGGAATAAAAGCAACATTTATATGGAATTCTAAGAACATATGTTATGGATCCCACTCCAGATGCACCACCAGGTTCTGGAGAGGATTTTTGGTCAATACTGGATTTTTGAACCATTTTTTTAATGAATTTGGAATAAAAGCAACATTTATTTGGAATTCTGAATAATATCATGATACCGTGAATTCATTGTATACAAAACTAATGAGCTTGAAACTCTTAATTATTGATGAAATATCAATGGTAGGAACAAAAATGTTTTCTCAACTAGACTCCAGGTTAAAACAAATCTTCAAGAGTACAGAGCCATTTGGAGGTATTTCAGTGATAGTGTTCGGAGATTTGAGGCAACTTCCACACGTGGGAGATAAATAGATATTTTGTCCCCGTACAAATGATGCTTACAGCACTATATACGGAACCTTCATATGGGATAGATTTAAATATTTCGAATTAGAGGAAATAATGCGTCAAAGAGAAGATGAATCTTTCGCTAGAGCATTAAATAATATGTCTAATGGTCAAATGACATCAGAAGATATACAAATAATAACGTCTAGCGAATGCAATGAATTGGAAGTCCCAACAGATGTTATTCATTTATTTTTAACTATTGAGGAGACGGATAGATTTAATAGACAGAAGTTGGGAGAAATTCCTACTGAGCAATTTATTTCCAATGCGGCTGATTCGGTAAAATCAACATGATAATAAAGTGCGGATATTGGAAACCGCAAAGAATTTTAAAACATCAGAATGTCAAGGACTTCCCCAAAATATAATTTTAAAAACAACTGCTAAGTATATGGTAACGGTAAAGGACAATTAATGGCAGATAGGTTTGGATATCGAACGGAAACCGCTTTCTTTGTGGATAAAATTTGCCGATAAAACTGTAGGAGCTTTAACAAGATCACAAAAAAGACATGTAACAGATCCACTTTGGACACCACTGGAGAAAGTTGTAAGATCTTTTCAATATAAAAGAAATAATCAAGTTACAAATGACAGATGAAAATTTCCAGTTGTACCTGCAGAAGGTATAACAATACATAAAAGCCAAGGTGCCACATACCAATGTGTTGCTGCACATTTGAAACGGCGAAGGAATGGGTCATCACTCTATGTCGCTTGCAGTTGAGCTACCCAAGCCGCTGGATTTTATTTGATAGGGAAGTTTACAGCTCCTAGACAATTTTTGGACACAGATGCGCTTCAGATAGTAATGAATAATCTTCGAACGGATAAAAAATTATTAACAAACTTTGACTACTTGGATAACAACGCAAATACGTTAAAAAATGTTTATCAAAATGTACAAAGCTTACATGCCCATATTGATGATGTGCGACAAGATAAATTATTACTTCAATGTGATATATTATGCTTTGTTGAAAGTTGGACTTTAAGTCACGAAATTTACAACATTCCAGGCTACACATCTTCGTATAATATGAGGTTGGATAGTGACAAAAATGGAGAGAGGTCTAAGCGTGGAATTATAATATTTGTCAAAAATGAGCTTCAAGATAGAGATTATTTCAGAGCATGCGATGTTTGAAATGGTAACATTTAAATATGATGACACTAGCTGTTGCCCGCGGCTTCACCCGCGTGGAATTTGGTTATCTCGTGAGATAAAACGTTGCCTATGTCCTTCCCTAGGTTCTGAAATTTTTAAAACTGATATTGCCTGATTTTAGTTATAACCTGCCTGCAGACACCTAACACATGTGTACCAAATTTCAGCTCGACATCTCAAAAATTACGACCGAGAGAGTGTCAGGAACAGTCAAACACACGGACATGCGGACGGACATTGTTTAAATCGATTCAGTTTTTGATCTTGAGTAAAAATATATATATATAGTTTGTGGGGTCTCCGACCGTGAGTGTGCCAGCAACAGACAGACACACAGCCACACGGACGCACGGACGCACGGACGGACATTGTTTAAATCGATTTAGTTTTTGATGCTGAGCAAAAATAAATATGCACACAATTTACAAAAATCTCTCACGGCCACAAAAACTAACGCACAAAGTTCAAATGTGGTATATTAGAGTATAATTGAGTAATACATCGATGCGCCAAAAATGGGCAGGATCAGTTATAAGCCACGCTCACAATTTATAAAAAACTGTTTTTGACGTAAAATTTATGTCATACGTCATAGTATGATTTGCATAGCTTACTAAATTAGTGTTTTGCTACGCCCTATTGTTGAGGGTATTTAAAATTCGACCTAAGACGAATTTAGATTTTTTACTTGTTTTGTAATATGTTTACCTCAAAGCTTCTCTGCACACTATGTTAGTATGTCGTATTTGTACATGGCAACAAAACATATTGATTTTCAGGAGATCCTACTCAAGAAAGAGCAACATACAATTGCCCATGAGAAAAGCACTCTTTCCTTAAGTCGATACCAACCACCGAGAAAGTTTGACCCTGGGATTTATTTATTGCAAGAACAAACGAAATCTTTACAGGAAATTGTAATCTTTTAAAAGATATAGGTAAATCGGTTGGTATCATCGGGATCCGCGGAATATGAGCAAGCTGACCGGCCGCAGGGCCCGTAATGATAGTTGCTACAATCACATTGTTTCTTAGTTATATCAAAAGTCTTGTACCATTACACATACTAAGAGGGCTTTAATTTCTTAATAGCATAATGGGAGTACCTACTTTTAATTTTAGTTCATGGAGTGGCAAGCCGGCAGGATTAAGGGAATTTAAAAATTCTTATGGATAGTGCACTGAATCTTCGATGTTGCACACGGTGTCAACAGATTTGTAACATTTAAAATCACCGCGAACTTTTCCCATAATCATATTGTTTATTTCATTTACTGAGTCGTTTCTTGGTGACAATATCGCCCTCGAACAGAGCCAGTGGAAATTTCTTTCTGTAAGATTTTTGATGTCGGGATAGATTGAATCTATAAGAATTTTTAGGCTGTGAACAGTTTGAGCCAATTCATTATCCAACAATGCTTGAGAGCTGTTTGTAATTATAGTTGATAGTTTTCCGTCTCCTAATTTAAGTATTTTTTGTGAGAAATTGCCACTGTGGTTATTACTTAAATGTGCTCTCATATTCGTGCGCAAATTGAAAGTTTCAATTGATTACCACAAAGGTAATGATTTGAGACACGCTTTAATAACGTCGGCACGTGTACCTTTTGTTATAACCAGTAGTGTTTGACGAAAGTCTCCAGCGAAAACAAAGGTGACGCCCCCCATCATATTGCCTGAGTTTCGGATGTCTTTTAATGTACGGTCCACTGCTTCTACATGAGCTCTCTGGCTCATGGTGCACTCATCCCAAATAAACAGAGACGTTTCATGTAAGAGATTTCCCAGTGGACCATTTTTGCGGATTGAGCATACAGACTGTTGTTCTAAAGACACAGCCAACGGTAATTTAAAAGTAGAGTGAGCTGTTTTCCCACCATGTAATAGAGTTGCAGCAATTCCAGAAGACGCCACTGCCAGAGCTTTTCTTCCAGATTGTCGGATTTTTGCCAATACTAAATTCGCAAGAAAGGTTTTACCGGTGCCACCGGGCACGTCCAAAAAAAGTAGTCGACCACTGTTATTTTCCACCCTCTCAATTATAGCATCGAACGCTATTTTTTGATCTGTCACTAACTTAGCTACATTTGTGTTGACAAATACTGACAACTCGTTAACATCATAGGTACGACACGGAATGGCATCAACTACATTTTGTGAGCGATTCGGAGAAGGTAATCCGAAGTCTCTTAAATTTTTGTCGTTTAATTCTAAAAGTTTGTCTTCTATCTGTATCAAGCCTTCGTTATATACATCATAGTCCGAACCTCGTTGTAAGACTGTGTCATGTATGCAATATTATGCATACCGTTTAATGATTAGAGCCAACTGTTTTAATACACTGCATTATTGCAAAGATTTCTTTAATCAATATTGTATGGATATGATGACGAAGATGATTTTCGAAAGGTTAAATTTTATTTCCCGAAATCAACAAAAACTTAGAGCTGACGACTATATTTATTTCAGGGATGCTTTGAACCAAGACGCATGAGTAAATGCTGCCAATATCGGACAGCATGTCATCTTGCCGTCATCATTTACTGGTTCTCCGAGGTACCTCTACGAAAAAACTCAAGATGCTATGACATATGTGCGCAATTATGGGAGGCCAGAACATTTCGTTACTTTCACCTGGAATCCAGATTGGGAAGAAATAAAACAAGAACATTTTCCCGGTCAACGGTCTTTCGACCGGCAAGACATCATCGCACGGATTTTTCACTTAAAAATGAAAAAAATGATAAAAATATTTACAAAAGGTGCAATTTTTGGGTCGATTAAATGTTATATGCTTACTGTTGAGTGGCAAAAAAGGGGATTACCGCAATGTCATATGTTATTTTTGCTGGATTCGAAAATACAGCCCGATGAAATTGATGAAATAATAGTTGCTGAATTGCCTAACAAGGAGGAAGACCCAGTGTTGTTTGAAATAGTCACAAAAAATATGGTACATAGGCCATGTTTTTTTTTTTTTTTTTTTGACGAAGGGGAAAGCTTTGAAAGCCCTGTCAGTGTGTGACTCTCACCCACTAAAACCCCTTCAACGTCCGACGGCAGATCTTCTGGGACTACCGTTAAGTATTACGTCAGGAGAACCGTCTGAGCCTTAGCTCAAATCGTGCGTATCATGTCAGTCGTTCTCCGTCGGTATCTTTGCTAGATATTCTATAATAATATAATATGATAATATTTATTTATTATTTATTATTTATTTATTATTATAACAGTAGTTGGCTACATTAAAATCAGCCAACATAACAGAACACAGTAATAACAATAAATAATTATAATGCTTAAGACTATATAATCAGTACAATAAACTTAAAAATAAACCGGAACCCGCTCTCGCAACAACAACAACAGCAACAACAACCACTGCAACAACAGCCGCTGCAACTTATTACATGACTAATGTAGTAATATAATACAATACTATAATATTCAATAATAGTAGAACATACATACCAATGAATGTTAGTTTGTGATAAGAGAGATCTGAATCGATTTAATCATGTCCGCCTATGTGTACGTGTAAGCTTGTCTAAGCTGCAGGTCGAAATTTTTGGAGGCATTCTGCTGAAGGATTAAAAGGAACCCTACTGAAATGTATCGCGTTTGAACTTGGGCGAAACTTTATACTTCCTAATATGTTTTGCAAGACTTTAGGTAATCACACGATGCAGTCGTAAAATATTACCTCGCAGGAGGAGATTCGCTGTTACGCGTGTTTGAGTCCCTGGATTGTTGTTCCAGTCTCCGTAGCCAGTTTTGCGCGTTCTCTGTCATAAATTTAATTGTATTTTCCACTGTAAGCATTGGGGAAGTCTGGTCTCTGAAGCGCCTGCAATATAAAAAATCCTGTTCTGCAGTCTTCTCATCGTCGCAAAATGGGCACAGAGAAGACGTGCATCTTCCAATCTTATGTAAGTAGTTCCTGTAAACTCCATGACCGGATAAGAACTGCGTGATGTAAAAATTTACCTCCCCGAGGTTCCTTTTTATTCATGTATCTATACTTGGCAGCAACTTGTAAGTCCACCTTCCTTTAGTCGACGTATCCCATCTATTCTGCCACTGGTTTAGAGAATTTTGACGCTCTTCTTTCTTAATGAGTTTCACCTGTTGGGAAGCGTTAGCCTTTCTTGTAAAGATGCGCTTCATGTCATCCGCCAATATATCCATTGGGATTGCTCCTGCTATGACATTTGCTGCATCTTCAGAAATTGTCCGAAATCCACTAATTGTTCTTAACGAACTGATCCTTTGTACTAAACACAGTTTTTGTTTCAGTTGTTTGATTTTCAGACAGTGAGCCCATACTAGGCATGCGTAGAGAAGCCTTGAGGTAACTACGTAGCTGTGACATCTATTTTTGATGTGTTATTGCAAAGTTCTTATTATTAGACAGTTAGAAATATTCTTTTGTATTTTTTTTTTTTGTTTTTAATATTCTTTAAACATACAACAACAACTTGGCATTCAAATTTCGTTGATAGCTTTAATAGTTTAGAAGATACAGTGGTTTTATTAAAGGGTAGTGTACCAAATAAGCTGTGAGCCACGTATATCTATACCTAATATTATAAAGAAGAAAGATTTGTATTTTTGTATTTTTGTATGTAACGAGTAAACTCAAAAACTACTAGACCGATTTTAAAAATATCTCGCTATTAGGCTATATTTATTGCCAAAAACTGTCGGGGTTCCCTGGACTTTCCTACTATTACTAACCCAAGGTGTAAAAAAATTAGTCATAAAATACCCTTCATCGTATACGCTGCGGAAAGTATTGATATTAAAAGAAAAAAATGTTCTACAATATTATAGAACATATCAATATTTACAAAAAACTTCCCGAGACCATATGTCCAACTATTGTACTTATGTTACTATAACCGCTTTTTATACCCACTATTGATAGTAATATTGCCATACAAGCATTGCACACACATGTACACAGGCAATTAAGAAATTAAGTATTCACAATAAGTATTTCACAATATTTAAAGAGAAGGGAAATCTGACAACGGCACGTATGGATACCACTCCAGATGCACCACTAAGTTCTGGAGAGGATTTTTGGCCAAAACTTGATTTACGGACCATTTTTTAATTAATTTGGAATAAAAGCAACATTTATATGGAATTCTAAGAACATATGTTATGGATCCCACTCCAGATGCACCACCAGGTTCTGGAGAGGATTTTTGGTCAATACTGGATTTTTGAACCATTTTTTTAATGAATTTGGAATAAAAGCAACATTTATTTGGAATTCTGAATAATATCATGATACCGTGAATTCATTGTATACAAAACTAATGAGCTTGAAACTCTTAATTATTGATGAAATATCAATGGTAGGAACAAAAATGTTTTCTCAACTAGACTCCAGGTTAAAACAAATCTTCAAGAGTACAGAGCCATTTGGAGGTATTTCAGTGATAGTGTTCGGAGATTTGAGGCAACTTCCACACGTGGGAGATAAATAGATATTTTGTCCCCGTACAAATGATGCTTACAGCACTATATACGGAACCTTCATATGGGATAGATTTAAATATTTCGAATTAGAGGAAATAATGCGTCAAAGAGAAGATGAATCTTTCGCTAGAGCATTAAATAATATGTCTAATGGTCAAATGACATCAGAAGATATACAAATAATAACGTCTAGCGAATGCAATGAATTGGAAGTCCCAACAGATGTTATTCATTTATTTTTAACTATTGAGGAGACGGATAGATTTAATAGACAGAAGTTGGGAGAAATTCCTACTGAGCAATTTATTTCCAATGCGGCTGATTCGGTAAAATCAACATGATAATAAAGTGCGGATATTGGAAACCGCAAAGAATTTTAAAACATCAGAATGTCAAGGACTTCCCCAAAATATAATTTTAAAAACAACTGCTAAGTATATGGTAACGGTAAAGGACAATTAATGGCAGATAGGTTTGGATATCGAACGGAAACCGCTTTCTTTGTGGATAAAATTTGCCGATAAAACTGTAGGAGCTTTAACAAGATCACAAAAAAGACATGTAACAGATCCACTTTGGACACCACTGGAGAAAGTTGTAAGATCTTTTCAATATAAAAGAAATAATCAAGTTACAAATGACAGATGAAAATTTCCAGTTGTACCTGCAGAAGGTATAACAATACATAAAAGCCAAGGTGCCACATACCAATGTGTTGCTGCACATTTAAAACGGCGAAGGAATGGGTCATCACTCTATGTCGCTTGCAGTTGAGCTACCCAAGCCGCTGGATTTTATTTGATAGGGAAGTTTACAGCTCCTAGACAATTTTTGGACACAGATGCGCTTCAGATAGTAATGAATAATCTTCGAACGGATAAAAAATTATTAACAAACTTTGACTACTTGGATAACAACGCAAATACGTTAAAAAATGTTTATCAAAATGTACAAAGCTTACATGCCCATATTGATGATGTGCGACAAGATAAATTATTACTTCAATGTGATATATTATGCTTTGTTGAAAGTTGGACTTTAAGTCACGAAATTTACAACATTCCAGGCTACACATCTTCGTATAATATGAGGTTGGATAGTGACAAAAATGGAGAGAGGTCTAAGCATGGAATTATAATATTTGTCAAAAATGAGCTTCAAGATAGAGATTATTTCAGAGCATGCGATGTTTGAAATGGTAACATTTAAATATGATGACACTAGCTGTTGCCCGCGGCTTCACCCGCGTGGAATTTGGTTATCTCGTGAGATAAAACGTTGCCTATGTCCTTCCCTAGGTTCTGAAAATTTTGAAACCGATATTGCCCGATTTCAGTTATAACCTGCCTGCAGACACCTAACACATGTGTACCAAATTTCAGTTCGACATCTCAAAAATTACGACCGAGAGAGTGTCAGGAACAGTCAAACACACGGACATGCGGACGGACATTGTTTAAATCGATTCAGTTTTTGATCTTGAGTAAAAATATATATATATAGTTTGTGGGGTCTCCGACCGTGAGTGTGCCAGCAACAGACAGACACACAGCCACACGGACGCACGGACGCACGGACGGACATTGTTTAAATCGATTTAGTTTTTGATGCTGAGCAAAAATAAATATGCACATAAAAATTTCTCACGGCCACAAAAACTAACGCACAAAGTTCAAATGTGGTATATTAGAGTATAATTGAGTAATACATCGGTGCGCCAAAAATGGGCAGGATCAGTTATAAGCCACGCTCACAATTTATAAAAAACTGTTTTTGACGTTTTTGACCTAATATTATAAAGAAGAAAGATTTGTATTTTTGTATTTTTGTATGTAACGAGTAAAGTAAACTCAAAAACTACTAGAGAGCTGTTTGTAATTATAGTTAATAATTTTCCGTCTCCTAATTTAAGTATTTTTTGTGAGAAATTGCCACTGTGGTTATTACTTAAATGTGCTCTCATATTCGTGCGCAAATTGAAAGTTTCAATTGATTACCACAAAGGTAATGATTTGAGACACGCTTTAATAACGTCGGCACGTGTACCTTTTGTTATAACCAGTAGTGTTTGACGAAAGTCTCCAGCGAAAACAAAGGTGACGCCCCCCATCATATTGCCTGAGTTTCGGATGTCTTTTAATGTACGGTCCACTGCTTCTACATGAGCTCTATGGCTCATGGTGCACTCATCCCAAATAAACAGAGACGTTTCATGTAAGAGATTTCCCAGTGGACCATTTTTGCGGATTGAGCATACAGACTGTTGTTCTAAAGACACAGCCAACGGTAATTTAAAAGTAGAGTGAGCTGTTTTCCCACCATGTAATAGAGTTGCAGCAATTCCAGAAGACGCCACTGCCAGAGCTTTTCTTCCAGATTGTCGGATTTTTGCCAATACTAAATTCGCAAGAAAGGTTTTACCGGTGCCACCGGGCACGTCCAAAAAAAGTAGTCGACCACTGTTATTTTCCACCCTCTCAATTATAGCATCGAACGCTATTTTTTGATCTGTCACTAACTTAGCTACATTTGTGTTGACAAATACTGACAACTCGTTAACATCATAGGTGCGACACGGAATGGCATCAACTACATTTTGTGAGCGATTCGGAGAAGGTAATCCGAAGTCTCTTAAATTTTTGTCGTTTAATTCTAAAAGTTTGTCTTCTATCTGTATCAAGCCTTCGTTATATACATCATAGTCCGGACCTCGTTGTAAGACTGTGTCATGTATGCAATATTATGCATACCGTTTAATGATTAGAGCCAACTGTTTTAATACACTGCATTATTGCAAAGATTTCTTTAATCAATATTGTATGGATATGATGACGAAGATGATTTTCGAAAGGTTAAATTTTATTTCCCGAAATCAACAAAAACTTAGAGCTGACGACTATATTTATTTCAGGGATGCTTTGAACCAAGACGCATGAGTAAATGCTGCCAATATCGGACAGCATGTCATCTTGCCGTCATCATTTACTGGTTCTCCGAGGTACCTCTACGAAAAAACTCAAGATGCTATGACATATGTGCGCAATTATGGGAGGCCAGAACATTTCGTTACTTTCACCTGGAATCCAGATTGGGAAGAAATAAAACAAGAACATTTTCCCGGTCAACGGTCTTTCGACCGGCAAGACATCATCGCACGGATTTTTCACTTAAAAATGAAAAAAATGATAAAAATATTTACAAAAGGTGCAATTTTTGGGTCGATTAAATGTTATATGCTTACTGTTGAGTGGCAAAAAAGGGGATTACCGCAATGTCATATGTTATTTTTGCTGGATTCGAAAATACAGCCCGATGAAATTGATGAAATAATAGTTGCTGAATTGCCTAACAAGGAGGAAGACCCAGTGTTGTTTGAAATAGTCACAAAAAATATGGTACATAGGCCATGTTTTTTTTTTTTTTTTTTTGACGAAGGGGAAAGCTTTGAAAGCCCTGTCAGTGTGTGACTCTCACCCACTAAAACCCCTTCAACGTCCGACGGCAGATCTTCTGGGACTACCGTTAAGTATTACGTCAGGAGAACCGTCTGAGCCTTAGCTCAAATCGTGCGTATCATGTCAGTCGTTCTCCGTCGGTATCTTTGCTAGATATTCTATAATAATATAATATGATAATATTTATTTATTATTTATTATTTATTTATTATTATAACAGTAGTTGGCTACATTAAAATCAGCCAACATAACAGAACACAGTAATAACAATAAATAATTATAATGCTTAAGACTATATAATCAGTACAATAAACTTAAAAATAAACCGGAACCCGCTCTCGCAACAACAACAACAGCAACAACAACCACTGCAACAACAGCCGCTGCAACTTATTACATGACTAATGTAGTAATATAATACAATACTATAATATTCAATAATAGTAGAACATACATACCAATGAATGTTAGTTTGTGATAAGAGAGATCTGAATCGATTTAATCATGTCCGCCTATGTGTACGTGTAAGCTTGTCTAAGCTGCAGGTCGAAATTTTTGGAGGCATTCTGCTGAAGGATTAAAAGGAACCCTACTGAAATGTATCGCGTTTGAACTTGGGCGAAACTTTATACTTCCTAATATGTTTTGCAAGACTTTAGGTAATCACACGATGCAGTCGTAAAATATTACCTCGCAGGAGGAGATTCGCTGTTACGCGTGTTTGAGTCCCTGGATTGTTGTTCCAGTCTCCGTAGCCAGTTTTGCGCGTTCTCTGTCATAAATTTAATTGTATTTTCCACTGTAAGCATTGGGGAAGTCTGGTCTCTGAAGCGCCTGCAATATAAAAAATCCTGTTCTGCAGTCTTCTCATCGTCGCAAAATGGGCACAGAGAAGACGTGCATCTTCCAATCTTATGTAAGTAGTTCCTGTAAACTCCATGACCGGATAAGAACTGCGTGATGTAAAAATTTACCTCCCCGAGGTTCCTTTTTATTCATGTATCTATACTTGGCAGCAACTTGTAAGTCCACCTTCCTTTAGTCGACGTATCCCATCTATTCTGCCACTGGTTTAGAGAATTTTGACGCTCTTCTTTCTTAATGAGTTTCACCTGTTGGGAAGCGTTAGCCTTTCTTGTAAAGATGCGCTTCATGTCATCCGCCAATATATCCATTGGGATTGCTCCTGCTATGACATTTGCTGCATCTTCAGAAATTGTCCGAAATCCACTAATTGTTCTTAACGAACTGATCCTTTGTACTAAACACAGTTTTTGTTTCAGTTGTTTGATTTTCAGACAGTGAGCCCATACTAGGCATGCGTAGAGAAGCCTTGAGGTAACTACGTAGCTGTGACATCTATTTTTGATGTGTTATTGCAAAGTTCTTATTATTAGACAGTTAGAAATATTCTTTTGTATTTTTTTTTTTTGTTTTTAATATTCTTTAAACATACAACAACAACTTGGCATTCAAATTTCGTTGATAGCTTTAATAGTTTAGAAGATACAGTGGTTTTATTAAAGGGTAGTGTACCAAATAAGCTGTGAGCCACGTATATCTATACCTAATATTATAAAGAAGAAAGATTTGTATTTTTGTATTTTTGTATGTAACGAGTAAACTCAAAAACTACTAGACCGATTTTAAAAATATCTCGCTATTAGGCTATATTTATTGCCAAAAACTGTCGGGGTTCCCTGGACTTTCCTACTATTACTAACCCAAGGTGTAAAAAAATTAGTCATAAAATACCCTTCATCGTATACGCTGCGGAAAGTATTGATATTAAAAGAAAAAAATGTTCTACAATATTATAGAACATATCAATATTTACAAAAAACTTCCCGAGACCATATGTCCAACTATTGTACTTATGTTACTATAACCGCTTTTTATACCCACTATTGATAGTAATATTGCCATACAAGCATTGCACACACATGTACACAGGCAATTAAGAAATTAAGTATTCACAATAAGTATTTCACAATATTTAAAGAGAAGGGAAATCTGACAACGGCACGTATGGATACCACTCCAGATGCACCACTAAGTTCTGGAGAGGATTTTTGGCCAAAACTTGATTTACGGACCATTTTTTAATTAATTTGGAATAAAAGCAACATTTATATGGAATTCTAAGAACATATGTTATGGATCCCACTCCAGATGCACCACCAGGTTCTGGAGAGGATTTTTGGTCAATACTGGATTTTTGAACCATTTTTTTAATGATTTTGGAATAAAAGAAACATTTATATGGAACTCTGAGAACATATGTTATAGTTCCCACTCCAGTAGCACCACCAGGTTCTGGAGAGGATTTTTGGCCAAAACTGGATTTACAGACCATTTTTTAATGAATTTGGATTAAAAGAAAAATTATGTGGAATTCTAAGAACATATGTTATGGATCCCACTCCAGATGCACCACCAGGTTCTTGAGAGGATTTTTGGCCAAACTGGATTTTTGGACCATTTTTTAATGATTTTTATTTAAATGAAAGATTTAAATGAATTTGGAATGAAAGAAATATTTATATGGAACTCTGAGAACATATTTTATTGGTCCCACTCCAGACGCACGACTAGGTTCTGGAGAGGATTTTTGACCTAACTAAATTTTCGGACCATTTTTTTTATAAAAAATTGGAATAAAAGTAACATTTATATGGAATTCTGAGAAAATACTCTAGATGCACCACCTGGTTCTGGAGAGGATTTTTGGCCATTACTGGATTTTTGAACCATTTTTTATATGAATTTGGAATAAAAGCAGCATTATCCAAAAATCCTCTCCAGAACCTGGTAGTGCGTCTGGTGTGGGACCCTTAGCATTAATGTGGAATTATAAGAACGTATGTTATAGATTCCACTCCAGATTCACCACCAGGTTCTGGAGAGGATTTTTGGTTAATACTGGTTTTTTCGAACCATTTTTTTAATGAATTTGGAATAAAAGCAACATTTATTTGGAATTCTGAATAATATCATGATACCGTGAATTCATTGTATACAAAACTAATGAGCTTGAAACTCTTAATTATTGATGAAATATCAATGGTAGGAACAAAAATGTTTTCTCAACTAGACTCCAGGTTAAAACAAATCTTCAAGAGTACAGAGCCATTTGGAGGTATTTCAGTGATAGTGTTCGGAGATTTGAGGCAACTTCCACACGTGGGAGATAAATAGATATTTTGTCCCCGTACAAATGATGCTTACAGCACTATATACGGAACCTTCATATGGGATAGATTTAAATATTTCGAATTAGAGGAAATAATGCGTCAAAGAGAAGATGAATCTTTCGCTAGAGCATTAAATAATATGTCTAATGGTCAAATGACATCAGAAGATATACAAATAATAACGTCTAGCGAATGCAATGAATTGGAAGTCCCAACAGATGTTATTCATTTATTTTTAACTATTGAGGAGACGGATAGATTTAATAGACAGAAGTTGGGAGAAATTCCTACTGAGCAATTTATTTCCAATGCGGCTGATTCGGTAAAATCAACATGATAATAAAGTGCGGATATTGGAAACCGCAAAGAATTTTAAAACATCAGAATGTCAAGGACTTCCCCAAAATATAATTTTAAAAACAACTGCTAAGTATATGGTAACGGTAAAGGACAATTAATGGCAGATAGGTTTGGATATCGAACGGAAACCGCTTTCTTTGTGGATAAAATTTGCCGATAAAACTGTAGGAGCTTTAACAAGATCACAAAAAAGACATGTAACAGATCCACTTTGGACACCACTGGAGAAAGTTGTAAGATCTTTTCAATATAAAAGAAATAATCAAGTTACAAATGACAGATGAAAATTTCCAGTTGTACCTGCAGAAGGTATAACAATACATAAAAGCCAAGGTGCCACATACCAATGTGTTGCTGCACATTTGAAACGGCGAAGGAATGGGTCATCACTCTATGTCGCTTGCAGTTGAGCTACCCAAGCCGCTGGATTTTATTTGATAGGGAAGTTTACAGCTCCTAGACAATTTTTGGACACAGATGCGCTTCAGATAGTATTGAATAATCTTCGAACGGATAAAAAATTATTAACAAACTTTGACTACTGGGATAACAACGCAAATACGTTAAAAAATGTTTATCAAAATGTACAAAGCTTACATGCCCATATTGATGATGTGCGACAAGATAAATTATTACTTCAATGTGATATATTATGCTTTGTTGAAAGTTGGACTTTAAGTCACGAAATTTACAACATTCCAGGCTACACATCTTCGTATAATATGAGGTTGGATAGTGACAAAAATGGAGAGAGGTCTAAGCGTGGAATTATAATATTTGTCAAAAATGAGCTTCAAGATAGAGATTATTTCAGAGCATGCGATGTTTGAAATGGTAACATTTAAATATGATGACACTAGCTGTTGCCCGCGGCTTCACCCGCGTGGAATTTGGTTATCTCGTGAGATAAAACGTTGCCTATGTCCTTCCCTAGGTTCTGAAATTTTTAAAACTGATATTGCCTGATTTTAGTTATAACCTGCCTGCAGACACCTAACACATGTGTACCAAATTTCAGCTCGACATCTCAAAAATTACGACCGAGAGAGTGTCAGGAACAGTCAAACACACGGACATGCGGACGGACATTGTTTATATCGATTCAGTTTTTGATCTTGAGTAAAAATATATATATATAGTTTGTGGGGTCTCCGACCGTGAGTGTGCCAGCAACAGACAGACACACAGCCACACGGACGCACGGACGCACGGACGGACATTGTTTAAATCGATTTAGTTTTTGATGCTGAGCAAAAATAAATATGCACACAATTTACAAAAATCTCTCACGGCCACAAAAACTAACGCACAAAGTTCAAATGTGGTATATTAGAGTATAATTGAGTAATACAT
The DNA here is from genome assembly GCA_963971445.1 of Ornithomya chloropus. Classification (NCBI taxonomy): domain Eukaryota; kingdom Metazoa; phylum Arthropoda; class Insecta; order Diptera; family Hippoboscidae; genus Ornithomya; species Ornithomya chloropus. The sequence goes on from OZ020531.1 coordinate 26,647,370, forward strand.
CGGTGCGCCAAAAATGGGCAGGATCAGTTATAAGCCACGCTCACAATTTATAAAAAACTGTTTTTGACGTAAAATTTATGTCATACGTCATAGTATGATTTGCATAGCTTACTAAATTAGTGTTTTGCTACGCCCTATTGTTGAGGGTATTTAAAATTCGACCTAAGACGAATTTAGATTTTTTACTTGTTTTGTAATATGTTTACCTCAAAGCTTCTCTGCACACTATGTTAGTATGTCGTATTTGTACATGGCAACAAAACATATTGATTTTCAGGAGATCCTACTCAAGAAAGAGCAACATACAATTGCCCATGAGAAAAGCACTCTTTCCTTAAGTCGATACCAACCACCGAGAAAGTTTGACCCTGGGATTTATTTATTGCAAGAGCAAACGAAATCTTTACAGGAAATTGTAATCTTTTAAAAGATATAGGTAAATCGGTTGGTATCATCGGGATCCGCGGAATATGAGCAAGCTGACCGGCCGCAGGGCCCGTAATGATAGTTGCTACAATCACATTGTTTCTTAGTTATATCAAAAGTCTTGTACCATTACACATACTAAGAGGGCTTTAATTTCTTAATAGCATAATGGGAGTACCTACTTTTAATTTTAGTTCATGGAGTGGCAAGCCGGCAGGATTAAGGGAATTTAAAAATTCTTATGAATAGTGCACTGAATCTTCGATGTTGCACACGGTGTCAACAGATTTGTAACATTTAAAATCACCGCGAACTTTTCCCATAATCATATTGTTTATTTCATTTACTGAGTCGTTTCTTGGTGACAATATCGCCCTCGAACAGAGCCAGTGGAAATTTCTTTCTGTAAGATTTTTGATGTCGGGATAGATTGAATCTATAAGAATTTCTAGGCTGTGAACAGTTTGAGCCAATTCATTATCCAACAATGCTTGAGAGCTGTTTGTAATTATAGTTGATAGTTTTCCGTCTCCTAATTTAAGTATTTTTTGTGAGAAATTGCCACTGTGGTTATTACTTAAATGTGCTCTCATATTCGTGCGCAAATTGAAAGTTTCAATTGATTACCACAAAGGTAATGATTTGAGACACGCTTTAATAACGTCGGCACGTGTACCTTTTGTTATAACCAGTAGTGTTTGACGAAAGTCTCCAGCGAAAACAAAGGTGACGCCCCCCATCATATTGCCTGAGTTTCGGATGTCTTTTAATGTACGGTCCACTGCTTCTACATGAGCTCTCTGGCTCATGGTGCACTCATCCCAAATAAACAGAGACGTTTCATGTAAGAGATTTCCCAGTGGACCATTTTTGCGGATTGAGCATACAGACTGTTGTTCTAAAGACACAGCCAACGGTAATTTAAAAGTAGAGTGAGCTGTTTTCCCACCATGTAATAGAGTTGCAGCAATTCCAGAAGACGCCACTGCCAGAGCTTTTCTTCCAGATTGTCGGATTTTTGCCAATACTAAATTCGCAAGAAAGGTTTTACCGGTGCCACCGGGCACGTCCAAAAAAAGTAGTCGACCACTGTTATTTTCCACCCTCTCAATTATAGCATCGAACGCTATTTTTTGATCTGTCACTAACTTAGCTACATTTGTGTTGACAAATACTGACAACTCGTTAACATCATAGGTACGACACGGAATGGCATCAACTACATTTTGTGAGCGATTCGGAGAAGGTAATCCGAAGTCTCTTAAATTTTTGTCGTTTAATTCTAAAAGTTTGTCTTCTATCTGTATCAAGCCTTCGTTATATACATCATAGTCCGAACCTCGTTGTAAGACTGTGTCATGTATGCAATATTATGCATACCGTTTAATGATTAGAGCCAACTGTTTTAATACACTGCATTATTGCAAAGATTTCTTTAATCAATATTGTATGGATATGATGACGAAGATGATTTTCGAAAGGTTAAATTTTATTTCCCGAAATCAACAAAAACTTAGAGCTGACGACTATATTTATTTCAGGGATGCTTTGAACCAAGACGCATGAGTAAATGCTGCCAATATCGGACAGCATGTCATCTTGCCGTCATCATTTACTGGTTCTCCGAGGTACCTCTACGAAAAAACTCAAGATGCTATGACATATGTGCGCAATTATGGGAGGCCAGAACATTTCGTTACTTTCACCTGGAATCCAGATTGGGAAGAAATAAAACAAGAACATTTTCCCGGTCAACGGTCTTTCGACCGGCAAGACATCATCGCACGGATTTTTCACTTAAAAATGAAAATAATGATAAAAATATTTACAAAAGGTGCAATTTTTGGGTCGATTAAATGTTATATGCTTACTGTTGAGTGGCAAAAAAGGGGATTACCGCAATGTCATATGTTATTTTTGCTGGATTCGAAAATACAGCCCGATGAAATTGATGAAATAATAGTTGCTGAATTGCCTAACAAGGAGGAAGACCCAGTGTTGTTTGAAATAGTCACAAAAAATATGGTACATAGGCCATGTTTTTTTTTTTTTTTTTTTTTGACGAAGGGGAAAGCTTTGAAAGCCCTGTCAGTGTGTGACTCTCACCCACTAAAACCCCTTCAACGTCCGACGGCAGATCTTCTGGGACTACCGTTAAGTATTACGTCAGGAGAACCGTCTGAGCCTTAGCTCAAATCGTGCGTATCATGTCAGTCGTTCTCCGTCGGTATCTTTGCTAGATATTCTATAATAATATAATATGATAATATTTATTTATTATTTATTATTTATTTATTATTATAACAGTAGTTGGCTACATTAAAATCAGCCAACATAACAGAACACAGTAATAACAATAAATAATTATAATGCTTAAGACTATATAATCAGTACAATAAACTTAAAAATAAACCGGAACCCGCTCTCGCAACAACAACAACAGCAACAACAACCACTGCAACAACAGCCGCTGCAACTTATTACATGACTAATGTAGTAATATAATACAATACTATAATATTCAATAATAGTAGAACATACATACCAATGAATGTTAGTTTGTGATAAGAGAGATCTGAATCGATTTAATCATGTCCGCCTATGTGTACGTGTAAGCTTGTCTAAGCTGCAGGTCGAAATTTTTGGAGGCATTCTGCTGAAGGATTAAAAGGAACCCTACTGAAATGTATCGCGTTTGAACTTGGGCGAAACTTTATACTTCCTAATATGTTTTGCAAGACTTTAGGTAATCACACGATGCAGTCGTAAAATATTACCTCGCAGGAGGAGATTCGCTGTTACGCGTGTTTGAGTCCCTGGATTGTTGTTCCAGTCTCCGTAGCCAGTTTTGCGCGTTCTCTGTCATAAATTTAATTGTATTTTCCACTGTAAGCATTGGGGAAGTCTGGTCTCTGAAGCGCCTGCAATATAAAAAATCCTGTTCTGCAGTCTTCTCATCGTCGCAAAATGGGCACAGAGAAGACGTGCATCTTCCAATCTTATGTAAGTAGTTCCTGTAAACTCCATGACCGGATAAGAACTGCGTGATGTAAAAATTTACCTCCCCGAGGTTCCTTTTTATTCATGTATCTATACTTGGCAGCAACTTGTAAGTCCACCTTCCTTTAGTTGACGTATCCCATCTATTCTGCCACTGGTTTAGAGAATTTTGACGCTCTTCTTTCTTAATGAGTTTCACCTGTTGGGAAGCGTTAGCCTTTCTTGTAAAGATGCGCTTCATGTCATCCGCCAATATATCCATTGGGATTGCTCCTGCTATGACATTTGCTGCATCTTCAGAAATTGTCCGAAATCCACTAATTGTTCTTAACGAACTGATCCTTTGTACTGAACACAGTTTTTGTTTCAGTTGTTTGATTTTCAGACAGTGAGCCCATACTAGGCATGCGTAGAGAAGCCTTGAGGTAACTACGTAGCTGTGACATCTATTTTTGATGTGTTATTGCAAAGTTCTTATTATTAGACAGTTAGAAATATTCTTTTGTATTTTTTTTTTTTTGTTTTTAATATTCTTTAAACATACAACAACAACTTGGCATTCAAATTTCGTTGATAGCTTTAATAGTTTAGAAGATACAGTGGTTTTATTAAAGGGTAGTGTACCAAATAAGCTGTGAGCCACGTATATCTATACCTAATATTATAAAGAAGAAAGATTTGTATTTTTGTATTTTTGTATGTAACGAGTAAACTCAAAAACTACTAGACCGATTTTAAAAATATCTCGCTATTAGGCTATATTTATTGCCAAAAACTGTCGGGGTTCCCTGGACTTTCCTACTATTACTAACCCAAGGTGTAAAAAAATTAGTCATAAAATACCCTTCATCGTATACGCTGCGGAAAGTATTGATATTAAAAGAAAAAAATGTTCTACAATATTATAGAACATATCAATATTTACAAAAAACTTCCCGAGACCATATGTCCAACTATTGTACTTATGTTACTATAACCGCTTTTTATACCCACTATTGATAGTAATATTGCCATACAAGCATTGCACACACATGTACACAGGCAATTAAGAAATTAAGTATTCACAATAAGTATTTCACAATATTTAAAGAGTAGGGAAATCTGACAACGGCATGTATGGATACCACTCCAGATGCACCACTAAGTTCTGGAGAGGATTTTTGGCCAAAACTTGATTTACGGACCATTTTTTAATTAATTTGGAATAAAAGCAACATTTATATGGAATTCTAAGAACATATGTTATGGATCCCACTCCAGATGCACCACCAGGTTCTGGAGAGGATTTTTGGTCAATACTGGATTTTTGAACCATTTTTTTAATGAATTTGGAATAAAAGCAACATTTATTTGGAATTCTGAATAATATCATGATACCGTGAATTCATTGTATACAAAACTAATGAGCTTGAAACTCTTAATTATTGATGAAATATCAATGGTAGGAACAAAAATGTTTTCTCAACTAGACTCCAGGTTAAAACAAATCTTCAAGAGTACAGAGCCATTTGGAGGTATTTCAGTGATAGTGTTCGGAGATTTGAGGCAACTTCCACACGTGGGAGATAAATAGATATTTTGTCCCCGTACAAATGATGCTTACAGCACTATATACGGAACCTTCATATGGGATAGATTTAAATATTTCGAATTAGAGGAAATAATGCGTCAAAGAGAAGATGAATCTTTCGCTAGAGCATTAAATAATATGTCTAATGGTCAAATGACATCAGAAGATATACAAATAATAACGTCTAGCGAATGCAATGAATTGGAAGTCCCAACAGATGTTATTCATTTATTTTTAACTATTGAGGAGACGGATAGATTTAATAGACAGAAGTTGGGAGAAATTCCTACTGAGCAATTTATTTCCAATGCGGCTGATTCGGTAAAATCAACATGATAATAAAGTGCGGATATTGGAAACCGCAAAGAATTTTAAAACATCAGAATGTCAAGGACTTCCCCAAAATATAATTTTAAAAACAACTGCTAAGTATATGGTAACGGTAAAGGACAATTAATGGCAGATAGGTTTGGATATCGAACGGAAACCGCTTTCTTTGTGGATAAAATTTGCCGATAAAACTGTAGGAGCTTTAACAAGATCACAAAAAAGACATGTAACAGATCCACTTTGGACACCACTGGAGAAAGTTGTAAGATCTTTTCAATATAAAAGAAATAATCAAGTTACAAATGACAGATGAAAATTTCCAGTTGTACCTGCAGAAGGTATAACAATACATAAAAGCCAAGGTGCCACATACCAATGTGTTGCTGCACATTTGAAACGGCGAAGGAATGGGTCATCACTCTATGTCGCTTGCAGTTGAGCTACCCAAGCCGCTGGATTTTATTTGATAGGGAAGTTTACAGCTCCTAGACAATTTTTGGACACAGATGCGCTTCAGATAGTAATGAATAATCTTCGAACGGATAAAAAATTATTAACAAACTTTGACTACTTGGATAACAACGCAAATACGTTAAAAAATGTTTATCAAAATGTACAAAGCTTACATGCCCATATTGATGATGTGCGACAAGATAAATTATTACTTCAATGTGATATATTATGCTTTGTTGAAAGTTGGACTTTAAGTCACGAAATTTACAACATTCCAGGCTACACATCTTCGTATAATATGAGGTTGGATAGTGACAAAAATGGAGAGAGGTCTAAGCGTGGAATTATAATATTTGTCAAAAATGAGCTTCAAGATAGAGATTATTTCAGAGCATGCGATGTTTGAAATGGTAACATTTAAA